>OX376055.1:61416158-61979575 GCA_947361185.1 Charanyca ferruginea
TACTTTTAATTTGTAAAGAGCGTACAAATCAAAGGCAAGCCACTTAGATGCGTCATTTCATCTCTCATGTCAAGTCGGACACATTTACACACTTATACGATGTGTCTAGTGTTAGCGAGGTATAAAGTATAAAATTCAATGGCAGACACCGCCGTGTCCTTTTGTGTCGGCCGCAGCCATACTTTTCACTTTAGATAATGGTTTAGTGTCGTTATCTGCGAGATGAAAGCGAGTAGTACAAAGCGAGTGGGTAATAGGTAGATCATTCAGTAACGTACTAGTCGTGCATTACTATCCATTTGTGTTTAGTGTTGCTGGCCACTCGACAAACAGTCGCTGCACACATTTTAAGGTGCATACATTTCTAATTGTGATTGGTTTTATAAATTATACTTTCATTCGTTTTAGAATGTTAGTACTTAATTATTTATTTTAATAAGAAATTATGTATAAGATGTAAATTAAATAAATTGATATTGTTATTTATATAAGGCACTTTCCGTCTCGCTTATGAAATGTACTTTGAAATAATTATCTGTTTCTTATGGTTAATTAATAATTAATTAAAGATGTAATGTAATTTATTAAAGTGCAGAAAAGTTATTCAAGAAGTTAAAATCTTCTCACTTATTTTGTAAAATGATTACAAAAATGTACTGAAAATTGTAATCGTTGTATGAATTTGTGGTAAGTGTTTATAATAAACGCCGAGCCGTAGCTAAACATGTGCTACCGGTAATGACAACAATACTTGTACAAGCAGTGGCCACAAAACGCCCTCATTACAAATACCTAGCCAGACCACGTAAATACAGCCAGGTAGAAAAACACCGCCCGACTACAGTTAAGTACATAATTAATATGTAAGCCCGCTGGCAACCCTTAAATCAACGTTAATCAAGGCTTAGACAATACGGCCGCCATCTTGCGGCCCTGCCTCCCGCGGACCGCCCACCCCCCGCGCGCCGCCTGCTCCCACCCCGGCAGGAGCCCCCACTCGCGACGCAGGCTTTAGGGGAGAACTTAGGCTTTATTAATTCATATCTGTAGATCTCGTTTCAGTTTTTGTGTGGAGTCTTTATTATTCAAATTATGGTGTTTATATTGTACAATCACGCGTCTTGTGAACGAGCTGTTGGCTGGCTCGGCGGCTACGTGCCGAGTCGTGCCGAGTTGTGACGAGTCGTACGCGAATGGGAACTGACGACTTGTTTGTTTTATAATTAAGCCGTAGACGTTTCGTAGCAATTTGCTACGACGGCTACGAAATGTCTACGAGAATCTTACGTAGCCCTGCTCTGTTGTAAACGTTGTGGCAATCAATGAACACGAATGTTTTTTTATGGAAGTTAGTTTGAAAATATTTCTCTATGATATATTTTGACATAAAATAACATCTAAAAATTGTCACGATAAAATCTGTCATCAGTTTTAATAGTGCACTGAAAAATACCAATAGATACAAAAATGTTCAAACCTATTTTATCAGAATATAATTCACGTAGGTACATAAAATTAGTTTAGAGTTACTTTCCATTAACAAACAAACATCTCACACAAACAAATGTCCTTTACCGTCTCCACTGAAACAAATAAAACCTCCTCATAAGCTGTCAACGGATTCTTGTTTTCATACTGAACACCATTCTATTCACATCAGTCTACCACACCCTTAGCTCTTCTATACAAGGTTTGAAATGCTATGTTTGGGTTGTAAAATTATTTTTGCTTTTCCGAGAAGCCTTTCCGCTGTGAAAAATGAACATCTCTTGTTGTTGGGATTAAAAATTATACGTCGCTTTGTTTCGGGCCCGGCGCCCGGCGCCGGCGCCCGGCGCCTGCTAGTGAAGACAGCTTGTTCTTGTTCTACCTTTGACAGTTTAGATTAGTTTGGGAATAAAACTGCAGCGTTTTGACCTAAATTGTATCGTAGCCGAGGTAGTTGTGATGAAATAAATACGATGTTCATCTAGGTACTACATGTTTATGACTTTTTGTCTTTTTCAGATAATGTTTCAGTCTGCTTTACTTTATGAATTTAGTCCAGGATATAAAATACATTATTTGCCCAATCCTTTAACTGAAGTTACATGGTGTGAGTATGGTTTCACTAAACTCAAGGTACAAGGTATACCTGATTATAAATGACTTCAAATCACATATAGTTAAAAATGTTATTCAGATTTGGTACTCTTTCACCCACAGACATATGAAAGGTTTTAAAACTTAATAAAGAAAAAAATCTTGGTCCCAGACACTCCTAGAGTACGCAGAGTGTAACTACTGCTTAATAATGTGAAAATCACGTGACTTGTAATAAATATTCATTACCAATTAATTGAGCTATGAATGCCAGTTCATCTTATTAAGTTCAAAACAAAACACGGCTAATAAATGAATAAATAAACCGGTGGGTGGGGGGGATTACGACCTAATTACAATTCCGTGACAATTTTGTTCAAGATGCGAGGCTAATTACGGTTTGAGTGCGACAACACGGCATGTGTGTGTTTGTATGATAGTATGCTTGTGTGACTCACCAGAGGTCGGTGGTCGGGGGTGAGGGGGGAAGGCTCGCCGCTACGGCCGCCCCCCGTCGGCTACTGCTCTCGACTCTTGAACAAAATCATCACGGTCAGACATTGTCCATGGCTCATGGTCCACCAGTTCTGGTGAGGCTTTTTATGGCCTATTATATGGATTTGAGTCAATACCTAAGCGAGCAGACTTTTATGTAATACCACTGTGGCAGTGGCGTGTCTTCCATTAAAGCCCACAAACCAGGCTTGCAATCAATAAATGATACTGATAAAATGAAAATGAGCATAATAATAATATGTGTGATGTTGCGAAACGATGAGATTTAAAGAAATTCATCGGGTTTTTATTCTTGAGTTTGTCGGGCTTGCCCTAACTTCGACCCCTAGGCACGCCACTAATACCACTATCTGCCTATAAGTATGTATTTTAAATAAATACCATTGAGACAGTTAGTAGAAATTGGTGCAAAGTTAATAAAGAATGCTGATGCCTTTTTAGTCTAACGAATAGGTAGCGTTTTTCCCACAATATGCCATACGAAATTATATCTTATAGACAGACTTACCTTAGCTTGTTGTCTCCTTAGCTTACAGACAATTGACAAAACATTCTACGCTAAACAGTAATACTTTACTAAACTTTTGTAAAAATGCACAAACCATTTCTTTTATTACTCATTTATAATTAATATTCTATTAAATACTGCCATGTTGAATACTTAGCCTGCTTCATACAGAAAAAGGCAAAGCTATGTTTACAAAAGATTAAGTAGGTATATTCTGTGTTGTGTGCTACGAAGCCTACGAAGCTTCATCTATTATCATTTCTACATGAAATTTCACAGCAACAAGACATTGCCCTGCTAGGCATTTATTCTATAGTATGAGATGCTTTTACAAACATGTACTGAGAACACCCTGAAGGTAGGTATTTATGTCTAGGTATCTTTTAACTGTTTAAATGTAATTCATGAAACTATCAGTTAACATAAATAAGTCTATATTCTAAATAAAACAACATACTCATAGTTACAGTATTGCTACACACTTTCCGTGGGCGATAACTCCAGCCAGACGCTTAAAAGTTCATGTTTTGGGAACACATTCACTGTGCGTAGGTACTGCTAGGGAGTGGAATTCCCTGCCAGAGTCTGAGGCTCTAAAGGACTCTCCGTAGTCGAACTATACTAATTATTACTTTCTTGCGTAGACCAGTAACTTATTGCGCATATAATCTATCGCGCTGTAACTGTGCCCTCTAAGACTAAGTACTGGCAAGATCGCTTCATCACGTTGTTAGTCTCAGTCCTATATCCTATGGCGCCTGATCCTACTAGGGCAAAATGTAATGGGGAGGAACACTGTTACACAGAGGATAACAAAATGCCATTTTTACAAATGTTTGTTCATGGTATGGGCAAGTGAAGAGTAGGAATGAAACGCATGTGACCAAACCAGTTATGAATATTAACGTGGATGGCTGGAGAGCTAGGTCGAAGAAGAGATGGATGGATTGTGTGACCAATAATATGAAAGAGAAGAAAGTCAGTGATATCATCTTGGTTGACAGGACCAAGGACTCAAGTAGCATGAGACGAGAATGTTTGTTCTTCCATGTGCTATGCTCAAGGGAGTGTAATCTTATGATACAGAATTTCAGAGATACAATAATATGCCTAAGTATTGATGGTGTGTGTGTGTGGACAATATCTGTGTCACCAATCATCCATCCGAAATGACACGAAGTCGAACAATGAACTTGTGATAAGCAGCTAAACCCAAGCGCGGATCCACGATGGGTGCCCACAACATTAAGTTTCACGAATAAGGAACATAAGCTTGAATGTGTTACACTGGTTACATCTCTCGAGTGTAGTTGACTCAGACCAATACGATGATATCGCATAGGTTTCTAAGCAGTTATTATAGTGTACAATGTATACCATCTTTTAATTTTAAAAAGTAGAAGTTAAAGCTTCATTGACAAATTGATGTGCAAACAAATATACATTTATTTTTGTTAATTTACTAGTACTTTTACTACTACTTGCCTGCCGCAGGTACAATGCACAGTCAGCGTCAGAGAAAAGGAACTTTCCCTGATGCTTGCTGTACAAGGCCTTGGCTTTACATTTTCTAAACGTCTCCTTTGTAGGGATACAATGATGATCGTGAGTCCATAGTCTTGGACACTTGGCCGATTTTCAAGCAAAAAGTGCCCTCAAAAATGTTTGTGGTGACCACAACCTTTTTTGAGGGCTAGAGCCGCGCCTGGCTAAACCTACTCCATTTATTATAACTTCCAAAGAACCCTTTCAGTGAACATATATGTAACAATATTCTACGTAATCGTTTAGTAGGGATTTACTACAATAATAATGCTTTTATGAATTCCAAAGGATAATCAAGGAAAGCTAAAGCCCCGCTTAAGAAAATCGTGCATAAGATGTTCTTGTCATGCTTTATAATAAATGGAGTTGATTATGAGTATTTGTAAACCCGTATTAATAAACCATTCTCAACATAGACTTGAGTGATATTATCACAAGTCAGATTTACACACAAATGTGTACACTATACTTAGACTAGAGTTTCCTGTATCAATTTAAGATTGAATATGATCAGTTTCCCGATTCAGAACAGCACGATAAACGATAACAATATAATATTAGCCTCACACAAAGAAGCCACGAACATTGATTGAAGGCGGATTGGCGAGTTCAAACTAATGTTAATTAGGAGTCCAGATTTCATCACGATGTTTCCCATCATGGATGTCAGTGATGAAAAAGTCACATTGGTACTTGCTCGTCATTGAACCCATACTCTCATGCATGTGAGGCGGATGCATTGTCTACTGGGTCATCAACAAGATAGTTAATTTTAAAACCCGACTAACTCAAACCACGAACATTTAGTTAAATGTTTAAGAGCACAATTATTCCTGTCATATATGTAACATATATAAGCCGTGTGGTGCCAGCCTCAAATAACACTACCCCATTTCTACCCGTGCAGGTGTCGTAGAAGGCGACAGAGAGATATTGACCAGAGGATGGGCAGCAGCGTCTTCCGAGTACCATAACACCTACTGTGATGTCAACATGCATTGGTCAAGCACGGCTGAACCCACTTTTAGGGGAAACCTATGTCCTGCAGTAGGCGTGTAAAGGTTGACATGATGATACCTATTTTGATGTCAAAATTATCTTACCCAATAATGAATGCCCATATTTTATTTTACCGTGGAATTGATTAATAGTTAAGCTCTACAGAACGAAATGTGATAGAATTCATGATTTGACCGTTCATTCCTTTATCATGCTGTTCTGAACAGGGGGTCTGTACTTAAGGATTGTCAGTAGCATTTGTCAAATGGTTTCTTAGTACAGGTGTGACGGTGGGTGTATATAAGTGTGTAAGTGACATCAAGCAGTCTCACCGAACTCACCGAGTAGCCAGGGCGCGACCGCGTCGTTCTCTTTGGCGCTGTTGAGGATGGTCTCGGGCAGTGGCAGCGAGTGGCGCACCATGGCCCCGTACAGCCCATACTCCGCCATGATCGTGGACCGACCCCAGCACTTTTCCGTCTTGCGCCATTTCGCGCGACGGTTTTGAAACCAGACCTGTGGAATAAAATAATGCAATATATTACTACTCATCATACTCTACTTAACACATACCTACAACTCAAAGTCTCTCTGCTCTCCTTAATTATAAAAGTGGGTCTTGAACTTCTATATTTCGGTACCTTATGTGATAGGCAATATGCAAGGAGAACAGATCGGTTTTAGAATATGAGGGTGGTTACCGATTGAGGTCACAGATGTCACCCAGTTAAGTTTGAAGAAGTACAGGATGCTGCATTGTATTTGTAACACATCTAAGGATACAGCGAAATATATAAGGATCATTCGATTCCATTCAAAATGGTTGCGCTAAATGAGGCTGATCCACGCGTCATGTTCGTGAATGAGCGCTCTCAGTAGAGAAAGGTTAACTTAACTGGCTTTTATCTTTATTTTTTAAATTATTTAATGTATAGTATTGCTCTTTACCTACATTGTTTTCACATATTGTAGAAGCGACAAGAATAAAGTAAAAAGTATTTTGTAAAAAAATGATTTAAAAGTGCCCATAGAGTTTCTTGCTCATTCTTCTCCTTCTAACTAACTTTCTGACTAACTGACCGACTCCTTGACAATTCAAAAGTGCGCATGTAAATGGTTTAATTGAAATAAATGCTTTAACAATGCTATAATTTTTACCGGTATCCATTTCCCGTCTGAACTACAAGAATACCTTTATACAGCACGAAGCCTTGATTCTAATTAGAATGAGCGATCGGATATAACCATTAGAGCGTTGTAACTCACTCCGATGAGCGGCGAGATAACTAAGCATGGAAAACAAACCAATTATCGGGAACAAAACGCAACTAAATTAAATTTTCAAATTCACCGCCGAGCGGCCGTTGTTTGTACACAGTCAGAGTAGGGCTGGCGCTGAGTGACACGCTAGGCGGATATTTGTTCAGTTCAAGCGTGACTGAGATATTTATGAAAACTTCTATTTCAAAAATACGAAACGTAACGATTTTTTTTTGCAGAATGAGAGAAGTATTTTTGGAGAAGAAAGTAGTTCATTGTATTATATACATATGTATATCTAAATAACTTAGTAACAGTATATTAAAAAAAAATGTTTTCTTCATTTCTAATTTGCCACATAACACTTCTAACAACTTTGAATCCTCTTGTTTAATCTGTTTGAATTGTTAGGTTAGTTTTCAGTTAATTGTCATTTGCTTAGTACCGCAACTACTCAATAGATGACGTTGTGCCGTGACGTATGTTTTCTGTATCTCGGTGTTATGATTCTCCTGCCAATAATGACCTCGAGTAACAAAAAACCGACTAATTGTATTGCTTTGGAAGTCTTGTTTTACTAATTTTACTAGTGTGCGGCCAGTGTTTCGCGTTGCTCTATGGGTCACCATAGAGCAATGCGAAACACTGGCCGCACGCTCCCGGTCGGTGTTCCGCGTTGCTTTATGAGCTGATCCGACAGACGTTGTCCTGTCAATTAATTTTTTTCACCGTTTAAGCCTTCCCTGGACTTTCACAAATATTTCAAGACCAAGATTAGCCAAATCGAAACCGATTTGAACTCAAGAACGGCTGTTTAGCCGTTCTTGAGTTTTAGCGAGACTAACAAAAGGGCAATACATCTTTATTCTAATAGATTCCTTCGCGATATATGTATATTTTTGAGACTCTGTACACTTCTTGTCCACTCGAGAAAGAACAGACAAATAAATTATGTAAAATACCACATCTCAAAATACCGGTTTATCATTGTAGCAGCCCTACAGATGTGGGCCCGAGCGCACCGCACGCCGCCGCCGCGCAAAACGGTTAATTTCTAATTAAATTTGTTAATTAAGCCCGATAGCGGCGCACTCCGCACAAATTAATACCGCCCGTATTATATTACTATGAGCACTGTCTTCCTATGTATGTGGCTTATGTATATCTATTTTATGTGGGAAGAAGCCTTGAGATGATTCCATTACGGTTGTACTGTGTGTGTTATCGTGTTGCATAACAAAAACAAGTCGTGTAGTACTGGCTGGGCAGAGATGCGCGTAGTTTGTGCATTGTAGTCTTGATTTAAATCTGCAACTTCAAGCTTAGGACCCTACCCACATACAGGGAAAAATAAAATCATTAAGTATAAGACAATTTTGAATTAATTTAGCTTTGCAATTAATGTGATTACAGCCTACCTCATTTCTTCTCCTCAAGCACTAGATTTTTCATCTGTTCTTTCATTTCTACCATTCCTATTTTGTTTATTCAATTAGTTCTCACCGTTTCTTCAATTCTAATTTCAGTACTAATCCTGAAACCATGCCTGTGATGACCCGTAAGGCGACTGCTCAGGATTTGGAGCTCAAATTGAGAACGGCCCTACAAGAACTAAAGGCCTCGAACATCCAATGTCAACAATTATTACTGGAGAGAGAGGAATCCGAAGAGGAAGTTAAGAAAATTGTTGACAAAAACACCAAATTAAAGCGGGAGCTGGTAGACCTTCATCAGCAATACCTGGATGTTGTTGATGAACGGGATAAACTGCGGGTGGTCACAAATGGTTTCAACAGCTGTAGCAACCTATACGAGGAGGCCTTGTGTAAAGTTAGGGATTTAGAGGAGGAATTAATTCATGCAAATGTACGGTATTCAAAATTACAGAAGGATAAAGAATGTACTCAGGTTATGGAAACTAATCATTTATATAATGAATTGTTGAAAAGTAACTGTAACACAAATTCGTTAATAACAATTGACCTTACTGAAGATTCTATAATAAAACACAATAATAGTAATTATAAAATGAGTCACAATAAAATAAAAAAATATTTCAAATTGAATAAAATTATTAATAAATGTAATAAATATAAGAAACAACAGAAACACTATTCCAGTAATATAAAACTAAGGAGAGAACGTGTGTTTCTAATAAATAAATTAGATAATTTCCAAATAAAGTTAGAAGACAGTGCTAACATTTATCGGGTTGACACTCAACGGCTTCAGTCAGAAATTCAGGTACTTGAAGAGTCACTACATGCGCTTTATACCAAGTATGTGCATTCTCAAAAGCAAATAAAAGAACATATCCTTGCCACAAATGAGTTAGTAGATATGTGTAACTCCAATGCAGACAGAGTAGACCCACTGCCTCTCAGCACCTCTCCAGATACCTTCCAAATGGAACCAAGCTGTGAGGTTGTTCAACCTGATGCTACAGAAGTCCTGTCCCAATCTGAAAGAGCTAGGGAGTGTATGCTAAAAAAAAATGTAACAACAGATATTGTACAGGGTTCACCTTCTGTTGTACAGTCACAGTCAGACAACAGTTTTCTCAGTTGCAATAATGTTTCTAATAAAGATTGTTATTGTCCTATTTTGTTTTCAGATAGTTTAGGGAGAGGGTTAGGTAGATTATTAAATAACAACCTGAGTCATTCTGTATTGAATTATTGCACGCCTGGGCATTCATATAAAGAAATAATATCTTCAGTTACTAGACAGGAATATGATCCTAATACAATTATTACTATATGTGTAGGTAATAGCTCAAAGGTTAAAATTGATGATATAACTGACAGTGTCACTGAACTATTGAACATTAATTGTCAAAAAATAATATTATGCGCTTTTCCGTACTTTGAGCACCTATCAAATAGGACAAATAATAACATACATAAGCTTAATAATCATATGCATTTATTAACTAGTCACTATAGTGACAAGCTTATGTTTTTTGACATCAACAGTTTCGTTGAAAAATTGAAATCGACTAGAGATACAGCGTATCTGCCCATTAGGTTTAGACGTCAGATAGCATGGCTATTAGCTTTTAATATTAACTCAGACATAATTAGTATGTCGAAGTGTTCTATAACTAGCACCATGGTTAGTAATAATACTAATGTTAAGGTGGTAAGCTCAAGTAGTTTAAACTAGTAAGTAAGACAACAGAAGGTACCAGTATCAATATAGTTCAACTTAGTAATAACAAGGTATCTTCTAGCAATCATGCAGAGAATTTAAAAAAAAGGGCTAAGCAACATTCCTTGAAATTATTTCATCAAAATATTCAAGGTTTTTCTTCCAAGCAATTGGAAATTGAATTGTTTTTAGAAAAGACAATGTTTGACATTATTTGTTTTACTGAACATTGGTTGAAACCTTATGAAATGTTAATTAATTATGAAAATTATACTGTGGGCAGTTGTTTTAATCGGAAATCTATGCTGCGTGGTGGTTCACTAATTATAATAAAAAATAATATTAAATTTAAGTCTCGCAGAGACATTGTTGCACTATCAGTTGAACATATTATTGAACTGTCCTGTGTTGAGCTAGATAAGCATGTCATAGTGTGCGTTTACAGACCCCCGAATCATCATAACTACTCTTTATTTGAGTCTATAATGGAGGATGTTTTGACTAAGCTTGTAACGGGTAATAAATCAATAATAATTTGCGGAGACTTTAATATTAATATTTTAGAAAATAATTCAAGTAGCAGTAGATTTATAAGTCTCTTTAAATCCTTCAATTTGTCAAATGTGTTTTTAGAACCAACACGAATAACTACGACCACTGCTACGTGTATCGATAATGTTTTTTGTAGCTGCGACTATTTAGATAAAGCTATTGTAAATTATCTTCCTTCTGATCACAGCGGTCAAACCGTTGCTTTTGAGTCCAACACACCCTTGCAAAAAATACAGATTCAGTCAAGACCAATAACATCTGGTAATTTAGATAAATTTAAAAAGACTTTAATAAGTAAGTTACCCGTTCAGGACCTTAGTATGAATAATGGTAATATTTTATATAAAGAATTCTTCTCAGTTGTGCAAACTGAGTTTCAGAATATTTTTAAGAAAAAAACTAAAACAATTTGCCCTAAGTTTTTATTCAGTGACTGGGCAACTAAAGGCATCAGGAAAAGTAGGGAAAGACTTTTTGAGCTGTATGGCCTTAAGCCTTATATTAACACTGACACTTTTAATAAGTATGTTACTATTTATTCTAAAACTTTTAAAAATGCTTGTAAGGCAGCTAAAGCGTTATACATTAGCAACAAAGTAAAATCGGCTGATGATAAAATTAAGACTGTTTGGAAAGTTATTAATAATGAAACAAATAGGAACAAAAGACATAATACTGACTACACTCTGGAGACTTCCAGTGGTCTCATAAGTACTAATATAGAAGTTGCGCAGGAATTTGCAACATTCTTTACCAATGTTCCTATTAAAACTACTGAAACTTTAGATTCCTCGCCGTCACTTGCTTTTAATTTATTAAGTTCGAATGTTCCAGCCTGCCCCACGGAATTTAAATTTAAACATATAAACCCTGCAATCGTTATAAAGACTTTTAAACAACTCAAGATCAAGGCTACTGAAGATTTATGGGGGATGTCTACTAATGTTTGTAAATCGGTTATTGAGACAGTGGCACCCTATTTAGCTTTCATTTTTAATATGTGTGTAGACCAAGGGGTTTTCCCGGATTTAATGAAGTACAGCAAGATTATACCACTTTTTAAATCCGGCGATTGCAAGGACACGAATAATTATAGACCCGTTTCAGTTTTGCCGGTTTTCAGCAAAGTGTTTGAAAAAGTAATGCTTAACCAAATGCTCAGTCATTTTAATTGTAACAACATCTTACATGACCAACAGTATGGTTTCACCAGAGGGCGTTGTACTACTGACGCCGGTGTCACCTTAATTAAGCATATCTTTAAAGCATGGGAGGATTCGCAAGATGCTATTGGCATTTTTTGCGACCTCTCCAAAGCATTTGATTGTGTAAATCACGAAACACTGCTCTTAAAGCTTGAGCATTACGGACTGGGTAAACAAGCGCTTAGCTTAGTAAAATCATATTTAAGTGATAGACTGCAGCAAGTTCAAATAAATGGTGTTAATTCATCAGGCTTAAAAGTAAAAATGGGGGTACCGCAGGGCTCCATATTGGGTCCGTTCCTCTTTTTAGTTTATATAAACGATTTACCTCATTTACTGAAAAATCAACCACAAATGGTGTTATTTGCTGATGATACTTCATTGATTTTTAGAGTAAATAGACGGGCACAGCACCTTGACGACGTAAATGACGCCATGCTTAAGATTCATAATTGGTTTACTGTAAATAATTTAGTATTAAATGAGAAGAAAACTAAATGCATAAGATTCGCTTTGCCGAATGTTAAGAGTAATGAATGTAACGTTGTATTGAATAAGGACATACTGGAATTCGTCGAAAGGACTGTTTTCCTAGGGATTACGCTTGATTCCAAGCTACAGTGGGGTCCTCACTTAACATCTCTTGCAGGGCGGTTAAGTTCGGCCGCTTACGCTGTCAGAAAGATCCGGCATTTGACAGACGTGGATACCGCTAGGCTAGTATATTTTAGCTATTTTCATAGTATAATGTCTTACGGTATTTTGCTATGGGGACGGGCTGCAGATATGGATTCTATTTTTATACTGCAAAAGCGGGCTGTCAGAGCAATCTATAATCTCCGCAAACGCGAATCTCTAAGAGAATTGTTTAAACAGATTAACATCATGACGGTACCTTCTCAATATATATATGAAAACATTATGCATGTTCGAAAAAATCTTCATCTTTTTAATAAAATAGGTGACAGACATAATGTTTATACTAGAAATAGGAACAAATTAGATCAGCCAAGCTTCAGATTGTCAAAAGTACATACTTCTTTTATGGGGTACTGTGTAAAATGCTATAATAAAATACCACTTGATATTCTACAATTGAATGAAAAACAATTTAAAACATGTATTAAACGCACACTATGTAGACAAGCATATTATAAGTTAGAAGATTACATCAATGATAAAGATGCTTGGCTGAATGCTGGTCCTGCTCCACAGCCAGTTTAGGGAATTTCCAAATTGGAAGAAAAGGATGTTTCCTACCCCTTTTTCTATTGACATGAGTAACGAGTATCGTTATTATTATATATAGATATTTTTAAATTATTAACTTATCACACTTCATATGATAAAATAATATACATTGGAAACCTTAATTTTGTATAATTTAGCAGCATTATTTCAATTTTGTAAATGTGAATACCATGGAGCCATGTATATTAATACCTTTATGTTTGACAAAAATTAACATGGCGGTTGGGAGTATTGTCATGCTCGCTCAAATGTCTCGCTGATGGTGGCGCGTGTGTTGGATCATTCGGCTCCCTTCAAAATGGTTGAGCTAAATGGTGCTGATTCACGCGTCATGTTCGTGAACGGGCGCTGTCAGTGGAGATTGGTCAGCTCTTATCTGCCATGGATTAGATGCCACTTTATCTTACTTCTTTTTTGTGTTTTGTATTGTTAGATTACTTTCATCGTTTTCACATATAGAAGCAACAAGAATGTAACCAAACTTTGTAAAAACTTGATTTAAAAGAGTGTCCGTGGAGTTTCTTGCTCGTTCTTCTCCATAGAGACCTACCTACGTTTTGGAACGAGCAACTAGCTTCAACTATCTGACTAACTGATCGACTCCTTGACAATTCAAAAGTGCCTGTAAATGGTTTAATTGAAATAAATGCTTTGACTTGACTTGACTTGACTTGACTTTTGTTTACTTGACTATGCTTAAATAATAGGGAGCAAGCCTATTGCCTTTATTCTAGCAGAAATCAGATTCCGGTTTGCTACTGAGAAATTCTGGTAATCGAGCTCACGAACCCACGCGTGGTGGTGGCATTACACCTGGACCTACATGCGAAGACTTGCGAAGATGCTTGACTTGACTTTCTCATGTTAATACTTTATGTCTACCAGGGAATACCTTCCACGCGTCTAATTAGACTCGTGGAACAGACTCACTAAGTAGTGACTAGTTCCGCGAATTGACCATCCATACAATTTTGACTGAGTATACCACGTGATTGTGTGAGTGATTGATTATACTTTAAATAAAGACTATATTTTTATGATTTAATTATAAACGTATTGTTTTCAGACTTTTCCTTGTATTTTTAGTATAAGACGATATTACTTGCCAAACATAGGTCTAGGTCAACGGGAAGTACCCTATCAATTTTGATTCCCTTCATCATTTCAGCCTAAAGACGTCCACTGCTGGACATAGGCCTCCCCGAGGGGGGGTTTTGCCATAATCGCCACGCTTGGCAGGTGGATTGGCGATCGCAGTATGGTTGTTACAAAGGCACAGAGAACGCTGCTGCCCATTCTCTGGTAAATCCCTTAGTCGCCTCTTACGACCCCCACGGGAAGATATGGGATGGTGCTATTCTTTACGTCCGACACCATACGGACAATTACAAATAAAAATTGATTCCCTTGATAGTGTCGAAATATACGTTTTTTGCGACATAGACGGCCGAATCTTTTTTTCACGTTTACTCAGAAGTTTGATTTTTTCACAGCTTCAAGGGACCGTGGACTTAAGTATACGGTTTTCAACTCGATACCTTTACGCGTTCCCGAGGTAAAGGGTCTTGACAGACAGACGGACAGACAGAGAAACGAACAACAAAGTGATCCTATAAGGGGCCCGTTTCTTCTTTTTGAGGTACACAGAACACTAAAAACAAATGGAAATGCGCACGTAGATATACCGCGTGTCACAATTATGTGAAAAAATATTTTAAATAATAACAACCTTCGACAGTTGTAATAAGTCTTAATTTTGTATGGACAAGTTATGCAACTTTGACGAAAAGCTTATTTGTTGTTCATACAATTATTTTTCTATTCCGTGGTTATCTCCATACACTTGACCGTGGCCCATTGCTTACGAGCAGGGATGTTATGGAGCTCCCTAACCGTAACACATACTATCGTTTATCCGAAACAAGTATCTAATATCCGTAACCTTATCCGAAACCGGTATAATATTATTCATACTTGAATATCCGAATCCATATCCAGATTCGAAACGTATCTATAATATAGGCATGTTGGGTTGGTCTTCTCGTCGTAAGCAGAGGCTTAAAAGGATGAAAAGATCTTGATTGAAGATAACCAGCAGCTTATAACAACGAATAATCTAATAGGTCAGTATCTATAAGTTAGTTAATTCAGTTGATCTTTTCTGACTCAAGTAGAGATAATATTGCTTATCATGACAAGAAATAGCAAACTCGACCAAGCCTGTTAACTCGGCCTGGGTAAAAGCACCTCTAAGTTCCCCCAAAGTTACACCAAGTATAGAAATAATAGATCTTTTCTTATTAATAGTTACAGCTCGTATGGGCATGAATATCGGTGATTATTACATCTTATTGGATCCAAACATCCTCATCATCCGCTTACAGGAAAAAGAAAGAATAGGTAGACGCTTTCTGTTATCTACGATCTATCGCATAGCTTTACACAATGAAATCTATACTAATATTATAAAGCGGTAAAATTGTTTGTTTGTAAGTTTGTATGTAGGGGGTAATGTCCGAAACTAGTCATCCAATTTAAAGCATTTAGGGGTTCAACATGGACGAGGGTAAAAATTATGGGGGTGAGCTTGGACTAAATCAAAAAAACACTAAATGGAAGGTAGGTATGTTATTCCTGAGTGCTATAGACTATATTTCATTATCAAAAATTAGGGACTCTTGAGAAAAATCACGCGTACGAAGCCGCGGGCAAAGTACTAGTCGTTTATAAATTAATAGGTGATCTAGGTACTAATATTTTGTAATGATTGTTAGAACAAATGTAAAATGTATTCAATTTAATTAATTGAGCGTACTGTTTCATGTAGAAAAGCGTATTAGTCCTTTCCTTGAGGTATGCTCCAACGTGGTGCCTGATACCGACCTCTCTCCTATCCCCTTTTCCTGACTTTGTGAAAGTATAATAAGTAGCACAAAGCAAGACCTTAGAAAACATATTCAATAATAATATACATATGAGGACATCACACACGGCCTGACCCCAAACTAGGCAGACCCTGTACCATGGGTGTCAGACAGCTAATATACATACATAAACACATAAATAGATACGTATATAGATAACCAACAACACGTGCTCATCATACAAAATGTTTGCCCTGGGCGGAATTCGAACCCTCAACCCGGTGCGTCAGAGGCACACCTAGGCTACGCACCTAGGCTACGGAGCCGGCAATATAGGTAGGTATAATAGGTTTTTTTTTTTGTTATTGTAATGAAACGAAATGAAAATGAAAAATGAATTTTGTACGCCATAAATGGCAAAACATTCACATTCAAAATTTACCATCGCACATTGTGAAAACGACGTTAAAAGTGTGCATGGAGCCACCTCATCACCTTTCCCAATGTAGGTACTCATATTTTACAAAATAAATTGTAAGAAACAGCTAAATATCGCGCTTTATTTTTGTAAAGCTTTAATTGGCAATTTCTCAATTCATATTATTAGCATAGCATCGACATCGATTCGCTAATTCATTACCAAACTCATAAGTAGTAGGATCATTCTGAAGCATGCACAACTGCCTGCCGCGTCAGCAAGGTTCGGTTCCGCTAACTTATCATGTTGACTATGGTAATGTGTTGCCTCCCGAATGTGCAGCTCTGTCGTGTCATTGTGTGAGGGAGGCTTAGACGCGTGTGATTAAAGCAGACGTCTGAGGACGCTTGAATAAGGAATGTTTTTAATTTTGCCTAACGTTGTTGGGTCGATACCACTACTTATATTTGGCTAAATACCTGCACTACATTTTTGTATCATCATCATAATCAGCCGTAAGACGTCCACTGTTGAACAAAGGTCTCCCCCATGCCTGCCGCTTGCATCCACCGGTTACCCACGACAAAGACAATCAATCCTACTGGTGGGAGGCCTACCAACGCTGCGTCTTCCGATTCGTGGTCACCACACGAGAACCTTTCTTCCCCACCGGTTATAGGTTCTTTGAGCAATTTTTGTATACATACTTTAAATTAAATCACGTTAGATTAAATTATGAAAAGGGCGTTGTGCTTTATAGATTCGTGTCCAAAAAAATCAAATTGGTCCAAATTATTCTAAACTTGTCGGGTACGAGACAACTCCTGGCAATGTTATTTTACAAAGCATTTATGCAAACCTAGCCTAGCACATCCATCGTCCTCTTGCTCTTTTTACTTTTTTTGTTAGCCTATTCTGTCCCACTTCTGGGCAAAGGCCTCCCTCCTTGCCTTCCATCTTTCTTCCATCTATCCATTTTTCAATTTTTTTCATCCATTCATTTTGTCCCACCATCTCGTTCGTGGCCTGCTGCGACCCCGTCTTACTGCCTCAGGACACCAGTTCTGTGCTACCTGAGTCCCACAGTTTGCGTCTTACCTCTTGCTCTTATCGCAATTCAGATATATTCGGCGCAGCATGTTTTCTTCTTCTCAACATCTCTATTATTTGTCATCTCAGTAGTCACCACTTTTCTATCATGTTTCACAAAATGCATTCCTCGTTCTTTTGGTCTGTCTCTAAACTTACGGTCATTCACATTCAAAACTTGCCATCGTTCATTGTGAAAACGACGTTAAAAGTGTGCATGTATATTGTGCCATATAACCAGTGTAGTATGAGGTAGTGGCCGGTGGTGGGACGTTATTGATTGGCCGGCGCAGCGGCGTGGCAGACTAATGTGAGAGATCAGCACCCGCAAAGATTACCGACAGAAAGGGTCACTGCGCTTTTAGTAATCAAATTATACAAGATAATTGGTTGTTTCTACTACAGGAACTTATATTTTGTTCCGAAGCGAAAATTTGTCGCAGAAGAGCCCACAATGTCTTTTACAGCTCATAATTACTATAAGTAAGATTTAAAACAGTTCAGAAATGTATTATCTAACATACATAACCTGCTTACCCGAATGTTACATAGGTACAGTACCTAACGACTGATGTAGAGATCATCCAGCCTCACTCATCAGATAACTGACAAGCTAGAATAAAACCTTGCAAACATACGTATCTACCTAATTGATCATCATGTTTTTAAAAAAAATAGTGATCGCACACTCATTAGAGGAGATCTATTACTGTCTAAGTTCAATTATCTGAAATAACATAATCCTCTTAAGTATTCGTTGAAATCTCAAGCAATTTATTAGTAATATCTATAGCCGCGTACAGTTAGCAGCGCTCAGTATTGATTGCGCCAACAGACTACTAATTGTTCTCCGCAGATTAACGATGTGAATATGCGAGGCCAATGGAAGGGGCCGCTATTGGCAGACACGTTCCATAAAGGAGGTGAGGACCGAATATGTAGTAGAAAGTATAGGATATCATAGCCGATATACCAATTAGTGACAAATCTAAAGGTAGAATTAAAAAACTATTAGGTAACTACGTTTTGGAAGTCACATTTCCAGATGACGGCGTTGCAGAGGATTTTTTCAGTGTATTTTTGTATTAGTTTAATAGTCATAGGTTTTCTTTTTTATTATGCGTATAAATATTTTACATATGAAATAAATAAATAATGCTGAACAGCAAACAAAAATTGTGGGCCTAATTACATCATAAGAATTTCAATTTGATTATGTCTCATCATGTCAACCGTGAGACTTCTATGGGCTCCTTCAAGGGGGGATCAGCCGTAATCGCCATGCTTGGCCGATGCATGTTGGCGATCGCAGTAGGTGTTATGGTACTCAGAAAGACGCTGCTGCCCATCCTCTGGTCAATATCCCTCTGTCGCCTTCTTCGACACCCACTTGTAGAAAAGGGGTGGTGCTATTTGTGGTCGGCATCACATGGCATATGATTATGTCCCACAACATGTCATTCTGTTCTTAAAAAGTTAGGTAGCATGTGAATTCCAGGTCCGATAAATATTCTTAAGATTCCACGCTCATGCTTTCCCTGATATCATGACCAAATAGATTTTGTGATAACTATATATATTATACAAAAAAAATTGACAGGGACACTTTCAATATAGTTTCACTGTCTCTTTTTCAAGTAACAGCGTGTGAAACAGAAGAGTAGAAATGCCTCCGTAATAAGATGTCAGTCAGAAAGTTGTCCAGCGGTTCTGGCTGCCCAGGGTAACAGACAATTACTTTTAGATAGACAATTAACAACTTTGAATAACCTTTGTCATTACAAGTTCAATCCTACGAAGATCTAAACTTAGTGAACTAGGTAAAGCCCGTCGGTAATCCTATACAAGTTGCAAGATTATCAGCGATTACCAGCATTAGTTAGTGATTGCTTGTGGACAATTACTAGCATCGCCCGCGGCGTGGCCTGTCTTAGATTGGGTTTATTTTATTGGCTTGGAATTAGAGAGCTGGTCGGGATTACTAGCCTTGATCCTCTGGCGAGACACTGTGGGGTGACCGTCAGGGTTGGATGAAGGGGTGAGTTGGCACAGGATTACTGGTGGGATATTGAAATATTTTGGTCTCTGTTCCTGCTTGCGTGTGTGTCTACATGATTATTTTTAACTAGCTGACGCCCGCGACTTCCCAAATATATATTTTTCCAAAATAAAAGTAGCTTAAGTTACACCATATAACATCAGCTATCTGCCAGTAAAAGTTCTGTCAAAATCAGTCCAGCCGTTTCAGAGATTAGCTGGAACAAATAGACAGACAGACAGACAGACTAAGCTTTTAGTAATGTTTTTTTTTTATATACTTATTGTCCGTAGGTACCTATATAGGTACTTTCATATGCATTCTGTAGAAAGCTGTTATTTAGACATTACAAACGGACATTTCAATTATTATTATATTTATTTGTCTAAATGTACCTATAGATGATTCAATCATGTGTAGGTATAGGAAAAAGATGATACAATGCTCAAAATTGACGATCATTTTCCTGCTTTTAAGTCAATGAACTGATACTTTAACAATAATTAGGATAGAGCAACAAGAGCGCGTCTCGTATGTCGTATCGATCGGCAGTACATTAAAATCTCACACATCCAGGTAGACACACGCAACGCTCAGCACTATTTAATTAATTCGGCGCACATCGACGCCCGCATTCCGACGGATCTCCGAATTTCCTAATTAACATACGCTCACAAAGGTTCGCAGTAATTGTTAATTTGGCAGCACATTCGCGCCCTTTAATGATGCGTAACGTCGGTGCGGGGAATTGCGCGCTCCAACAATTTATTACTCGTATGTGGCAGCTACCAGCGAACCCTGACCTTCCGGCCTCCCTGCCGATGTACACAAGACGGAAGCACGCGACGGTGGCCGGGGCCCAGGAAGGGCTCTACGTCAGGTGGTCGCATTTAGGGTAGTATTTGTAATGTTGCTTGTGAAACAATTTGTCGGGCGTCTGTGTGATTGCGTAGGCTCGTATGTTTTGTAGTGCTACTTTCGTTTGGAAACTAATTTTAAAATTACAGTTTTGTTTTCAACATGAGCTGGTAATTTCGTTTGAGGCATGTTTTTGCGAAATTAACGCTAAAAGTTACCTTTGCGAACTATGCAAAAGTATTCAGTGTTACCAACACTAAACACCTACTTAGATATTACACGATTAATCACAGCTAACAGAGTTCAACTGCGAATGACGCAAATAAAGATTTCGTTCCGTTACTCCACGACTGTTCAGGGTTATTGATTATTTATAGCAGCTTATCATATCATTCATAAAATATTTAGAATTAGTTGTATTCATGCTCCTCACCATTAGGTAGGACGCAGGAATTCAACTCAAGTACAGAGCTTTGAGATGGTGTCTGTAAATTATACAGACACCATCTCAAAGCTCTGTATTTGGACACTAAACCACAGTTAATCGTTTTGTTAAGACTTATAATCTATTTTGGGGATCTTAGTCAAAATACGTAACTGTTGATAGCACAAACTAATATTAACATTTCAATCAAAACGATGTTGCATCCCCTAAAACAATAGCGACATCACAATTCCCCCCGGACACAACACTTGTGATAATTATCAGCAAGCTGTTACAAACGTTACCAAATCCCCACAATAGGCCACAGTGTGCGCTAATCCTTACTAACAACTGAATAAAGGGGATAACGTGTGTAGCAAGTGAACGCCGACGCTTAGGGACAGGGGTGACGAACATTTGGGACTATTAACGCATTTTATTGTAAACAATCTCGATTGATTTACCGGTTGCTTGTTTTTTTTGTGATAATGGACTGGTGGGGTTGACAACCGTTGGAGGATTCAAGAGAACTGGGAATATGGTAACAATGTTATGTAGGTAGATTTTCACACCTTGCTATTCAACTAATATCCACTCACGAGACAATAATGCTAAATATATGAACAACGTAGATAAAGGAAGTAACAAGTGAATTCTAATAGTAGCTTAAATGATGAATGAAAGTTAATGACAAACGTCGTCTATATAAACATCAAAATCATTAACATTAATGAAGTGATTCGGATCACTTGTGTTGCCAACATTCCTCGCTCACTTATCGTAAGAACGAGGCTGTTATCCCGCCAATGAATACGAGGAGCAATCATCTAAACAACGTATCGGAATCCGAGGCGTGCAGTCACGACTCACGCATTGGGCGAGTCATAGACTCATGACGAGCGATGACGCTGCGGACGATGTCATTACGCGCAAGTACCCGGTCGCCAACCACTGACAGTTTAAATAAAGCAAGTGAGCTCAACAAAGGGCTTCTTATTTACGTAGTGCATAATTTCATTTCTTCGGTCGTGTTTCAATGGAGCCCGGGACGAGGAGACGGGCGCGGGCGCGGGGGGCGTTCCGACCAATCACGTGCAGGCGCGGGCTAAATAGAGTTGCGAGCGCCGAGTCTGTTCCCAATTTGGCGGCAATTTGCGCCACAATGCCGTCATTCTGTTGTCGCCGACTCGCCTTAACAGGTTATTATTCAATTTGGGGTGCGTCCGACACATTTTGATTAGGCGATAAGTTAATACGCGGTTAGCTGCGGCAGGTTAACTCTCTGCTTTCACTAGTAATTGGGTTGTATCTGGAGCTACGCCTACTACTTATTGGGTGCTTTTGTGCGGCTGCCGGTTGTTAACCGGTCATTTGTTCTATTGATTAAGTAACTTTCTGACAGCTGTTGGAAAATTGGGCATTTTATTGTTGTAGAAAATGTTCCTTACGATTATGTATCGGGTACTATCGTAAGCCACAAACAATATCGACATTAGTCCTTACAATTGAACCAAATACTCTTAAATTTGCCGTACTTTTTTATCGTTAGCTACTTATTTAATTTACGTATTGGTTGGGATAAGAGCATGCCGCGCGGCGGACCGGTCCTTAGGTCAAAGGTAAAAAGGTAAAGATAAGGTCAGAGGTAATTGCGAAAACAATGTTCTAAGCTTGATTTTTTGTCAACAATAAGTGTGAATATTATAGATTAATTATTGTGTATAATTGAAATTATTTGTCTAGAATTCAGGTCTTCGTGAATTGTTTTGTAACTCAGTACGATTTCATGGCCTGTTTGCATGAAAAATAATTTAAATATCTGGGAACTTATCATAATTTTGCTACCCTGTTCTCTTGACTTAGTAGGAAATAGTAAACCCGGGTGCACGCTCTAGTTGGGTTATCTACAGTCCCACGAGTTACTTGATTCGGGTTACCATCAAACAATAAAAAACCAAACGATTTGAAGCCTGTTTTCACCGGAGCACTCAAATCTTTATAAGTGTCAAATGTAAACACTATAAATGAAGGTACAAACCTACTGGACTACCTATTCTCTTTTAGGATGGACCATAACCCTATTTTTTATAAATAACCGCTACTTACCCAAAACAGGGAATTCATGACTTCACACCACTATACACTATACATTTTAACATCCTACTTATTCCGTCGTCCAGTATCAAATCAATACTTCTCGGTTCATAACCGGGTTGTGTTCCTTTGAGCAACCTGCAGTAGTGTCGCTAAACCTATTGACATATTACATTATATTAAGTACGCTTTTCTAAACACCGAAATGAGGAACTGACCTAACAGAAACTTCTTTACAATGATTTTTTTAAATAAAATTCAGTATCAACGTCTTTATCGGGTCTTTTTGTTATTAACAGTATGAGTAAACCAAACAGGAGCCTTTTTTCTAATCCATCCAGACTTAATACTAATAAGTATTACAAATTCGAAAGTAACGATGAAACTGCTAAGCCGACATGAAGATAGCTTAATCCTTTAGGAAAGACATAGGCTAACAATGTTTAATCCGCGACTTTATCTGCATCTGCGATAATCGACATTCACGAGGACGAAGTCGCGGGCAAAAGCTAGTAAGCTATAAAGACTACGCTCGGATTATGGCGCTGATAAAACAAATAATACAATTTATATATTTTCTACAGATTTTTAGTACCAGTGAGATCCCCAATAACGGTTTCCAATGTTCCAACACACATTGAATAAAACCTCCTATTAGTTATCACAGATGGCGCTGCTCGTAGCTAGCTATACACCCACACCATGTTGTGCCAATTACCCCAAAGTTCCCGTTACACGCCTACAACAAAAAATAAACGTTATAAAACACGAAACGTCGTTAATTAAACATGATTGAGAGGAAACGGAAGCCACTGAAACATGATAATAAGGCACTAATATGTAGGTAAATACGTCCAGTCACGGCCAACAATAGCGCGCCGGTAATAACGTAATAACTATATGAAAATATAATGCTAAGGAGAAAATGAGGGCCGCGGGGTAACGTCAACAAGACGCCATCGCCGTGTCGCCGGTGGAACACGCGCGCGTGTGTGTGGCCTGAGTGACGAGCGGGGCGGGCGCGGGGGCGGGAGCGGGAGCGGGGCGTCTATGACACTGGTTGGTTGGACTAAGTTAAGCGCAATTAAGTTACTTATGGAAGTATAATTCTTATTTGTCAGTGTGAGAGAGAATAGGTCACAGAAAGTGTTCAGTCTTTTATGTCAAGTCAGGTACAATATTACCAGCACATTCCCCGCGACTTCTTAATTTTCGATCCTTAATTTTCTGATAGTAAATTAAAACCCATACTTAGCACTCAGTGATAAAGTACGGTATAGCTTCTAATTTCCAATTTTAGAATCGAACCAGTAGTTCAGGAGATTGGTGAGCTCAAACAAATAAACTCCAGCTCTACTAAATTAGTTTAGATAATAATTATTATTAAAAGAAGAAAAGATTTCATTTTTTGTGTGTGTGTGTACACACATTTTAACTGGTTATTTAACCAGTTTAAAAAAAATACCAATACAAAGCCATGATGACGTGGCTTCCTATTGGTAAGACTCAGGCATAAGCCTGAGTCCTAGGCATACCTGCTAATGCTAAAAATGCGAAAGTGAGTCTGTTTATTAGCACGCTAACATGGCTAAACTATTGAACCAATTTTGATGAAATTTGGTACCTATAGACTAATCTTAAGCCCCAAAAAAGCATATAAGTTACTTTTTATCCGCGACTTCATCTTCATCCGCGATAACCGTCATTTGAGCGGACCTAGTCGCGGGCAAAAGTTAGTAAGTCAGCCATATTTTATTATATAAAAAATCGAGATCCGTATAAAAACCTGCGGACATAGTCGCGAGCATTGTGTAAGTATATGTAGTATACTCTTTTTAGGGTTCCGTACCCAAAGGGTAAAAACGGGACCCTATTACTAGGACTTCGCTGTCTGTCCGTTCGTCTGTCCGTCCGTCTGTCTGTCACCAGGCACCGCTGTCCGTCTCAAGAACCGCGATAGCTAGACAGTTGAAATTTTCATAAATTATGTAGGTATTTCTGTTGCCGATATAACCACAAATACTAAAAACAAATTAAAATAAATATTTAACTCAACGACTGTCGGGCGAAAGTGTTGAAGGTCAAACCTCCGCTGCTTATGTCGGACTGTGTAACATAAGACATTCGAAAGGTTAAGGGGGCTCCCATACAACAAACGCAATTTTCTTTGCCCTTTTTTGCTCGTTGTCTAATGTTGTATAGATAATGGTACGGATCCCTTCGTGCGCGAGTGCGACTCGCACTTGGACAGTTTTTTAAGAAATTAGTTTCTGCACGATATAATATTGTAGGCATGAGGTCAACATTTTAACTAAGTGGCATATTGAAAGCTTTTCTTTACATTGAATATAATTATTTTAGCTACATTTTATTCGCACCACCACTCACCACCGCCTCTGCCTACCCCGCAGCCCGACAGCTGCGCTAACTAGGCAACTAGCGGCCGTGAATAAGCGATTTCGGGCAATTGGCGCACGGACCGGCCGGGCGGCCCGTGTCCGGCGTGGTGGCGGCCGGACGGCTCCGGACGGGTCGGCAATTTACCGACATAATTACGCACACAATTTGACTGTCTGATCATATATAACCTGCAGAAGGTCTAGTTCTAACGACATGTGAAAATCACACAGAATTAAATGTCTACAAGCCCTTTACAACGTCTGTGTGCCTAGTGGTTAGCTCCGGCAACCACAGCTTTTATGATTTGATAAAATCAGTCAAAGTTAATTCCATTTACGTACTGTCTTGAAAGTCAAAGTCAAATCATTTATATTTCAATTAGATTAGACCATTACCTATAGAATACTTTTGAACGTCATTAAAGGAAAAACATAATCTAGATGTCCCCGTTTTAAAAGTTTGGAAGTTTAAAGTTTTATATGGAGAAGAATGGGCATGAAACTTACACAAACATACTTTTTTTTTTAAGTGTTTACAATATTTTGTATAATTACAGTGATTATGATGCGTGAATTGGTTGTACCTTGCATGAAAACCACTATATTAGAGTATGTACTTACAAAGCATTACAAGTTAAGGAATGACAGCTACGTAATGAAAGAATTATTAAAAACAACACTGTGCGGAGTGATATGGTTTTTTTTTTTTAACTTTGTTAAATATCTAGTTTCTAAAGTTGCCATTGTACAAATATAGTTACAAAAGTCTCGACAGCTGTAGCTGAAGAATAGTCTTATTATTTTTGGCCTGTAAATCTTCTGCGTTCGTTTATGTGGTGGTCTGGTCGACTCGAACGTCTCATATCAAAGTGTTTATTTGACGAATCAAAACGATATCGCGTAATTGGGTGAGCGGCTATGATTGAGCAGTTACTTGTAGTCATTACGAGGCTATGTGAATGTTCAGACTGACTCGGTAATTTGTACCTTACAGGTTATACTTAGTAGAGACTGGCTTTAATTGACAGGCTTACTGCATTCATATTCGACAGATCAATGACGAAATGGTGCTTGGTTAATGATTTACACATAATTACACTTACAACATGTTTTTTAATTAAATTCGAAATACCTGAGCTTTAGAAACGCAAAAAAGCAGACTGTGTGTATGTACATACACACAGTCTGCTTTTTATCAATAAGTAAGTAAGTAATAAGTAAGTTTTTATCAATCGTACGACTACTCAGCATTTTCCATAATCTTATTTTAAAAAGGTACCTACTTGAAAGCGTTGCAATCGGATTACTTAAGTCCAAGCAGATTGAGTTCCTGTGGACCCCACAGACCCCGACGGGCCCCATACACCCCGATGTCTAATATGTTTTTTAATTACTGGCGTCCGTGAGCACTCGCAATGAATATCATACGCGATTATCATATTCAGTGGGATTTGCTTCAATACGGAACGATTCAGTAGTTCCGATGCGATTACGGGAATTAATACAGGATGCGAATTAATGTAGATTACTATGATAGCTCGTTTTGGAGATTGGAAGCTGTTGCAAATGTATCAATTGGATTATTATTGCAGCGTGTGGAAATATTGACTTGTTTTCAATATTGGTTTTTTATAACAAATGGTAGAGTTTGTTTGTTAAACATTAAAACTAATTGTTTGTTTTCAATCGCTCTATATTTATTTAGGGACACTCTGGTAAATAGATACGCAGGCAAGTAGTTAAAGGCTTTCATAGTAATTAGGAAAATTACCTTAGGAGATAGGGGTCAGCTATTAGGTAATGGACATTGAACACGTCTAGACAGCGAAGACAGCTACACCTTAGCACACACCTCCTCGCACGTGTAACCCCGTCCTCACTAGACTAGCACAACCGATTCAGTGAAAGCATGACGGTCGCAGTAACGATATCCAAACAGCACGCGATATCATCGGACAAACACGCTGGCAAACATGGCCGGAATGCTGGCCGCAAACACAATTGTCATGCCCAACACTTGAGCCAACACAATCACCAACATTGTTACAATATTAGGCTAACTGCGTCTGTTTGTGGACAAACGCAAGTTTTTTAGTTAAGCTTTTATGTGACAAGTTACATTGGCATATTGGCTTAAGTGTAGGAGATGTGGGTTTAATTGTTACAGAGACCTTGAGACTTGATTTTGTGTGCGTTATATTATGAAACTACATTTGGTTTGAACAACCATTTTTTATCTAATCTAAAAAAAAGATTTGATGGTTTGTATGATTTCTGTAATGAAGAAACTCAAAAAATATTATATCGATGTAAAAACTCTATCACCAATAAAAAGCTAGATTATTTATCGGTGAGTATCATGGGCTGGATTATAGGAGAATATTAGAAATCTAAGCGGACGAAGTCACGGGCAAAGTATAGGTATACAAAATAAATTATTTGTTGCACAATTTGGTCGTTGTTGTATGCGAAAACAAAATCATACCTAAGTATATGAAAAATAAAAAATATTTTATCACCTAAAAAGCAGCAGTATGAACCTCATTCTTTAGTGATAAAGTTGAAAATCTATGAAAGAAAGACAGATTGTTGTAGCTTGATGTGCTGGCCTCTGTACATTTATTTATTTATTTATACTTCACTAGCTGATGCCCGCGGTTCGCCCGCGTGGATGTCGGTTATCGTGATCAAAAGTAATCATAAAATTTTGATCCCGTTCCCGCAACCCATTTTTTTTATTATTTCCAAGATATTACATAGCTTTTCAATTACCGCTTTATAATTGCCTATTTTTTAAAGTATTAAAATGGATATAGTATGTTATTGTTAAGAGATAGACATATGCCATCGCGGACTTTTCTGTAGACCTATATAAGATACACAATTCCATCTTAAATCATTTTGTTCTATCTCAAAGGGTTTAGGCAGTGTTTCCGTTGAAAGTTCCCAGACGGCTTAATTTTTTCCGACATCTCCAACAAATATCATTATATTTTAGCCAATGTATACAAAAACTTAACAAATTATATACTAAAACCTTACTCGAGAACCATTCTATCCATTGGTGAAAACCGCATGACAATTGGTGCAGCAGTTTTGGAGTTTATCGCGAACAGACAGACAGACAGACGCGGCGGAGGACTTTGTTTTATATAATAAATGTACTTAGTGATGCACAAAGGTACAAAGGCGGACTATCATTAACCAGCATCATAGCATTATTTATGCGTGCTACGCGCTGTGGCTACGCTACTTCGTAGCGTTACAGGCCGCTGCGAAGTGCTGTGAACATGTTATCTTATATGTCCTGTGCCTAAACAACGTACACAGTACACACATGCAGGCATTTACCTGCTGCTGCCAAGAATGCTTTTGCCAAGAATTTTAAAGTGAAAGAGACAGAGACAGAGCATGAGATTAAAATTGAGTTGCGTTTGACGGATGGTTCATCGGCCACCGTCATCATCAAGAAGCTTATAGGTAAAAGTGGAAGCAACACTCTGAACACTTAAGTGAAACCAACTGTGGGCAGACGCTCTCTTTCTGAATGCATACTGAAGAACGAGACAGTGATATGTGTTTTCTTTATCTTATGTATGCATTCAGAAAGAGAGCGTCTGCCCACAGTTGGTTTCACTTAGGTATTTAGAGTGTTGCCTTCACTTTTACCTATAACCTTCTTGGTCATCATATCATCTACAGAGGTTGTCAAGTTTGGAAGACCCTAGGTTGCAATTTCATTTAAAACTAATGACGTTTGTTGCACATCGCGCTTGACGTGCTGCAACTGCTGGCTATTGCTGGCCGGCTCATTCAGGTGCTACGATAATGACCTACTTATTTGGAATTTAGCCTACCCCAAAAAAGAAAGATTGCATAAGGTTATATATTCATTGAATATTTAGCTGACTTGGCTGGTTCTTATTTGTAATTTGTTTGGTGTGAAATAAAAGAGTATTGTCTATATTTTAATATTCATAAACTGAAAGAATCTATTCACTGTATCACAAATTATTGACGGAGTGTGTAAGATATCAGTCTGCGAGAGAGTATCTACTTAGAGAGCTCGACATAAATATGAATGATGTTTGCATGTTCCATCATATTTTGGCGATACCTAACTCCAGAGCTGCCTATAGTTTAATTAAGTTTGTTTTGTTAAGATTTACATTATAAGGTCCGATGGGACTGGATACATCGGTATAAAAGTCCCTATTAATAAATAAAGAGAAAAAAAAAAAACTGTATCTCAAATAGGTACATGAGTAGATAGTATACTAAAAAGTACAATAGCATGACACTCAAAGATAACTCGTAGATAGATATTATTATCAATTTAATGATAATCATTAGTCTACGATACAAATTCAATTTAATAATTTCTCCAGCCAGCCCGGCTGCCCCGTGCGCCTTGTCACTGTCCACACAAAGCGCCTTATTATCTCCATATTATTTTAATATTGTTGTAATACTACAATAACTGACGCGCATTATTTATCCTACACACTAATGAGCGTGTAGGCACCTTACTCACACAAACTTATTGAAACATCCGATAACATCCTAGCCAATAGATTTTCAACCTTATCCAGCAACATTAAAACTGTGTACAATATTTTTGGGCGGTATTGTAAAGTTGGTTTATCGGACAAAGGAGTGACACGGGGTGCATCTCGAACTGTCAGGCGAAGTTTTGAATGAAAATAAATGTGTAATTATTATTAGTGGAATATTGTCGAGTGGTTCCAGGAAAGGGTGTGTGTGGTCAGCGAGCGATGTCGAGTGTTGTGTTATTAGGCCTCGGCGAGATTATGTAAAACTTGAGAGCACACGTAATGTTATCTATAGCTTGAGTCGAGGAGCTATTTTTGGCCAAGTGTGTGTTAAGTTAAGCCGAGCGGAAATTAAGCAACTGTAGACGTCGTAAGTATATTCGATGAGGAAGAAGGTATTCCAAATTGTCCATCGGTGTTGTATTAAGTAGGTCCAAAACGTTTTCCACTTACTCGTACATTAGTAATAAAATAGTGAGTATACAAGAACAGCGTCACCCTTGGTACTGCATCCACAAAGCGGGATTACAAGAGATGTTATTATTTGTTGCGAGTTATGTACCTTTGGTTATTGGGAGAGTCAGTCAGCAATGTATTACACTCACAGTTTAAGTAAGTAGGTACATTATAATAATAACATTTTCAGATAAAAATTATAGAGCACTTCACAATATGAACAGTTACATCCTGTGCTTAAGACGCTGACAATGCCCGAATACTTCAAATAGACTAAAAACATATATTTCTTTGTAAAACCTATTGTGCTTGTGGCTGCGACAAAATGGTTATATTAAGGTAAATCTTGAAAATATTTCTGAGAACTCTGTTTCCGATACAGAAACATAAAATAATCTCTTAAACTGTCTTTTCAACAAAAATATCTAAGTATTTTACTTTACTCACGTATCACATTATCACAACTTATTTTGTAGTAAATCGACATTAACTTCTGAATTGTAATAAAATACTAGCATTGTGGGACTTAAAACACCTTTATAAAGTTTACAGGATTACAAGTGTTATATTTAGTATTGATAACAGAATCAAATATGCAACACTTGTAAATGTGTTTTCAATGTGTTAACCCCAAAAACTTACCAAAGTGTGACACTAATATATCTGTAACCTATTTAAAATAATTAACAGTGTTCATAAATGTAACAGGTAAACGCGGCGATACCAGATTTACCGTGTAAGCATTATGTTCATAACTTCAAATTCAAGTTTAATTTCCTTTCCTTTGTTTATTTGACTGCAATGGATCAATCAATCCTCTCGTTGCAAAGGTCATCATCTGGGTGAGGATGACAACCATCCCAAAACCAACTGCTTACCACTTTAACAAAAAGTTATGCTTCTTGATAGTTCCGTAATACGAGTATGTGTAACATAATATAAGATTTACGTTTATATCTAACTATGCTAATTTCTGCTACACATTTAACACCAGGTTACACTTTGATTTTGTAACAATGTATGTTTTATTTTTAGGGTTCCCTCATTTTACCTCAAAAGGAGAAATACGGAACCGTTATAGGAACACTTTGTTATCCGTCTGTCTGTACGTCTGTCTGTCAAAACTCTTTAACTCGGGAATGCGTAGAGGTATCGAGTTAAAATTCAAACTATATACTCAAGTCTACAGCCGCTTGAAGCTGTGACAAAATCAAACTTCTAAGTTAACGTGAAAAAAGATACGGCCGTTTATGCCGCAAGAAACGTATATTTTGACACTGTTGAGGTAATCAAAAAATTTCCGTTGTCCTAGAACTATGAAATTTGGCAAGTAATACCGTCTTATATTACCAGTACAGGGAAAAGTGTGAAAACAATACATTTGTATATAAATCATAAAAAATATAGTCTTTATTTAAAGTACGTAATCAATCATCGAGGTATGCGCGGTTATAAATTGTATGGGTGACCAAATCACGGAGTTTTAACGGAACCTTCGGTGGGCGAGTCTGACTCGGACTTGCCCGGTTTTTATATTCTAGTAGGCTTGCATTTGACGGCAACTTACCTGATCTTATGTGATGATGCGGCCTAAGGTGGAGCAGGCTTGCCCAGGATGAACCGGTCCACTCGTTTATAAATGTGTTTCTTTGAAAACAGTTTTGTAAACACATTATTAAGGTTACAGTTTGAGTTCGTGGTGACGTCACGCTTCGCACGCTTCGAGTTTTGACAGTGATCGTGCTTTTGGATGTTGTCAGCGTCTTAACTTATGTAAACTCCAACACAGTAAGGGTAAATTCACATAATGCACATAATTCTATGTATTCACCAAACTATAATTACATCCACCATTGTGGGAAACGCATGTTATTTCACGGTGTGCAGCCACCGTGCAATGGCTGCAAGCTGCAACAACACGGTAATGAGCGTCATGCGTCATGCTCGCGGTAACGACGCCTGCGCAGGTAATGCCACTATTACTGCTGTAGTTTCAGCAGCAGACAATAGCTCAGGTGGTATTGAATTGTGTAAAAGAATAGACACCTACTTATTTGTGGATTTCTTAAGTAACGAAGTGAAAACACAATAGTTGGTTAAACGGTAGCGTAAATATTCAGTAGAGGCAGTAAGGAATCACATCACCAAACAGCTGGAACTTATATTTCAGTATCTTGTTTGTATTATATAAACTAATTTCTGTCCTCATGGTGCTGAATTTGTACCCTTCATACAAATATATATGGTACACGCATTAACTTAAACGTTCAAATAAACCAACTGCATACCAAATCTCATGTTAGCTGTGGTTATATGTCAACCGATTACATTATGGTGATAACAGATAAAACTTCAGTATATATTGCATCTATGTACATAAAGTTTCACACAAATGCTTGCTCACACCTACCCCTATTACGTTGTTTATCCTTAAGAAAAGTGTTGAGAACACTTTGAAGAGTTTCCACACAGCCCATCTTGAGGGCCAAGTGCGTGCTGTCAAGAGATGAGAAAATAGAATAATGACCGGGTCCGTCCCCCGGGCCTGGAAGGGGTCCAATTGCTGAATAGTTTTGGAGCAAACAACCCTTCAACCAGCCGTCCAATTTGAAGACCTGCCACAAATTGGAGACGACCTTTTTTGTACAGTCACACATGAATGCCAAATGTACACGCGTACTACATACGTGTTGTTGGGTTGGGGTTACAATGATAGTTGAACGTAAGTGGGAACACGACTGTTTGTTTAGCGGAAAAACTATTGAAGTGATGAGTAAATCTGGTTAAGTATACCTATAGCGCGACTGGTAATTAGTGATTGGTATTTGCACCTCATAGTGTACCAATTATTAGAATCATTTTTCCTTCTAGGACATAGGTATGTCCTAAAAGGAAAATTGATTGAAAAAATTACAAAGAAATTGCGACCTACCTGGGAGTCCGCTGATTCTGAAGATATTTAAGTACAAACTCGCATTTTTTTACAATAACGCAATGACTATCGGACGCACGGTACTTCTCAGCGAATTATGTTTATTTAAAAAATTGTTAAGTGGAATACGTATTCGTAAAAACTCAAAAATGAAATTGCTACATAAATTGCTAAATTTACCTTCACTATTCCCAAAACCTATTGATTTCCATGTTTTTCCTAGTAGAAAAAAATGGTCCTTATACGTGGTTTAAGTATCGGCCACCCTATATAGTTAACCTATATAATTATCTTAAACGACAATAATTAAGGAAGATTGGGTGTTTGGCCATTTAAGATTGGGTAAGTGAATCGAAATTCTGGGCAAGTTATGTTATGTTTGCAATTTGCAATAACACGGAACACCTGTACGAAAAAAGTAAACTGAAATGACTTAGCAAAAGAAAGTGATGGAAATCAAATTACCTTCAAATGTACTGTAACTTTTTTGTTCATTGTAATATTATGACATGTTGTGACTAATTTTCTTTTCCTATAAACAAGTATAGCTATTATTTTAAAGCTTAGGAAGGCACCAAACGGTATCAGTTAAGTAAACGCTCAAATATTGAACCGTAACCCGTACAAACATCTGTTCGGGAGTAAAAGGCGCTGGTGTCCGCAAACCTCTCGCGCGAGGGCCCTCGAGCCGTCGGAGCGGCCCTGAGGCAGGCCGGGCTCACTACTCCTCGGAACCACTTCGTTTTCAAAGTATTGACGGTACACAGGAAATAGTGGAACAATTTCCGGACACTTACAAGTAAAAAAGGCATATTGTATTGAATTTATTTATTTGGTCGATGTACTTACGCAATGGATTGATAAAATGAAAAAACAGGACGAGGTCAGATACAGGATGCAAATGTAATAAATGCTGCCATCATATAAATAGAGGTGATTTCAATGAGATATAATTTACCCATCGAATAATGAACTTAGGTACCATTATAAAAGCAAGCTTGTTGCTCTTTGTCGTGCCAGTTCAATATGGAGGTGTGTTTTTCAATTCATTTGCAAACAATCGTGTTGATCTCGTTGGCCACCGACTAAACTGAGAATAGTGCTGCATTTTGCCAGATAAGTGCAAGTACAAGTCAAGATGGAGTAGACAAAACTGCGAATCTATCTAATTGAACGCAACTTAAACCTATAAATGAGTAAGGCAATAAGAACTGCGGGTGTGAGCCCTAAGTCACGCTAAAGTTACACACGATGCTTGCTATGAAACTATTCGGTCAACAACAGAGTATCCTTGAAAATGATACGAACTTCAAAACTAAAACCTTTTATTGTTTTCATTAAACAATGTACTTTTACCATTACATAGAAAACAATCATCATTCATTATAATAATTTACTATTAATAAAGAACAATTTAATAATAAGGTGTACCATTAATGTGGTGTGCAATGTGCTAGCGTATCAATTGTGTGGCTTCTCATAATTAATTAACATTTCTTTCTTTGTAATTGTTGTTACGTCGCACCTGAGTCTACCGTGCGCTTGGAATCATTAGTGGTGCTATAGATAATGTCAAATTGGTACTGTACTTCATACAGTTGATAAGAATTTATTAGAAACCTTCGGTCACTGCTGGACCCCCTGGCAAATGAAACTGAAATACAAACAAGAGATTATACCTGTCATTTAGAACTGATATAATACATTATTCATTTTTCAAAAAAGTGTGGTACGGTTTTATACAATGACAACAACGGTCCTATTCTGTTACAATCTCCCTCGGTGAACACCTAGGTGAAGTGAGCTGTCATCTGACCCGATGGTAGGGATTGACAAAGCAGACGGATGGATGACAGCTCACTTCATCTAGGTGTTCACCGAGGGAGATTGTAACAGAATAGACATACAGATGGTTTAAACAAATAACAAATTCAAGAATTAATTACTCTGGCGTCCTAGCTGGGTAACACAGTAACCTGTATTAAGGTACTTATGACAGGATTACAACATTTAAAAGAGAGTACAAAACATGTCGTCGTAGTTTTGATTGGTTTGGAAGGTATCTGCCTATTGACAAACTATTTCTGTAAACTAAGTTTTTTGTTGAGAAATAAATTTATTATTATTTATTATATCTGCTTGTTACACAATTTATGAAAAGATTGATGTTTGGGGGTTAATGTTCAATCTATTATTTGTAAAAAGGTCCTAGGTAGTAAAAGAAATGTCTAGTAAAAGCAGGCTTATGAATGTGCTTTGCAAATTTTGCATTTTTTCGTCTAGACGAAGATTGTGTTTGTGTAAAAGGAGCTATGGTGAGTTGTTGTCAGGGTTTAGAATGAATTTTGGTAGGACCATAAGGACGACTTTGCATTGATAGAGGTCGACGGTTGGGTAGAGAGTATTGACCGGAAGGTAGCAACCTTAAAGATGGCTCTTTGTGTCCCTTCCTAACGGTTTAGTGTAAAGTTTTCGCGGCTCCATCCCAACTAGTAATACAGTAAGAGATGACTGACTGACACGCCATGTGTCAGATAGACGGTGCGTATTACAGAGGTATTGACAACGTGTCTAGTGTTTTAAATAATTAAATCAGTTTACGTTCTAGACCAGCGAGGTGGGTAATAGGTGCTTTAAACTTGAGATATTTATCAAGAGTGCTACCGAGATACTATTTGGTTGTGTCTGTAGAAGTTGTTGTAGGGCAGTTGCAAGAAGTCGATATAACCACATATCTATGGACATACCAAAAATAGTTCTATTTGTCTTTGTGTTTTATGAAACACTTAATACTGAATCATTCTAAGTAGGTAATGATTCAGTACAATACTGATATCACTTTAGGTACGACAAATATGTTTTTCCAAGCACTCATAGAACTCATTTTCCTTATTGCTAAATATGGCAGTAATTTGAATGTGATATTAATTAATCACGAAAAATCCCAGTGTCAGTTTACCGGATTTCCTGTCCTTCGTCCACAGCACCAAAAAGTTAACAAAAAAAATTGATCTCCGGCACTGGCTGACTATGAAGTGCCGCGCATGACCAATGCGGTGAACGTCTGGAAAGTGGCTTGTCCGGATACAAACCGGCCCGTGAACCCAGCTTTTCAGAGACATACGGGCTGTGGAAGAGTGGGACCGGGCCTCAGGCTTCAGGCACTTCCGTCACCCAACATAGGCACTATGCTGGGTGATACTACCTTCCGGTTCGCAACATGCCTGCGTCTGGGCGCTCCATGCGGGGCTCCACATCGCAGTCAGAGTGGTGAAGCTGTCGACTGCCTCGGACTTCATGGCTTATCCTGCAGTAGGAGCGCAGGCTAGATGGCATGGCACGCCAGTATTAATGACATCATCCATCGTGCTCTGGCTTCCGCCGCGGTGCCAGTTAGTTTAGAACCCAATGGTTTGGCACGCGACAAAGTGAAGAGAACAGATTGGATGACCATAATTCCTTGGAAGTTGGGTAGGCCTTTGGTGAGGGATGCAACATGTGTCGACACCCTTGCACCATCCCATCTTTCTAGCATATCGTTTTGTACTGAGGCGGCTGCCGCAGGTGCCGATAACCACAAACGGTGCAAATATAAGTCAAGCCTGGAAGCAACATGTTTGAGCCGTTAGGGGTGGAGCTGCCAGCCTGTTGGGCACGTGTCCCGTTGACAACGACGTGGACGAGTTTTTTGATGCCCTTTGAGCTCCCTCTGCCTTTTTCTTGGAATTATTGTACATATTTATTCGGTAAAGTTGTAAATAAAGTGGTGTCAATAAATCACGATTACATAAATAAACAGCCATATACAATGTCCCACTGCGGCCATCGTCAAACTATTATTACGTAATAATACTTGCTGCGCGGCACATAGGAAGGAGGATGAGATGGCGGTGTAATAAACAACGCCAGCTAGGTTACAAATCTCGCGGCGGGGCGCATCCCCGTCATAACCTGATTACCGGACTGCAGCGAGTCGACGAGAGCCCGTGTACGAGAAGCTTGCGAGATTCTCGGAGATACCGGCAGTATATCGGGTTGTATATTAAACGGTTATTTACGGCCCCTCACGGACAGTTGGCTTTCTTATTGGATTGGTGTCTCTGATACTTGTTTATTCTTTATTCAATAATTTTATATGTGACTGAGTATATGGGTCGTGGGGGGGAAATAATGGACAACATTTTCTATGATATGATTGCTGTATTAAATTGTGTATTCCTGTGTTTGTGAACAATTTCATCAATAAAAATTACAATTGGTTATATTTTAATATTGTAATGTCATAATAGTCCAACCAAAAACATTTTCATGTATAATGTTGCCAAGACGTGACCAAATAGCTCGCACTGTCATAAACTTATTAGTATAATCTCTCTACTTTACAAACCCTAACTACAAAAACTCTATACCTTAGTCAAAATATGTGACTTGGCCTTTTCGCTACCGTCACATGGGTGATGATGAGTGTAAGGTGAAAAATGTATTCTGTATTACGAAACAGCCAAGCCACATCATTTGACTAAGGTGTAAAGGTTGTGAAGATAGGGCTAGTAAAGTAGAGTTCTGATAACTTTTTGACAGTGCGAGCTATTTGGTCTCACCTGGGCAACATTTTACATGAAAATATTTTTGTTGGGATTTCACTAACTATAAAATGTGCAAATATTTGTACCTACGCCATATATATCATAATTAACACGATTGCATGCATAAGTATCTTTGTATTGTAATCTACCCATGTTATAGCAAATAATTGGTATTTATCTTTATGTCAAACCACTCGAGTAAAAGAGTAGGTACCTAATTATTTTACGTACCTACCAATTATAGACCAATAAAGGACTAAGTCGGATTATTTGATTTGGTGCGTGGAGCAGTTAACATGTTGCTCCAGTTTTAGTTTCCACTTCCTCAATGATAGTTTAGGTGCAGTGTATTCACATTGTGTAACATCACAATCACAGTCACACTAGTTCTACCAGGTTTCAGACTGGCTAAAGTAGATTCGTCTTTCATGGGGTACTGTTTAAAGTGTTACAATAAAATACCTCCCCACATTGTTCAACTAAATGAGACAAAATTTAAGTCTTGTATTAAACGCACACTATGCAACCGAGCATATTATAAATTGAGTGATTACATCACTGATAGAAATGCTTGGCTGGATGCTGGTCTAGCTCCACAGCCATAAGGGTTCATAGATTAATTGATTAGCATTTTTAACTATTTTTGGAGCTGCTGAAGATATAGATCTATATTATCTTTGCATTGTATAAACTCAATGTGTTAGTATTATATAGTTTTTCGTAGCACATACCTGTGAGCACTATGTTCTTTAAAGCTACCATTTACGAGGTATACCTCTCATTGACTTGAATACGCCCTGGCGGTTGGGAGAGTCATGCTCACTTGAATGTCTAGCTGACGGTGGCGCATGTGTTGGATCATTCGGTTCCCTTCAAAATGGTTGAGCTAAATGGTGCCGATCCATGCGTCATGTTCGTGAACGGACGCCGTCAGTTGGGACTGGTCATCTCTTAGCTGCCTCGGTTATTTTAAATTTTGGTTTGAATTGTTATTATAACTATAACTTTTAACATGAAAGACGTGTTACATTGTTCTCACATTGTACCCTTAGACTCAACATGAATCATGTAACCTAAATTTGTAAAATACAAGTGATTTTAAAAGAGTGTTCATGGAGTTTCTTGCTCGTTCTTCTCCATAGAAACCTACTGTTTGGAACGAGCAACTAGCTTCAACTTTCTGACTGACTGACAATTCAAAAGTACCTGTAAATGGTTTAATTGAAATAAATGATTTTGAGTTTGAGTTTGAGTTTGAATCAATCTATCAAAAACCACATAATTTAGTACCTACAGTTCAATTCAAAAATAATGGCAGCTGTGAAGTGAGCGTAAAATTGTTACTGCGCAGCCACTCGCCTCGTGTTCAGAGCCGCTATTAAGTTTTAATCGTACTGTAACAACTGTATTTTCTGCAAATGAATTGGCTGTTGTAATTTAATAAAACTCTTCTTAATGTATCACACTATTTTTTTCTATGTCAAGTTCACGCTCCGCTATATAATTATAATAATTATAATGATATTGAAAAACAATAAAATTAAACATACAACTTGTTTTAACGTAATGCATTATAACAATGTATCAACATACACGGTGTTGATTGCACAGTTGTAATTAGGGAGCATTCGTCGCGGTGCGCTGCCATTGTGTTAATAGTGTTCGTAATTTATAATTAACAACACACAATAACAGACAGAGCAGGTGATAAAGTGGGTTTTGATAAAATTGTTGTATTAATATCTGCATTTGTGTCTGTTTGTAAACTCTAGTAGTTATGTGGATGGGTTGTACTTGTATGTAATTGATATTCATCAATATAAAGTTACAAAACCAAACATGTTTATTCATGGCGTATTCCGAGTTTTACATTTATCTAGTAAGGGCGTAATGACGGCTCCGTAGCCTATACTCCATTTATAATAGCATTAGAAAAAAGAGGCTCATAGAAGTAGGAATGCAAAACATTTTATTTCAAAGATAAGTTAAAACAATTTTAATTAAACTTATTTTAATATAATTTTGATAAATAGATCTAAGATACAACTAAATATGAACGTATAATAATATAAACCAACTAAAAGAGTTATAAAGGTTAGGTAACATTTTAAATTTTGGTAGAATTATAGTGAAACGAATCACGTTCGGTATTGTTCGTCCCAGTTACTTTTAGGTTTTTAGCATTGACAATGTATTTTTAATTGGGATGAATAATTACAACTAAATAAAAGCTACATCATTTCATAAGGTAAATTATTAAAATAGTTACATTATACTGCGACAGCTACTGTAAAAATAGATTATAATAAATTCGGCGTCTATCGTAACCATGTTTATTGTAGTTTTGTTAGAAAAGTGTGCATTATAAATAACCTTTATCAAGTTCTGTCTAATGCTATTGTAAATGGAGTATAGTAAGGGCGTAATGTCAACTCCGTAGCCTAGGTGGTACTCTGGGAGGCCTGATTGGATTGCCTGGAACGGGGGGACTCTGTACGTTGGAAACAGATACACTACGTATCTGCTTCCGGCGTAGGGTCGTGGGTTCGAATCCTGCCTAGGGCAAACATTTGTGTAATAAGCACTTGGGTCTACCTTGTGTCTGGTTGTTGTTTATCTATATACGAATATGTTATATATTTGTGTATGTATAATATCAGCTGTCTGCCTAATTTGGGGTCAGATAGCCATGTGTGTGATGTCCTCATATATATATTATTATTAATCTGAATCTGATAAAATACAGCGACATATCTTTAATTAGTAATATCACAAACGAACCATGTAACTAATACATGTTGTCGACAATAATCGATTAGTGCATTGACAAACCTTATTTGTGCAGATGCGCGGGCGCCGTAATCAATTATCAGTTACACGGTAATGCAAGTAAATATGTGCACTTGTGTCTGGGCATGGTGCACTGCGCTGTGCACGGGACAGGCTGTATGCGCAGGAGTGGTTTGAAAGACATTGTGTTGACTTTAAGACAGGTTGAAGGACATTAGTAACAGCTGTGCTCGAATTTCGAACATTACGATATTTTATCTTTCTAATTAGTAACTGATTATTGCTAAAGGATAGAATAGAATAGATTATTCATTTATTTGCTCAGAATGTAGGAACACATTTGACATACGTGTTTCTACACATATTTTTGTGTAGAAGACATTTTAGTCCCTTGAACAATCTACTAAACGATTCATTTGGTCGCGTTAACTAAACGTTAGCAGATTATACTAAAGTGACACAATGCCAGGCACCCATGTAATTTATATTATATTAATTTAAAAATTATATAGGTATATAATTATTTTTATTTTTTTGATAGATTTTCAACTTTATTATACTACCTTACTCATTTGTTACGAAGTTGCAAATGTTTCAAAGAAATTTAACAGAATTTTGTAGCTACGCTGGGCTCTGTCCATGTGATGTGGGAACAATATTAAGCTACCGCTGTCGTTCCACTCCGCACGTCCTGACAACGTATAGCCGAGTGGTGTGACGACGTCAGCGCATCCGAGTTGCACTGGGTTGTGGTCATATGTTCCACTGAGCAACGTAATCACGACAGACGACGGAAATTCACTGCCCGCCTTTCTATTCCCCGATACATATAATCTGGGTATCTTCAAGGCACGAGTGAACCGGTTTATCCTAGGCAAGCGTGCTCCACCTTAGACCGCATCAACACTAATTATACCTTTAATATTTTTATACCTATAAAAATATAAAAAAAATTATCAAGTAATCGATAATCTATTAATCGAGTCGAATAATAGTAGCCAGTTGTTTTGTTTGTCGAGGTAAATGGTATCGGCAACTGCTATCTCGTCTCGAAGTTTGATTAATTTTGAAATAATGCAGAAATTTTGTGTTTGAGTTGTCTGTGAGAGCAAATCCGTGCCGGCCGCGAATAGCAACACCCCATTACTACCCGTGGGTGTCGTAGAAGGCGACAGAGGGATATTGAATAGAGGATGGGCAGCAGTACCATAACACCTACTGCGATCGCCAACATGCATCGGCCAAGTATGGCAATTATGGCTAAACCCCCCCTTGGGGGAGACTTATGTGGGCGTCCAAAGGTTGATAGGATGAGAGCGAATCAGCACACAAATTGAAGTAACCAGTCTGGGGTCGTGTTCACGACCGATTCGCAATTTGGGGCCGTGTCGCCTGGGCTACCACTCGTCCCATACAAACGAGGAAGTTAATAAAACACCAATATAAACATACAAAACGAAGCAAATAAAGCAGCGCTGCATTAAGCGTACAATTAATAAACCGTGGCACCGCGACATGCGAACAATTCACTTTGTGACACGTTACATTACTTAATGAAGCTCTGTGCGTGACAGTCGCCGCCATTGTGCCGGCGCTAATCGATTATAATCGATGCAGCAATCGACTCATTGTTCACTCGATTAAACGAATTACGATAGCAGTTTTATGACTTGTAACTTAATTAAATGGAATCCATTTGTGGAAGGTTTGGCTTTATTTGATCATTTCAATGGCGGAGGGCGGAGTTTCCTTATCTTGACAGACTGATTCATCTACTGACTTTGATTGTTAGCTTACACGACTACTCGAGTCTTTGATTTGAAAGAGTGTCCGTGGAGTTTCTTGCTAGTTCTTTTCCACCCCAAGTTTTGGAACGAGCATTTAGTTTCAACATTTTGACTAACTGACTCTCACAATTCAAAAGTGCCTGTAAATGGTTTAATTTAAATAATTGCTTCCAATTTGACTTTGACTTTGAGTCATAGGTATATATCCAAGGTAGATAAATCCTGCAGATAAGTATATGCCTGACTTTTGTTTGTTTAAGTGCGTCACACATAGATGGAACCTTTCCATCTCACATTCTTGTGTATTTCTCGTCTTACATATTATTCATACCAATTTCATAACTTCGTCCTCCCCAAAACAAAGTAACAGCAATAACCCCATATTTCCGTACCACATCACAATGCCGTGTCCGCGACATCTTGCCCGCACCATCAGCTCTGCTTAGCCCCATCATTTGTCTAGCACACTCGCTTCACATCCCCGGGGGGCGGCGGCAGGGGAGGAGGGGGGTGGAGGGGCTATTATCAAGTTATTGTCGCATCATTTACCGGCTGCTTTACATAAATGATTCAATAAAGAGATACACTCGATGTTCACTTCAATTTATGGTGTTTGTTTCTTTAAATCTGAATTGTAATGTGACTCAGTTGGAGAAAATTCAACTAAATAGGACATTGGGTTGTGCTTCCCATTGTTCTGTACACTGTAACACATTTTATAAGCGTTCTTAAGTTTTGTCATTAAACAAAACGTGAGTATTGTTACACATTATACTTAGATTGAGAAAACTTATTAACTAAGTATTAACACAGTGAGTTAATCCGTTTTTTCTCAATCTATAATGCCCTTAGTTTTGTGCAAGAACGTCGACTCTTACCGGAAAAAACGTAAACGAATATGAATCGCCAATCCGAATGCCACTGGCACTTTGATCGGTAATTCGCTTGTTGAGCCAATGTTTACTGATATGGTTGACACAATAACTAATACTTAGACAGAACTCGTTGAAGCTGAAGTAGGTCGGTAGTATTCGTGTAGTGGAACTGTTGGAGCCTCGAACGACTCCGAACGGCTCTGAATAAGAAGGCAGTAAACAGTCTGCGAACTTAGCGCGCCTGTTAAAACTTGTCCCGCACAAAGACACGGAGCGCTGAACGATTCAAACAACCTACTATACTGTACTACGTAAGTTACGTATAATTGGATTTTTATTGAACTTTGAAGGAGAGATAAAGTTGTGTGAATTAATTGCTTTGTTGCGAAACTTGAGCAACCATAGTAGTAGTAGTAGTATGACGGGCCGGTGTACGCAACTTCACGTCTCAGCGCGTATTTTGCGTACAGTCACAGTAAAGATATCTTACTGTGACCACAGTAAAGATATCGTACAGTTGAGCAACCATAATAACTAACAATTGATCATAAACTGACATCACACGAAAATAGTAGGCAGGTTCTAAATTGTACTACTTTTGGCAATTCTGTGATGAAAGTAGTCTATAGTGTTGCTTAAAATACGAAAGGTTACTTCTCATAGACAGAACTTAGGAATGTCATGTCTTCTAAAAATAATAAACTGCGATCAATAATGCACTAATTTCAACTATACTCACTAATACCGTGTGGTGTGTATCAGTGAGTCCTAGCTGTCACTGTGGCCGCTCAACTCTCCGATCGAGTCGAGCGCGCTGAACCCAAAGGAACTATTAGTTAATCTGTGGCTGAACTCAAATTGTGTTCTTTGTGAGTTGAGTATTTACTGCAAGTCTTCAGCGCGCGTACCTACCTCCTGAGTCCTGGACTTGGCCATTTATTGATCTTGGACGATTTATTCTGAGGTAAGGAAACCCAGAGATTCACGTTTCCGATTTATAGTTATCTGTTCTTGAAGATAGTTTAAATGAAATCTAATTACTTCGTTTCTTACTCCTTTGTCTGAAGACTGCCCTGTCTGGTGACTGACCTATATATCAGAAGAAAACACAAGATGGATTAGGTAATAGAGACTTTAGAGTCGTTAGACCTTTAGACTCAAAGTACGTAAGGCTGCTGCCTTTATATTTTGTGCTTTAGACCTATATGTCATATTGGCTGGCATGTTCGAAATTTAAAATAGAAATATAGTAATATTTAATTTACTTGGTAGTTTTAATGCTGAGCGATTTTTCTGGTATTAGGTACAAATGTGGCGGCTGAATTACATACATTTACATATTTTTTGCAGGATATTGTTATAAAAAGCCACGCCAAGTTGCTTCAAACTTCCGACCTGTATAGCGTCATGCTGAGGGTATGACCTAGCTATGGTAAAATGACGCAGCTTTTAGTCACTGGAATCTCAATGAATAACGCTTTTAAAGTTAATAGACTGCGACACGCACGTACGTCCGTCATTGAAGGTTTGCTGATACTTCTGCTGACACTTCTTTTTCTTCGTATCGCTGGCACGACGATCTTTTAAATTTGTTTGGCCCGTAACTTAGCCACTTCCACGGCGTCGTCGACGTTGCTGACAATACAAAGCGCCCACGACTCTTATTTAAAATATTTCAGTTGTCAGTGAATCTGTAGATAGACTTTCGTACAATGACGTAGGTAATCATTTCCAAGGTTTGTGTAGGCAACCCCTGATTCCATTTGCTCGCTACAAATAAAATCACTACCCATCTAATATCATTAAATCAGAAATTCCACTCAAGATATCGGACGCAATCAAGTGATGACAATTGATCGTGTCGCACAATACATTGCGTTTTGGCAACTCATCGGTAATAAAGCTAAGTGAGCCGTGGGTCAGTGGTTAGCAATCAGGCGAAGCGGTCGATGACACCCGGTGTGGTGGCCGGTGCTTGATTGGACAGCTTGTGTTTATTGGAGTAAATGATGGAGAGACAGGAGTGGTCGTGATTTCTCTTTGAGTGGCTGAAAGGCTAGAATGCACTTTTTCTGCTACAAAACATAATATCTTTCAAAGTCAAAGCATTTATTTCAATTAAACCATTTACAGGCACTTTTGAATTGTCAGGAAGCCAGTCAGTTAGTCAGAAAGTTGAAGCTAGTCTATGAAGAAGAACGAGCAAGAAACTCCACGGACACTCTTTTAAATCATTTTTTTTACAAAATACTGATTACATTATTCTTGTTGCTTCTATATGTGAAAACAATGAAGGTAATCTAGCAATATAAAATATAAAAAAGAATCAAGATAAAAGCCATGGCAGTTAAGAGCTGACCAATCTCTACTGGCAGCGCCCGTTCACGTTCTTTACAACTGAATTACATAAACGTAAGTTAGTATTTTAACCAGTTCTCTCATCTTTATGCTTTGTAAGTATTTTGCGACAGCGTTAAATGTGAGTTAAAACTTTTGTACTTATATAAATAAACAAATACAGTCAGGTACATAGGATGGTTCAAACACTCGAGATATAATGCAAAACTTGTTATTTGTATTTTGTTATTTAATAAAGTCCACATTCAGGATACACATCCAACATTGGTTTACAGTGTAGTGCTTCTAATGTACATACAAAACGTTCTCAAATAGATAACGACAAACAGAGCTGCTAATAACCTAAAAGTAAAATTAAAGGTAGGTAACATTAAAACAAAATTAACTTTACCTTTGATTTTACTTTTAGTTTTTGTTTATCATTGGCACAGTATGTTGAGCAACTGACTTCTATCATAACGTTATCAAAAAGCTGCTACTGTATGTTCTCATTTCTAAGATTGTCAGCAGTGAGGAGTGAGTTTCCTGCTCGTAGTAGCTACCTATAGCTGACGCTGTGAGTCGACTTCGTTACGTGATTCAATGGAGGATGGAGGGCAGTCGTAATGTCGTTAGAGGTTAAGTAATACGGGGGATCAGTTTATATCAGTTCACTAGTAGAATGGACAGATTTCATTCATTTGATTACTTTACTAAATTGTTATTGATGGTTATATTTTATGAAATATCTTCTTTTTGTGTGGGTTATGGAATCGTATTGAGAATGTCTCTATAGTCCACACAAAATGAAGATATTTCATAAAATATCACTCATCTCTTATGATGACTTAATTTTATTAAAATAATAATCTAGCTATCGTAGGACATATTATAGACTATGTAGATGGCGGTTATCTTCAACACGTCACTACTTGTTGGGGAGGTTCCTAACCCTGCTGGATCTTTAGCCCGGTGGCTAGAAATCAAACTGCCAGTTTGGGCGCTACCACCTCGCTTAGGGTAGAACACTATTTTTAATAGCTTTCTTTTTTATTTTTTTTTATTCTGTTTGAAAATATGTAAAAAACAATATGTTAAAAAAAGAATACTAAATGAACAATTTTGGTAAAATGTAACTATGATTATAACTTCAGTTTAATCTTTCGAGAATTGATTATAATTTATTCGATCATGCATGTTTGTCAGGCGCTAAGCATTATTTTTGACAACAGCATTTGGTCGGAATTAGAAAGAAAAGCTATTATTTTTCGTTTAATATTTTTCACTATTTTTAAGCATAAGAGACCCAAGAATACCTCTGAGACCCAAGAATTTTGAAAGTTGGACAACACAAAAGACAATAAAGGATTGATCTCATACGAAAAGTTTTCCAAGACGTTATATTTTATGGCCTACCAAGGCAAGCAAAAAGTAGGTTTTGTTGCTAATCCGCGACAGTATCTAAACAAGCAACTACACAACTAAACGTTTAACAAAAGCTCAGCGGGTGTCCGGGAATCTCACTCGTTAGTCCGGCCGTCCGGGCCGCACCGGCGCGCGTCCGGCACGTGCCACGACAATTATTACAAATGAGCATTTTTTAATGATAGTGTCTCCTGTAATCGTGTTAGCGCCTCAGGGTCGCACAGATTGGTACATACAAGTGACAGAGGATGATAGTCGCATGCTGTAACACCTAGAGGACGCAGATGAGGATCTGAGGACTCTGAGTGATGGCAATGCTCACAGGGAAGTGGCCTTTTGTGTTGTCTATCTAACAAACGCAAAAAAATAAAGTTGCCCCACACTAGGAATTTCTCGTGTCGTGGATACAAACATATAAACTCACATACACAAACAGCCAGACCCGGAACTGACTGTATGTCATACAAATATTTGTAACGTGCGGGAATCGAACCCGCGACACGCAGCACGCAGCAGTTAATCGCTTAACAGTGCCGTCAATTGTGCTAGAAAGGAGGATTTAATTAATTTGATAACACTTTTGTATTTTTTTTTATCTATATTTAGACAACTACAAACAGAAACTAGACAAAATATACTTTTATGCCTTCAAAAATCCCGAAAACCAGCTTTGTTTTTTTTACAATAATATTTAAATAAACCGCCTCATTAAGTAAATACACTCTAATTACTATAAAATAGTCCACAAAGCTGCCCCAACTCCCCAACCTATTGTAGTAGATCATTATCTGTGTTGCGCACGCGTCTATTGTTCGACACGATGCTATGCGGCGCAGTGCGGCGTGTGCGTGGGCACGCTATTGTGATGATTTTGTATAACGGAGTATTAGAGTAACTACTGGTATTATATTTGCGGGTATTTTTTCTATTTAACTAAAAATAAAAAAAAAAAAACAAAAAATATCTACTCCAAACTGGCCACCAAATTGTGTGTCGGACGTAAAGAATAGCACCATCCCATATCTTCCCGTGGGTGTCGTAAGAGGCGACTAAGGGACTTACCAGAGAATGGGCAGCAGCGTTCTCTGTGCCTTTGTAACAACCATACTACGATCACCAACCCCCCTGCCAAGTGTAGCGATTATGGCAAAATGATGAATGATGATGAATTTTCATCTGTTGATGAAGCCCTTACCGGAATCCTAGCGGCCCACTTCGGCGTGGCACGGGTGCTATGTAGATCAAACTAACTTTACTTATAAATTCTTGCTCTTGAATCTTGCTCGTTTTCTATTTATAATGAAAACATTTATAATGAAGCATTCATATTCGTTGTGTAGTTTATAAGATCTAAGCGTGACCTACAGAAAGACAGGCGCGAGGCGGGAAGCTAACTTTAAAATACATTTTTTATTTACAATAAATTGGCTTTAGAATAAATAAAGCATGTTTGACAGCGCCATCTACGTGTGTACTGTTCGAGTTATGATTGTGAACGTCCACACTCTTGTCTCTCAATCGTCTCACCAATTAATTAAGTACAACAACACCAGTTATAAAAACAATCGCAAGTTCTCACACAACTTGATGAGGGGATGTCGTAACACCATAAACATCCATGAACATTATGATCCAAGAGAGCTCGAGGGAGCTTGTACACACGGCTACACATCAAGCTTACATTTTCTGTATAAAGAGACCTCTCATTGATTGTATAGAAATGCTATACAATGCGAGATCAGCTTTTACTGGAAATGTAGCCGTGTGTTTGTAGCCGTTGATACATAGCCGTGTGTACCACTGTTTACTGTCATGTGGGGTGCAAGGGTCATCCGCCATCATTCGCGCGCTATCGACTCTCTTGCGTCGCTCACTGGGACCTATTTGTCTTGTCATATTAAGTTAATTTGATTTTTAAATAAAGAAGTGCTTTTTAGTTTTTTTTAGCTATTTGTAGCTTTTAATGTTTAATGGTTTGAAGTGAAGTGCTTGTAGTGATTTAATGGATTAAAAAAACATTGTGAGAATATGATATTTATACGGGTAAAAATGCTACTTTAAACTTAAAAAAAAATACCAAAGCTAGTTGTAGGTACTACCTATTACTTTTGCTAAAAAGTAGCTTTATTGCTACTTAGGTTAAATCTACTAAAAATTACCGTATTTTTAAAGCGTATGGAACCTAAAACTCTACCTCCATCCGTAAGAGCTTTCCATTATTTCATGTTATACCTGCCGGCAGTACCAGTGCACAGCTTAGTTATCTTATAAGGCGAAGCCCACGCCTCTCTCACATCCATTAGAAAGTGGTAAATAGTTTGCTATTAACATACTTTTTCTCAAACTAACCTAATCACAAATTATGACAGCAGTTACAAATTTTTAACAAAATGATTCCACTGTTATAGCTTGCCAATAAATTTGACTTATAAAATGAAAGTGATGCAGTCATTGAAAACATCCATTAATACACATTACGACTTTTAAGTCGCACCAGTTCATTACTAGGAATTAGGGGACAGGCAGCGTCGGGACCCGCCGTAGTCGCCCTAGCCAAAATGCTTGGGGGCGTGCTAGTACCACGACACACACGAAACTGATACATTCCAATTTGAACTTTAAGCCTGAATGAAATAGAAGCGTTGGGAACTGTGCTATCAATTTTGTACTAATATAATTTATAGTTTATCTCATAAATAGATTATTACACTCCAAGTGGTGATATAAATCACCGCTAATGCGATTGTATCGAGTCTTTGTTTGGTGATGTTTTGTGGTTATTGAATTGTTTTTCTACGTTCACATGTCGGGACGCTATTTATTTTAGATAACCAAATTAGAGTAACATTTTGTTGAGGATCAGAGCGTACTTAATTTATATTAATAGCCGCAATGACTATAATGAAGAATGCTGACTTAATAGAATTATAACGAAATGCTGCTTTGTTTGGGAAACATTATGTATGTTAGAAGTCAAGCCTGAGAATAGAGAGGTCTGCGTGTTAGTGTCACTTTGAAAACTTCATCTACAAACAACAGAATAATTGAGTAAAGAGTAGGATTGTATTTACAGTTTCATGTGTAAATGGACAGTTCGTTAAAAATTCGTTGTTATTCAGCAGCATCTAGTGAGCTGACCCCAACAGACTCACGGAGAGGTCACAACGATAAGTATAAGCCCATGTGTGGACAAACTGTAACATACGGCACTTCAATCAGGAGCCACTCGAGTCAGTCCGGAGATGCTCCGCGAGGGGACATTATACCGGATTATCCTATACATTGCCCAACACAAGCACAACGAATTAGTGGAAACATTCCCAAGCAAGTCGTGTTTTATAATGTACACAATTTAGATTTATAAGTAGTAGTATGATTAGAAACTAAGCAATTGATGGAAATGTAATTCTCAAAGCATTTATATTTGGCGAAGCAAATTGTTTAGCTTGCCAATGGAATGTAGTTTATATTTCGGTTATAACAAATTGGCAGTACGACTTTGCAATCAAAACAGGAAACAGGATAAATTACAAACAAAATCAAAGGATAATCTACCTACCTACTTTTTCCTACACTATTTAGGTACCTACCTACCGTACTCTACCTACCTACCTTCCTACCCTACCTACCTACCTACCTACCCTACCCTACCTAATACAGATATTTACGTACTTGTTTTCGGGATTGACTTGCATCTATTGTCCCAACAATAAAAGATTTATAATGTACTAAGAGCATGTTTAAGTAGGTTAGATAGGTAAATCACTCCTGCTAAAGCCCGAACAGAAAGCACAACACGAGAACTCATCATGGAATGCTTCGCGCGCAGACAACAAAACGTTCCAATCAATTACATTTGCACGTAATAACCGCACACACGATACACGCAAATAAAAGTACAAACAAGGCGGACTGGACGCACAGCAGGAACGTGCAGAAGAATAACATTCAATAAAGAAGAAGTGCTCAACTTCTTTTTAAGCAAATTTCCAAAAGGTTAGTTGACACTTTCCGTGATCCAAGAGCTGGTTTTTACTTTGGGCAGAGGTTAAGTATTGCCATCCAACGTGACAATGCAGCCAGTCTCTTGAGCACATTTTCAGATGACGGCGATGTGGAGGAATTTTTTGATGCCTTATTATATTAGTTTTTTGTTATTTAATAGTTATAGGTTTTTCTTTTATATAAATGTTGTAAATATTGTATTTAAATGAAAATTAACGATTGATAAATATTATCTAATCATGTTTATTGTTATATTTAAATCTTTGAATAAATAAAAAATATATAAAGAGGAAACAGAAAACAAGGAAAAAGATATACTGAAAATACATTTACACAATAATGTAGGTAGGCAAATGTGCGCTATATTTCCTAAAACCGATAACGCCCTATAATTTGGTACTGGAAACATTATGAGGACACAAGTTAAAGCGAGAGCTATCTTTGACTATGAGTGGAAATCTGAGCTAGTAGTGACCTAGTGAGGCGCTGTATTCGGCGGAGACTACACAGTCAGCCCAGACAATGTAGTTGAAGAGGGAATTAGTCTGTCCATTTTGGTTGTTACATTTGTGGTGTCGATTCCCTTATTCACAAACTAAACTAAAATTAGACAATAGGCATCTCTTACTACCAGGCAGCTGAAGAAAAGGACGGCGACAGACAAGGACTAAGTTAGAGATGTCAAATTAGTTTTTCCTTGAACTTCGCCGTATTTATAATCAATACGTTCTGAAATGACAACTATAATTTTATTGTATGAACATTTTAGATCAACTTACACTAACAGCTCTTAATAACATCTGTCTCTTTCTTGTTTTATTGGAGAGAAAGAGATATAAATAAAATAAGTGTAGCTTGAGCACAACAGAATTGACACCAGTAAGTCGAATGTCAAGCCCTATTAGTGTACACATAGCACAGGCATTGCAGACAATCGTACAGGTGATTTTAAAACAAAAACTGACTAGTGTAGGTTATTTATTTCAAATTGTTTGTGACCCTTCCGTAGCATGAAGCTTCTGCCTCTGCCCGTTCAGTGCTCTGAATAATCAGTCGACGGAACGCGGCCGGCCGGCTAGGTGGCTATTACCGGACGCTGGCCGGCCCCTGTGTCCGGCACGCTAATTGCTAAATTTGCCCCGGAAGGTGGCAGGGGTGGGTGGGGGTTCCCTCCCCCGGCTTATTGCGAGCTACCGAGGCTGCTTACAGACGTGTTTATCGGTTATTCGGCCCTCTCGACTACTTGAATGTTTCGGTTATTAAAGTTTTGGTTTTTTTTTTTTTAATTAATGAGGTGTTACCTATGTGTATTGTAGTTAGGGTGACAATATTCGTGTGAGTATTGTGAGGACGGTTTTGAGACGTTTTGAGACGGCGTGTTTAGAGCTCAACGTTATTCCAATTCTTAATTTTTTTTTTTTTCTGCTTGTATGATCATTTTCTATCGGTTTTTGAAAAGCTCTCTGGAATAACTAATTGAATACCTTTTGAAATTAATGTTCTTCAGGTTTTTTCGACGCGAGTCGTGACTCATATGTACACCGAACGATGCTAATTATTACATTAATAATTAGGTTTGCCGCGCAACTTCATCCGCATGTGTTTTTTAAGGATGCCTAATTTTGTGACAGTAAAATATAGCGCATAACACTCAGTGCACCTATTAGCGAATGAATTTACAGAATGCGAATAGTAGTTCCGGAGATTACCGCGAATGAACACAAACTCAACTTTAATTTATAATATGTATAGGGGCCAGCACATCAAGCTACAACAATCAGTCAGATTTCTTTGATAGATTTTCAACTTTAAAACATAGGAATAAGGTATGAACCTTTTTCCTTGGGAAAATTTGACAGTTTGGTATTTTAGGTTTTCGAAATGTTAAGTGTTATCACCTCAGCCACAAGCTGACTTTTTGGAGCTATCTCAGCTTATTGTTGAACTACATCCCAAGTCTCTCCCTGAAACACCAAGGCTGTGTCATTGACATAGGTCGTTTATAGAGATCAGGAAGAGACTGGGATCGAGAATGCAACCCTGTGGGACTCCATAACTAATAGCATTACCTACTTTAACACTCAGCAAACGGCCAGTAAGAAAGTTTTTATAGATTTTAAGTACCGTTCCCCTTATTGCACACCTTTCCAGCTTTTCAACAAAGGCAGAGATCGAGACAGTGTCAAAGGCCTTGGCCAGATCAACAAAGACTCCAACACAGTTTTGTTTATTATCTAGACAACCTGTAACATAATCTACTCATGAGCTAACGGCTCCATCTGTGCTTTTATCTACTCTAAAGAAAAATTGGGAGTCCGACACTATGTTATTTTTTCTAAGAATTTTAGAGGGCGCTGGCAACACAGAAATTGGTCTGTAGTTTGTTACGCTGTCTCGAGCTCTACTCTTGTAGACATGAGGGATGAGCGCCCTTTTAAATACACCAGGAAAAACAGTACGTACCTAATAAGTAAATATAAATAATATTTGTATTAAAAGTCGTGATGGTTCAGTGGTTAAGGCACCCGCCTCTTATGCACAAGGTTGTGGGGTACGAGCAAGTACCAATGTGACTTTTTCAATTTCATATGTACTTTCTAATAGTTTATCTTATTCATTCTAGACATCGGGGAAGGAAAACATCGTTCGGAAACCTGGACTTATCGTTAAACGTTTAATATACATATTAAAACTGATGACGTGATGCGTGTTTTACACCCGTCAGATTAGCAAGAAATTATTGAATATTATGCACCTACATATTACCTATATTGTAGACGTAGGGCATAGTTGTCATCGTGAGGTACGTTTACTCATCATCATAATATAGTTTTGGCACTCAATTCCTCATATTTCCAATGCCAAATTACGTATAAGTATCCATTTTTTCCCTGTTATTTCAACGTTATATATGCATTTAAGGTAAAAATGTGAACAGTTCAACAATGACCTGCGGAATACTAGCACGTTTGTGCGCTTTGTTTGTCACAACAAAGTCTGAATTTCAGCTCGCACTGGAGAATTATATTTGGCCCACTGGAATCATCTTAACATTAATATGTTTAACACTGCAAGTTGTGCTCTACATAATCAGACCCCAGCTGAGGAAACTGGACCAAATGATTATTATACAGCTGACAGTGGCGAGGTTGATCAACACATTCCTCATATACTTGGATATAGCCCGCCCATATTTTATATTCAACGACAACACAGATAATGTCTTTACTAAGGACGTCGTACCCATGTTGCTGGACTACACGTGCGCGGTGCTGGTCTGCTGGATGTGTGTGTACTCGAAGAGCTTGAACGACCAAGTAGTGCGCAGGTGCAAAAGTGAAAAGTGTGATGTTACCGCTCTGTGTTTGCCCATTTGGATCTCTTTGATACCAGCAGGTGTGTTGCACTTACTCCGTCGGTATTGGCTGAATTTTATAGATAATTATGCAGTCTACTATATTGTACCATGGATTCAAGTCCTCTTTTGCACAATCCACTTTTTATTTTACTGTTTGGTCTTGTACAATATCATAAAAAGCATGAATTCAAATAGGAACCTCACCAGGATCATATGTAAATGTATAGTCTCATTGATATTGGTTTGTGTAATACTTTTGCAAGCTCTTCAGTACATTCGTTACGAAGTGGATGAGACAGTGTTGTCTTACGTGTATGCGTTTAATTCATTGCAAGCGGTAGCGGTGACGGCTATATTCCTGATCCCTGCCGAGGATGCACGTACGCTGTGATTGATGAGCTGGACTAGGTTTACTAATACATAATTAATGCAATAATTTTATATACCATACCTTATATTTGCCATAATTTCATGAGAAATAACGCTCAGTTGCCATAATCGTGAAATTACATAAAATCATTTTCACTAATTTCAGATCAAGTGTCATAATAATTTTAATCCATAAAGAATCATGGCAGGATTTGCACCTAAAGAGTATCTTCATTTACAATATTTTTAAAAGCCAAAAATCAAAGTGAATAGTTTAACGAAAAGCTCATTATTTCAGAACGAAACGGTGACTGACAGTAACAGTGACACTGACAGTCGCCGTTTCGCAGTACAAAACGATGCACAGACATTGCATCGTTTTATGGGAAATAATGTCATAAATAATGATTATTATTTTCTACACACTTGTCACATCACTTGTCTGCCAATTTGATAGACCCATTAACATCGCTAGTAACTTTCTTTTTTTTATAAACTCAAAATGGGTTTCGAGATGAAACGAAAAAGTGTTATTTTCATTTCGTAATATTTTAATTATGCGGGGGTTTAAAAATATGGTATGTATGTTAATCTACTCCTGGTAATGCATTCTTCACATTGGAAAATATTTTAAACCATCTAAATTATTATTTTTATTTATTCAAATGAATGTATGAATCTCGCCATGATTCTTTACCTATTTGCTATATTTTTCATTTTCAATAATGTCGTTTTCCAAAACATTTATTCACCATAATATTACATTTGCCCATACTAGCACAACAATATTAGTTCAGTACAAGCGCCTGCAATTTTTATGTTATCAGGTCATGTTAAAATCACAAGGAAACCTAAAAATAAATCTAATCTATCATGTATGTTTGCTTTGTAAACGAGGAAGTGTGGCCTTGTGTGGTCACAGTTTAGTATGTCATTATACAATACAAAATAAAATAATAAATAAAAGGATAAAATAAGGTACATTCGATTGATTGTCGCTGAAATAAACAATATTTATGTCCTTGATCAGACCGGATCCAACAAAGAAGAGAAAAGAAAAGTTATGAATTACGTACCTACCTACATCTATAAAGTTTTATCCGTTCTAACCTAACCTAGCCGTTTCGATTTATTATATTAATTGTTGCTTATGTCAAGTATCGATTATGTAATGTGTATAGAAATTATTATAACAAATGTTCTTATACAAACTTATTTTATGGCAAATTAAAGTTATGACTAATAGGTTGATATGACAAGCGTTATTAGGATAAATGATAACAATGCAAGTAAATATTATGAAGGGGGACGATTATGATGAATTTGCAATATAGCCTATGTTACTCACCGATAATGTCGCTTTCGATTGGTGAAAGAATTTTTGAAATCGGTCCAGCAGTTTTTGAGTTTATTCGTTACATACAAAAATACAAATCTTTCCTCTTTATAATATTAGTATAGAAGTATAGATATAGATTTTATTTTGTCTCTTAAAACAACTTTTGGAATACTTATTGACTTATACTTATATTGCAATTTCCTAAAAATATAACTCAATAAATAAGCAAAAAACAAAACATTCAGTTAGCTTATTTTTAGTAGGCTACCATTATTTAGTAGGCCTCCATTATTGGATCCGAACTAGTATGATTGGGATAGTTATTTATAAGAAAATGGTTAGGTTAGGTTGAAACTGTGCCCCCCCCTACGCACGAGCCGAGCGAACGCAGCTAGCGGTGCCGCGGCAGCGGCCGGCGAGTGCCAAAAACGACTAGATTATATAGAAAAAAAAACTTTAGTAGATTTAGAAAATTCCAGAGTAATTTTTTGTTTTTGTATAATAAAATTATATTTAAATGAAAAAGTATAAATGATTAAGTATCATCCGAAACATTTTTGTAAAGCATTTGCCAAATAAATATTTGTAAAGCGAGTGTCACAATAAAACCTTTGCGGAATAAGTTGTTTGTGAAATTAAATAGCATAGGTACGAAACGTTGGTAGTAAACTAAAAATGTGTCAATGGTGTTTTGGTGAAACTTTACTGAACCCCAATATATACTAAACACCCGAATTGAGAACCTCCTTTTTAGTGAAGCTGTCTAAATAGTTCACCGACTGAACCGTTGACTACAGAGAGTCAGTAGTCTACGCGACGGTTATTCGAGTCTGTCTGTACGGGAACCCAACCTATCCACGTCGAATGTCGATGCCTCAAGTTCACGAGCCCGAATTACTTGCTGTTGGGTCGCCTTACAAGATTACTTCGATTTAAAATCGTAGTATAAAATACAAATTTCAAACAAGTTAGTAGGTACTTATACAAAGTGATATGTAATAAGCAAAAATTGTCCATTATCCTATAGAGTTTACGTGAGACAAAATGCTTTTATAAAATACTAGCTTGTGCCCGCGACGTCTTCCGCGTGAACTTCTATTACCGCGAATGCAGACGAAATCGCGTATTAAATAGTAATCAATCAAAATCAAATCAAAAATATTTATTTGCCAGAATATGGTACATAAGGTGTTACATTTATTTTATTTCAGCATATCCTGCCGTATGACATGCAAATGTTTTTACAATTAGCAATGTCAATTAATTTAACTTACATACAAAGAACAGATTCTATTGATTTGTCTTCTAAATAGTCCTTAATGGTAAGAAGGTATAATAACATTTAATTAGTAGTAGTTTGAAAAGTAGTACCCTATATCCTTCTCCAGGGTTCAAGCTGTTTTCATACAAATTTTGATCAAAATCGGTTCGGCCGTTTCATCGTGAAAGCGTAACAGACAGTTACTTTCGCATTTATAGTCATCATCATCATCATCATCATCATCATCGTCAGCCTGAAGACGTCCACTGTTGAACAAAGGCCTCCCCTATATAATGCTACAACGAGCGGAAACCTGCCGCTTGCATCCACCGGTCGCCCGCGACCTTGACGATGTCGTCGGTCCATCTGGTGGGAGGCCTACCGACACTGCACTTCCGGTTCGAGGTCGTCACTCGAGAACCTTTCTTCCACATCGGTTATCGGTTCTTCGAGCGATGTGGCCTGGCCATAGGTGACCTTAGTTCTTCCGCGGATTTTTTTTTATCGCGCAAAGAAATAGCCTATAAGTATGTATGAATGATTATTATGAAAACTGAAAATTATGCAAAATATTTTAAAGCCCAGTATAAATGATATAAGATTTGAGCGTTATTGTTATTACGCTTAATAAGAGCCTTTCCTCTATCATATCCAGATGAGCGCTCCCATATTTAACAGATACCCAAGTGCACAGTAAAACTTCATATAAATAGGAACTAAACCACTGTCGTTATTAAGCGGGTATTCACGGAGGTACATAATATCGCCGTATCGGCTTTTCGTTACGGGCTGAAGGGGCGTAATTGCCGCGAAATGCGATCAGGCACCGTCTCGAGAGCGGATACGATACGAAGACGAGCCGTAACCGGCACTGCTCCGGCACACTCCGGCAGGCTCCGGATTATTGATACTGATTCTATTGCACTTCAGTGTTGTAGCCTAACTCAACTATTACTGAGCAGTTTTTTTGATAAAAATGTTGTCTTAGCGAAGATAAACCTTAGGCAAAAATAAAATACAATACGTGATTTTGTGCAGTTTATATATTATTTGTCAGCAGATATTCCTATATCTATACTAATATTATAAAAAGTTAAAATTGGTTTGTAAGTAAATCTGTAAGTTTGTATGTAGGGGTAATCTACGAATCTACTCATCCGATTTCAAAAAATCTTTCACCAATAGGAAGCTGTACGTCCCTCCCCTCTCTCTGATCCCTGAGTCCCTGAGAGCTATAGGCTATAATCAATATAGCGGCAATATAGAGGCAATATTGCGGCAATGTAGAGGTAATATAACGGCTATATAGCTATATAGCCGCTATATTGCATTATAAAAAAAATAGGGATCCTTGAGTAAATACACGAGGATATGTAAGTGATGTCGTCAACATTCTGTTGGATCAACAGTCGCTTGTAATGTATCTACATAGGCACCCTGACTACAGTTAACGTCAACGTTTGGTTGGCATATTGCAGTTTGTGTTATTGTGAATAGTAATGTGTGGAAAATGTAGTGCGAAGTATATTTGAGGAGCTCGTGGCTAAGTAAAAGCGGTACTGATCGATCGGTCAAAGGTTAAGCTACGCTTGCCGCGGTCGGTCTGTGGATGGGTGACCATCCATTTTATACCGAGCTCCCTCCGTGCCTCGGAAAACACGTGCAGCCGTTGGTCCCGGCTGTCATTCGTAGATCTTTGGCAGTCGTTGTGGGTAGTCAGAAGACAGAAAGTCTGACAACCAGTCTTACCAAGGGTTGAGGAGGTCCGGTAGGCAGCAAAAGCATTGGTATTCAGCTGCATCCAGTTAGACTGGACAACTCCCACATAGTTGAGAAAAGGCGACGCAGATGATGATTATGTAGTGGGAAGTATATTTGTTAAGTTATAATATAACTTAATATTTTATTTATTTAGTTAAGGAAAACAAACAGTAGGTAGTTAACTAAGAATATACAAAGTGTCTTAACATATTCATTATTTTGTACCTGCTGGCACAAAACATCAACTAGGGTAGGCTGCTGTAAGACGACGCGGGCGATAAGAGTAGCAAAGCTGACTACTGGGCGCGCCGCAACCTTAGGTACTTTGTGCTACTATGTAGTTATTTGTGGTTTAGAGCTAACTTCACTGTTGTTTTGAAGGTTTTACCACGTACGCTGTGCAAAAAATTAAACTAAAGTGTATTAAAGCGGAGAGTACAAGTAAGTTTGAATATTTACACTAGTTTTCTTAAATAACAGGTTTTTAAAGTGTTGTCTTGTCACGTTAATAATGTGCGCAGTTTCAGTGATAAAAGTTCCCATACCATTTTACCGGCAAACCAGTTCTAACTAGAATACCCATAACAGTATTCTAAAATTTCAACAGATGGGTTTATCGGTAAAACAGGCTTAATGTGTAAAAGTACGCAAGATTTTTTTTCTACTAAATTTTAATCCTACCTATCTCTTGATTTTTTGTACTTTTACATTTAACGAGCTGCTCACAGGTCTTTTTGCTTTTAGAACATTGTGCTCATGGCACGTTTTGCTATGTCTTTCCGATACGAAAACATACTTTTGATGTTGGAAAGAAATTCTAAAAAAAAGTAGCCATGTATTACTAAATTAATAAGTAGGTATGTTTAAAATTCGAAAAACTAAAAATATAAAATAATCTAGTTGGTTTATTCAGATACAATTCACATAAGTACTTTAAAATTAAGTTTTTAATAACTATAATAAACTTAGTTTACCAGGACTTTCATTGGTTAAATTTAATTTACTCGAACCACAACGATAAAAGACAGAGGCAATAAATTGCATTTTTTTATTTTAGGTTTAATTTGTTCGAGTATAAGCTAAATGATTTTGTTGTGCGTAATAATGCTTGATCACGTTTAGGATGTACCATAACTATTATAAAAATGTCTTTAGTTTTTTCAACTCATTCCAATTTATACATTCACCAAAAACGTCACATTTCCGAAGTCCAATTTCTTGAAATGAACTTTTTTATTGTGAAACTTAATTCTGGTCGATCGATGACATCGACCATTCAGATCTGACAGTGTGGTGCATGGCAACCAGATTACATTAACTCGATTGATTATGTTTTGAGGTAATCAATTATGAAGTTGTCGACATTGATCGACCGCAATCTAGTGTCACCCAAAGCCATTCTAAATAATTTTCAATTCGAGTAAATTGATAATCAAATTGTAGTGTGGAATATGCTTAAGGCGACGTCCTATCTGGCATGTACCCACAAGTGATGATCTCATCGCATTGCTCGTACAAACTCAAAATAAAACGAATAAAACCTTTAAGGAAAATGGGACATTTAAGTTTAGTTAAGTCTGAAATACCCAATCTGCCTTGAGTGAATTTTCAATACAAAATTAGGTTAGAGTTTCAATGATTTCTTCCTTGTTATATCAACGTTATAGAATTTATGGTAAATATGTGAACAGTCCAATAATGACCTGCGGAATACTAGCACGTTTGTGCGCTTTGTTTGTCACAACAAAGCCTGAATTTCAGCTCGCACTGGAGAATTATATTTGGCCCACTGGAATCATCTTAACATCAATATGTTTAATACTGCAAGTTGTGCTCTACATAATCAGACCCCAGCTGAGGAAACTGGACCAAATGATTCTCATGCAGCTGACAGTGGCGAGGTTGATTAACACATTCCTCATATACATGGATATAGTCCGCCCATATTTTATATTCAACGACAACACAGATAATGTATTTACTAAGGACGTCGTACCCATGTTGCTGGACTACACGTGCGCGGTGCTGGTCTGCTGGATGTGTGTGTACTCGAAGAGCTTGAACGACCAAGTAGTGCGCAGGTGCAAAAGTGAAAAGTGTAATGTTACGGCTCTGTGTTTGCCCATTTGGATCTCTATGACACCAGTAGGAGGGGTGCACCTACTCCGTCGGTATTGGCTGGGTTTTATAGATAAATATTTAATCTACTATATTGTACCATGGATTCAAGTCCTCTCTTGTACAATTCACGTTTTATTTTACTGTGTAATCTTGTACAATATCCTACGAAACAGGCATTGGAATAGAAACCTCACCCACAACCTCAGGATCATATGTAAATGTATTGTCTCATTGATATTGGTTTGTGTAACACTTTTGCAAGCTCTTCAGTACATTCGTTACGAAGTGGATGAGACAGTGTTGTCTTACGTGTATGCGTTTAATTCGTTGCAAGCGGTAGCGGTGACGGCTATATTTCTGATCCCTTCCGAAGATGCACGTACGCTGTGATTGATGAGCGAGACTAGGTTTACTAATGTTTGCCATTATTTAAAATGCAATAATTTTATATACCATACTTATATCTGCCATAATGTCATTATAAATAACGCTCAGTTGCCATAATCGTGAAATTACATAAAATCATTTTTACTAATTTCAGATCAAGTGTCATAATAATTTTAATCCATAAAGAATCATGGCGAGACACATACATTCATTTGTATGAAAAAAAAAATAATTAAGAGGGTTTAAAATATTTTTCAATGTGACGAATACATTACCAGGAGTAGACTGATATACTTACCATATTTTTAAACTCCCGCATAGTTAAAATATTACGAAATGAAAATAACACTTTTTCGATTCATCTCGATGCCCAGTTTGTTTTTATAAAAATAAGAAAGTGACAAGTGATGTTAACGGATCTATCAAATTAGCAGACGAGTGATGTGACAAGTGTGTGGAAAAAAATAATCATTACTTGTGATATTATTTCCCATAAAACGATGTAATTTCAGTGTAAGAACTGCGAAACGGGGACTGTCAGTGTCCCTGTTACTGTCAGTCGCCGTTTCGTTCTGAAATAATGAATTTTTTGTTAGACTATTCACTTTTTCTTGCGGGGTTTTAAAAATATTGGTTATACCTGAAGATACTCTTTACGTAGCCAAGAGTATAAGAATTAGAATTTCAACTTCTCTAAACATCTTAATTTTTTTTGTGTACAAATTCTGCCATGATTCTTTATTTGCTATATTTTCCATAACATTTATTCACCATAATATTAATATGCCCAAACTAGCACAACAATGTTAGTTCAGTACAAGCGCCTGCAATTTTGATGTTATAGTCATGTCAAAATCACAAGGAAACCTAATAATAAACCTAATCTATCATGCATATTTGCTTTGGAAACGAGGAAGTTTGGCCTTGTGTGGTTACAGTTTTAAAATAATCTAACCTAGGCGTTTCGATTTTGACTAACTGTTTTTTGTCTGAACATTGTTTGCTGTAATAAATCATTTGATTACACACGAAATGCTTTAAAATTACATTATTTTTTATACGAAACAATAAACGTTTCTAAATTATAATATTAATTATTATAATTATATTATTAACAACATATTAATAGGGTGTGCGATAAATTAAGATGTATCCTAGCCAAATTTTCGTTGATAAAATATAAAATTCCATATCAAATATTATTAATGCTGTACAAATCACTGGCCGAATCAGTAATATCCTATGGTTTATCGAGCTATGGAGGGACATATAAGACCCACCTTGACAAAATATATACACTGCAATTACGTATGTTAAAAGCGATTGTACCGGACAACATAAAGGCGAAATATAAACATGAGTACCATAAGCTGTTTGAATTCTGTAAAATAATACCCATAAATAACAAAATAAAATTAGCACTTTTAAATGAAGATTTTTTTAATGAAAGTTATAAGACAACAAAACCTTTATATAACAATCAAATTAATACTCGTAGTGTCACCAACGCAAAGCTGCTACTCCCTAAGTACAGGAACTTACACGGCAAGAGAACGTTAAAATATATAATACCCGACCTTATAAATCATCTACCAGCAACATTAAAGGACGTAATTACCCATTAAAAATTAAAAATAACACCTATTCAATCATAATAATATATCGTATTATAGCATAAAGGAGCAACCTGTATCTCCAAATACATTCCTCAACTACTAGTCTATAGTGAGATAAGCGGTCACTAGTCCGCTTGGTTGCCGATGTTCGCCCGCCAATATTACGTACTACTGTACCTGTAATTTGCTTATACCCTCTTTGAGTAAATATTACCTACCTATGTTTTAGTTTTAGCTCATGTAGTCGATGATTTTGATGCACGGTTAAACTCTAATGAGTTTATGTTTGCATCATCTCAAATATGTATTCAAATACAAATACAAATACAAATACAAACATTTTATTTGTTCAACATAGGTAGGTCAGGTACAGGTGTTATGATTTTTGTTGAGCACTATGTCAAGCCGTCATCGGCGTACAAATATTATTTTGGATGAAACATGCTGTTTATAAATTAATTAATAAACAATAAAATTAATAAAATTATCACACAATAATAAATCCGATTGTCAACACGATAAAACATTCCAATAAAAATTTAAAATATAAATTGATGAATAAAAAATAAAACTAATTATCTTAATTATCTTTATGTAATCTTAATTGGCAAATAAATAAAAAAAAAAATTGTTGCTTATGTCAAGTATCGATTATAAATTATGTAATGTGTTACTTACAGTAACTGATGATTATAACAAATGTTTTTCTGGAAACTTATTTTATGACAAATAAAAGTTATGACTAATTGGTTGATATGACAAGCGTTATTAGGATAAATGATAATAATGCAAGTAAATATTATGAAGGGGGACGATTATGGAAACCATTAATAGTACTAATTATTTTATGGAAAACAAGACAACACCGCTGGACTGAGCACTTGTAGATCGGTGTTAAATTTTTCAGTTCTTATTTTATTTTCATTTAATTGTATTTCAGTTTTTAAGAATTGTTTAAACTTAAGTGTTTTTAAGAACCTTGTTTATCTAACTAGCTGACCCGACAGACGTTGTCATTGTCCTGTCCGTTGTACTTACCTACCTACCTAGGGATGAAAATTACCGAATGTTTCCGAAACTTACGATATTACAATATTCCCAAAAACGTTGACAAAGTTGCCAGATTACATAGATTTTTTCAAATGCAATTTTTAATGTTTAGGTATGCGGTCATGAGGTAATGGTGTAATTATAATAAGTAAGCCTGTGTAATTAATTGTTCATTAAAATTAATTATGCAAATATATGAAGATAAAGTTGAACTATGAAACTGGTAACTTCATGATAGCTGACCCCATAGTTTTTTAAAGATTTTTACATACAAGTTTTATAAAAAAAAGAAAGAGGATATTGATACCGAATGAAATAAATATAAATCATTCAACTGTGTAGTGTAATTTTGTCAATATTGTGGACTAATCTTTATGTCACTTCTGTTTGTAATAACATCGATTTTAATCTATTTCATTTTTATTATTTTACATTTAATTTTGTCTCGCATATTAAATAGTAATCAACCAAAATCAAGTCAAAAATATTTATTTGCTAGAATATGGTACATAAGGTGTTACATTTATTTTATTTCAGCATATCCTGCCATATGACATGCAAATGTTTTTACAATTAGCAATGTCAATTAATTTACCTTACGTACTAAGAACAGATTCTATTGATTTGTCTTCTAAATAGTCCTTAATGGTAAGAAGGTATAATAACATTTAATTAGTAGTAGTTTGAAAAGTAGTACCCTATATCCTTCTCCAGGGTTCAAGCTGTTTTCATACCAATTTTGATCAAAATCGGTTCGGCCGTTTCATCGTGAAAGCGTAACAGACAGAGTTACTTTCGCATTTATAGTCATCATCATCATCATCGTCAGCCTGAAGACGTCCACTGTTGAACAAAGGCCTCCCCTATATAATGCTACAACGAGCGGGAACCTGCCGCTTGCATCCACCGGTTACCCGCGACCTTAACGATGTCGTCGGTCCATCTGGTGGGAGGCCTACCAACGCTGCGTCTTCCGGTTCGTGGTCGCCAGGAGAGAACCTATCTTCCTCATCGGTTATCGGTTCTTCGAGCGATGTGGCCTGGCCATAGGTGACCTTAGTTCTTCCGCGGATTTTTTTTTATCGCGCAAAGAAATAGCCTATAAGTATGTATGAATGATTATTATGAAAACTGAAAATTATGTAAAATATTTTAAAGCCCAGTATAAATGATATAAGATTTGAGCGTCATTACGCTTAATAAGAGTCTTTCCTCTATCATACCCAGATGAGCGCTCGCGTATTTAACAGATACCCAAGTGCACAGTAAAACTTCATATAAATAGGAACTAAACCACTATCGTTATTAAGCGGGTATTCACGGAGGTACATAATATCGCCGTATCGGCTTTTCGTTACCGGCTGAAGGGGCGTAATTGCCGCGAAATGCGATCAGGCACCGTCTCGAGAGCGGATACGATACGAAGACGAGCCGTAACCGGCACTGCTCCGGCACACTCCGGCAGGCTCCGGATTATTGATACTGATTCTATTGCACTTCAGTGTTGTAGCCTAACTCAACTATTACTGCGTAGTTTTTTTGATAAAAATGTTGTCTTAGCGAAGACAAACCTTAGGCGGAAATAAAATACAATACGTGATTTTGTGCAGTTTATATATTATTAGGCAGCAGATATTCCTATATGTATACTAATATTATAAATAGTAAATCTGTAAGTTTGTATGAAGGGGGTAATCTCCGAATCTACTCATCCGATTTCAAAAAATCTTTCACCAATAGGAAGCTATACGTCCCTCCCCTCTCTCTGATCCCTGAGTCCCTGAGAGCTATAGGCTATAATCAATATAGCGGCAATATAGAGGCAATATTGCGGCAATGTAGAGGTAATAACGGCTATATAGCTATAAGTATAGCCGCTATATTGCATTATAAAAAAATTGGGATCCTTGAGTGAATTCACGAGGATATGTAAGTGATGTCGTCAACATTCTGTTGGATCAACAGTAGCTTGTAATGTATCTACATAGGCACCCTGACTACAGTTAACTTCAACGTTTGGTTGGTATATTGCAGTTTGTGTTATTGTGAATAGTAATGTGTGGAAAATGTAGTGCGAAGTATATTTGTGTAGCTCGTGGCTAAGTAAAAGCGGTACTGATCGATCGGTCAAAAGTTAAGCTACGCTTGCCGTGGTCGGTCTGTGGATGGGTGACCATCCATTTTATACCGAGCTTCCTCCGTGCCTCGGAAAACACGTGCAGCCGTTGGTCCCGGCTGACATTCGTAGATCTTTGGCAGTCGTTATGGGTCGTCAGAAGATAGAAAGTCTGACAACCAGTCTTACCAAGGGTTGAGGAGGTCCGGTAGGCAGCAAAAGCATTGGTATTCAGCTGCATCCAGTTAGACTGGACAACTCCCACATAGTTGAGAAAAGGCTACGCAGATGATGATAATGTAGTGGGAAGTATATTTGTTAAGTTATAATATAACTTAATATTTTATTTATTTAGTTAAGGTAAACATACAGTAGGTAGTTAACTAAGAATATACAAAGTGTCTTAACATATTCATTATTTTGTACCTGCTGGCACAAAACATCAACTAGGGTAGGCTGCTGTAAGACGACGCGGGCGATAAGAGTAGCAAAGCTGACTACTGGGCGCGCCGCAACCTTAGGTACTTTGTGCTACTATGAAGTTATTTGTGGTTTAGAGCTAACTTCACTGTTGTTTTGAAGGTTTTAGTGGCCACGTACGCTGTGCAAAAAATTAAACTAAAGTGTATTAAAGCGGAGAGTACAAGTAAGTTTGAATATTTACACTAGTTTTCTTAAATAACAGGTTTTTAAAGTGTTGTCTTGTCACGTTAAAAATGTGCGCAGTTTCAGTGATAAAATTTCCCATACCATTTTACCGGCAAACCAGGGGGGCGATCGCGCTATTTTATAACATGAACAAATGTCTAAAGATCGGTTTTGGTTCAGCTCTGACTGTAATTCAGTTTTGGTTCGGTTGAATGAAATTTCGGTATCGCGCTAAAGTTTAAGTGATGACCAAAGTAGAACTGAAACTGAACCATTGTTATAATCAAAATATTGGATGTGTATCCTAGTATGGACATTGTAAACTAGTATCGTAAGCATAATCGACCGTCGACTCAGCGTTTTGACAGCACTTGTGTTTGAGTTATGTTACTTTGGTTGGAGTGCTGACCAAAAAAAATATCGAGATATGATTTCAAGTGGATACCTATATAGCTTATAACTACTTATAAGTATCCTTTCAACATCTCGGTCACATTGTCGGCACTGTAGGTCTATTGTAAGGATTAGAGACCAACTGTCTGAAGAATTATATTGTTTGTGTATGACCGTTTGATGCCAAAATAAAAGAAAAAAAAACTCGATAAGTGGAGTGATACGTGTTTTAAATATATTGAAAAAATCTGTGAATACGTTTATTTTGCATTGGTAAGTTTTTCAATTCTCTTAGAATAAAAGTATTTAATTTAAAAATTATAAATAATATATATAATATATATAAATAATATAATAGTATAAAATAATTGAATTAAAAATAAGTTTTCAGTTCAGTCTGTGACTGGTTTGTGTTTATATTATTTACCAGCACCATGCCCGCGATTTCGTCCGCGTGAATTTCAAAGATCCCATATTTTTTGATAATGCAATATAGCCAATGCACTGCACTCAGGCATAAAGTAGCTTCTTATTGGTGAAAGAACTTTTAAATCATGAGTAGATAGTTTCGGATATTACCCCCTACAAACTTTACCTCTTTATAATATTAATATCGATTATTAATATTCATTTAATAGTAGTTACAATTATTCTTATTATTTTTTTTATTATTTTTGTGTGTTTAATTTTTTTATTATTTGATTTATTATTTTTAGTTTTTCGATATCTCCTAAAGAACTGCATTTCACCTAACTTGAAAGCTACTCTTTGTAATCTTGCACTCAGATTTTTTTTTTATTGGGCTCGCACAATAGCCGCATCATACTCGTGCGCTGTTTCCATGAAGTCTAGGTACATCCATTCATCATTTTAACGATTTCCACTTACTTTTTATCACAAAAATTCTAAACCAATTCAGAAAAAGTTGCTCCGTAGTAACTTTAACACAAATTGTGGTTATGGTTTGGTTGCGTCTCTGTTCTAGTCGAACTTCGGTTCAACCATATGTCAACGCATTAGCGCGATACGAAAAGTACTTAAAGTTGTATTTCGGTTATGGTTCAGTTTTGATTCGGTTGGGATATTTTAGCGCGATCGCCCCCCAGCAGTTCTAACTAGAATACCCATACAGTATTCTAAAATTTCAACAGATGGGTTTATCGGTAGAACAGGCTTAATGTGTAAAAAGTACGCAAGATTTTTTTTCTACTAAATTTTAATCCTACCTATCTCTTGATTTTTTGTACTTTTACATTTAACGAGCTGCTCACAGGTCTTTTTGCTTTTAGAACATTGTGCTGATGGCACGTTTTGCTATGTCTTTCCGATACGAAAACATATTTTTGATATTGGGAAGAAATTCTAAAAAAAAGTAGACATGTATTACTAAATTAATAAGTAGGTATGTTTAAAATTCGAAAAACTAAAAATATAAAATAATCTAGTTGGTTTATTCAGATACAATTCACATAAGTACTTTAAAATTAAGTTTTTAATAACTATAATAAACTTAGTTTACCAGGACTTTCATTGGTTAAATTTAATTTACTCGAACCACAACGATAAAAGACAGGGGCAATAAATTGCATTTTTTTATTTTAAGTTTAATTTGTTCGAGTATAAGCTAAATGATTTTGTTGTGCGTAATAATGCTTGATCACGTTTAGGATGTACCATAACTATTATAAAAATGTCTTTAGTTTTTTTAACTCATTCCAATTTATACATTCACCAAAAACGTAACATTTCCAAAGTCCATTTTCTTGAAATGAACTTTTTTATAGTGAAACTTAATTCTGGTCGATCGATGACATCGAACATTCAGATCGGACAGTGTGGTGCATGGCAACCAGATTACATTAACTCGATCGGCCATTGATTATGTTTTGAGGTAATCAATTATGAAGTTGTCGACATTGATCGACCGCAATCTAGTGTCACCCAAAGCCATTCTAAATAATTTTCAATTCGAGTAAATTGATAATCAAATTGTAGTGTGGAATATGCTTAAGGCGACGTCCTATTTGGCATGTACCCACAAGTGATGATCTCATCGCATTGCTCGTACAAACTCAAACTAAAACGAATAAAACCTTTAAGGAAAATGGGACATTTAAGTTTAGTTAAGTCTGAAATACCCAATCTGCCTTGAGTGAATTTTCAATACAAAATTAGGTTAGAGTTTCAATGATTTCTTCCTTTGTTATATCAACGTTATAGAATTTATGGTAAATATGTGAACAGTCCAATAATGACCTGCGGAATACTAGCACGTTTGTGCGCTTTGTTCGTCACAACAAAGTCTGAATTTCAGCTCGTGCTGGAGAATTATATTTGGCCCACTGGAATCATCTTAACATCAATATGTTTAACACTGCAAGTTGTGCTCTACATAATCAGACCCCAGCTGAGGAAACTGGACCAAATGATTCTCATACAGCTGACAGTGGCGAGGTTGTTCAACACATTCCTCATATACTTGGATATAGCCCGCCCATATTTTATATTCAACGACAACACAGATAATGTCTTTACTAAGGACGTCGTACCCATGTTGCTGGACTACACGTGCGCGGTGCTGGTCTGCTGGATGTGTGTGTACTCGAAGAGCTTGAACGACCAAGTAGTGCGCAGGTGTAAAAGTGAAAAGTTTGATGTTACGGCTCTGTGTTTGCCCATTTGGATCTCTATTACACCAGTAGGAGGGGTGCATCTACTCCGTCGGTATTGGCTGGGTTTTATAGATAAATATTTAATCTACTATATTGTACCATGGATTCAAGCCCTCTCTTGTACAATTCACGTTTTATTTTACTGTGTAATCTTGTACAATATCCTACGAAACAGGCATTGGAATAGAAACCTCACCAGGATCATATGTAAATGTATTGTCTCATTACACCACCTAACTTACATAGTTGTTTTGATGATTTTAATGATTATTATTCTGTTCTGTAACATCCATAGCCTACATATTCATTACTGTCGCCAATTACCTGTATTTCATGCAAACAATTATTTTTAGAAAAACGTTGCCACGCACTGTAAACTCACGTACACTAACAGCCAGACCAGGAACAACTATATGTAGCCCATACAAATATTTGTTCCGTGCAGGAATCGAACCCGCGACACGCAGTACAGCAGTCAATCGCTCAACCACTGCGCTAACCGTGTCGTCATAACGACATATTTATAGCTTGATACTGAGCTTGCAATGAATGAATGAATGAATGAATATATACTGGGTGATTTTTTATTCACGTTCCAAATTTCTCTGGGTGATAGTACCCATGAAATTGAATAACTTTCTCCAAAAAACATGGGTCGAAATATTAAAAAAAAAATCGGACTTCCCATACAAAATCAATAGTCAGCTGATCGATGTTGTATGGGAAGTCCGATTTTTTTTTTAATATTTCGACCCATGTTTTTTGGAGAATGTTATTCAATTAATAATATCACCTAGTATTTATTTCTTACCACAAATTATATCGTGACGTTTAAACAGTCTGCAGAACAATTTTCTCATATAAATTTGTGGAAGACTGGTGCCTAAACTAAGTTTTATAAAAAACCTGTAAGTCAGGTCACCAGGCCCCCTGAACAATCAACTTATACCTATTATATAATATTGTGCTGGAGACGTATTGTGTACAAAATAGCAGGAGTTACACTTTAATCATTGACTATTATTAATTATTAATTAAGAATTGCAAAAGCTTAAGAATTTGGCGGGTTATATTAATTTTTACCAGAATACTTATGTATTCTGGTTAAAATTCTAATAGATACTACTAACATTTTAATAGATGAAACCCTATTGGATATTGTGCCTGCAAATAAACCAATTCCATCTAACCATTTTACGTATCTAAGCGACCGATGCTGTAATATCCGCAATAGATCGAACTAGGCACAAATTAGAGGAGTGCAGTGTGCGGCCGAGATGCGGATATATCCGTTATCGGCACGTAATTGGCGAGAAATGTGATCGCCGCGCGCAGCCGCCGGGCCGTGCGCTCTGTTACCAGGTTACCGGCACAATGTACTACATTATTATATTTAAAAGGTACTAGTGAACCCCTTTCTAATGATACTAAACACGGTATGCGTATCTTAATTTATTTGGTAATCATTCCTTTTTTTAAATAATTTGTGATAAGTTACAACTAAATATTATATATTTGAATGGTACTAGTGAACCCCTTTCCAATGATACCAAACACGGTATGCTTGTCTTCATTTTTTTTTAATCTTGTTTTTTTTTTGTCCACCAGAGGGCGCCACATTGGATTCGGTGACACGTCATATAGCCTATAACCAGCGGACGATCAAGACGCTTCTAACGATACCTCATTTGTTCAGTTCTGGTAAGTAGTTTAGGAGCTATGAGCGAACAGATGAACATACATACATACATACATACATAGCCTGTCAAAATCATAACCCTCCTTTGGCTTTGCCGTAGTCGGGTAAAAAAATACTTGATTTTAAACCATGAAAACCCCATTTATTTTCAATTTACTGTGAAATCAGAATTTCGAATTGCTTTGAAATCAATAAGTAGTTAGTCACAATTGAGGATATACGACTGTATAACAACTCAATTGTACTAATACTAATACTAATTTATACATAACGTCACATGACTATGTGACGTTATGTACAAATTGCCATACAAAATATAATATGGAGACGCGCGTTTTGCCTACTCATAAACAATATGTCAATTATTGAGATGTTATCTACCCACTTAACCTATATTGTCTATGAATGTTATACTAGTGTCTCACTTGCATCTCTCGCACGGACTTCTATAATTAGTAGAAGTAGCATGAAGTAGGCAGTCCCACGTTTATAAAACATGAGGACACCGTTTGACGGCTACGTACAGTCGAACAAGCTAATTGGTTTACTGGCAAAAATATTCATCTGTCTACTACACTCACAATAAATTTATTTATTTTATTTTTTTATATTTAGTTCGATAGGTACCAGGGATACCTACGTGCTCGAGATAAAAAAATAGAATAAAATAAAATATTGTAAGTGTAGTAGGAAGATGAATATTTTTGCTTGTAAACCAATTAGCTTGTTCGACTACGTATCCTAGGTGGTATAGTATCCTGTGCCTCCGACGCACAGGGTTGTGGGTTAGAGTCCCGCCCAGGGCAAACATTTGTGTGATGAGCACTTGTTTTTGCCTTGTGTCTGGTTGTTGTTTATCTATTTATTTATTTGTGTATGTATATCAGCTGTCTGACACTTAAAGTACGATCGATCGATGTTATCAACATCGATCTATTTTTACTAGCACTCAAAAAAAATTGTTTTGGTGATTGTAAACAGTTACTGTTGTTAGCATTGAATTAAAGAACCTAGTTATAACTCTTACTTTATATTGCACGCCTGGATATAGGTAAGTACATTTTCATTTTCTTTTCATTTTTACTGAAGCTGAACAAAGGGCTACTCTGATTGTAAATCAGCGCATATCACTTATAGCCTGTTATTTACACGTAGTAGCTTGTTACGGGCACTGTTATTAGTATGTAAGCTACAAATATAAGTACCAAAATCAGGTGCTTTTATTGCAAAACAAACACTCAAATTCAAAATATTATTACCTACATCCTACTAATATTATAAATGCGAAAGTTTGTGAGGATGGATGGCGCAAAAACGGCTTAACGGATTTTGATAAAACTTTACAGAAATGTAGCTTATACATCAGAATATGGGCGGGAGATGTAACGCGGCTGGACAGAATCCGTAATCAATATATACGAGGCAGCTTCAAAGTTGCTCCAATCGTGGACAAAACTACCGAAAATCCGCTCCGTTGGTCTAACATGTCAAAAGACGAAGTGAAGACCATGTGGTACAAATTGCGCTAAACCAACCAGAACAGAAAAGAGGTAGAGGCCGCCCGCTAGCGACCTGGTGGTCTAACATAGAACAAGACCTCAAGAAAGTCCAATTGCCAGAACCGATCACCCAAGATCATCTGACTTAGCGCAGAAAAGTGAGGAGACCCAACCCCTAATAAGTAATTATTAGTAAGATTCTAGGAAGGAAGAAGATGAAGATTCGTTTTTGTTTTCATTAGATTATTATAATGTTGTTATTTTAAGAATAAGGGTTAGTTTTAGGTATAGCTTGTGTTATAAGTGTTAAGAAGAAAGTTTAGCTTTTCTCTTCATTAGTAATTGGAATTGTTTTAGTTGTTAGTTTGGAAAAGACTAATCAGTATGTATATATTTTTTTAATAGTACTTAAATGCTGCGTATGTGTAATTCTTATATTTCGCAAAGCTCTAATAAAGCCCGAGTTATGTAAATAGCTACTCATATTGACACGTCTCAACAGCCGAGCTGCTAGGACTTGAGTAGCCGGTCCGGGAGGCGGCACTCAGAGCAACTGATCAGAACAGAACAGAACACCAGAACAGTCCCTAGATAGACGTCAACAACACGCTGAGTACCTGGCATCTCAACAGTATGCTAAGTATCTGTTGTCACAACGGGCTGCGGAGACACCAAAACAGTCCCAAAATCAACGGCAACAGCATGCTAAGTATCTGGTGTCACAATGGGCTACGGAGACACCAGAACAGTCCCAAAATCGACGGCAACAGCATGCTGAGTATCTGTTGTCACAACGGACTGCGGAGACACCAGAACAGTCCCAAAATCGACGGCAACAGCATGCTAAGTATCTGGTGTCACAATGGGCTACGGAGACACCAGAACAGTACCAAAATCGACGGCAACAGCATGCTGAGTATCTGTTGTCACAACGGACAGTCTCAATCTCGGCGTCAGCAGCAGGCAACTTACATGGTATCCCAAAGAGCCACTGAAACCTTCGAAGCAGCTGAATCTCGCAGACGTGCAGTTGCTAGAAGGGTAGCACAGGGGCGTCAAACATTTACAAGAAACACGTGGAAGGTGTTTAGGTATGACGAGACTCTTGATTAAGGAACTCACAAGTCTATATAGTTAGTCAATAAATAGAAGCGATGAGATGAAGATTGCAAATTTTGCGGAGTTCTTAAGAGTGTGATGAAGAGAGCGGAAGAGTGGGGAAAGAAGAAGCAGCAGGTATGTGTTGTTCGGGTGAGAAAGTAGCCAATCATTCTAAAGACGAGCCAGTTGAACTTTTAACCTTTCGAATGTCTTATGTTACACAGTCCGAGCGGAGGTTTGACCTTCAACATTTTCGCCCGACAGTCGTTGAGTAAAGAGAACTTCTCTCTAATGACACAGATGGGTCTCGCTGTTTACTAAGAAGTATAAGAAAATGCCATACGTGCTTTTACATGTCTGCTTTTGGAGCAGATAAAATTGTCTGAATGCCAAGATTTTGCCCGACCTTCACAATACAAGGACAAGTTTACCATCGTATCGGTTCTTTTACTTCCTATCGCCGGACGCTAGTTCAAAACATGTCGATAATTACCAATGTACATACTATATTCTAATCAGTCATCTATATTTCTTTCGGTGTTTATTTTTTGCTGCTACCGTACGACAAGTGAAACCGCTATAAGTACCCCCCTCCAAAAATAATAGTATGTGTCTGTCCGTTTGCTTATCTGTGTGAATGTATGTTTCACGGCTTATCTGTTGAAACGTTTGTGATAAAATTGATTTGGATAGTCTGAAGTCTGGGGAAGGATATAGACTACTTTTTTATCAACCAACCATGCGGGCGAAGCCGCGGGCGAAAGCTAGTTAAAAATAAATAAGCATCTAATTACTTTCTTCATTGATTATGTCGGTAGGTAATTATGTAAATAATGGTTTAATAACGTAAATACCCACTTTCATAAATCGTTACCAAACGACGTAATAATATTATCGGACAGATAGCTCATTAGGGACGGGAGCGAGACAGCCGTCGGCGCGGCGCGCGGATACCCGCGGATACTGCGCCGAGCACGCCCAACACTTATGAACACTTTCTCATACTACTTAGTACGAACTGAAACATTCGCTTTATTAAAAAATACCAGGAAGTATTTAAATGGCCAGATTATTTTTACCTAGGTACGTGTAATATGAAGCCATTCATTATAATTAGAAGATGAGCATATTAATCACTATTAATACTAAGTGCAATGTACTTCACAAATTCACTCGGATATGAAAATAGAAAAAATATAGTTTGTCCGTCTAATTTCCATTTTCCTCACAGACTATCTACTATAGGTACTTACTTTCCTGTCAATAGGTAAGTATAAGTACAAGTACATTACACAAACAAAACGGACGCGAAAAGACAAATCGTGCCAAGACAAAACCCAGTCCGCCATGCCACTAAGAAGGGCGGAGCTAATAATACAAATGCACGAAACCCGAACATAACAACACAATTTAATCAACTAATTAAAATAAACCTTAAGGCTCAACGTTTAGGATTGAGATTTGTGCGCCTGAGGTGGTGGTTACACCGTTCTGGGTTGTTATACTTGTACAGAAGTGGCCAATCAGCGCGTGGTTGCCATAGCTACGCGTAGTTGGTGCGACTGACTGATAGATGGCGCCGGTTACGCTCTTACGTTATAATTAATGAATTGGAAATTTTAGTTTCGGGATCACACTCGACAGTGCCTGTGTAAATGTGTTTTTTTCTAAATTGATTGGTTATCAGTATAAGTTTACTTTAACTGTTTATTGTGAGATGAGCAGTAGAGTAGTAGAGACGATAGGTATATCGAATTAAAAGCTAGTTTTGAAAAATAAAGCGCTTACCGGCCCAGAGTCCTGTCGCGGCACGGCACGGCACGGCACAACAAGATACATTTAGTTGAACAAAACATACCGTAATATTAGGTATACATTCACTGTCACGACTCAGGATAAAGTGTTTGTGTATGCTACGACTATCGTCAATATTGACTAGCTCCTGCCCGCGACGTCGCCTGCGTACACTTCAGAATTGAGAAGAAGTCCTAAAATATCCCAGGGGACACAAAAACGGGATAGAAAATATTCTACCTACTTATGTGTTAAGTTAAATCAATATCTGTATGAGTATCAAATTTCTGCAAATTCTGTTCAGCCGTTTAGGCGTAACAGAGTAATATTTATTTATTTATTTATTTAAAAACATAAGCTGACAGTGCTTGCGACCAAATATAACAAACATTCATCAAATCAATCAATCATGTACCTACATCAAACTATTCGTATGAACAATCCGCCTTTGTACGTTTGTGTATGAAGTATAAATAAATAAATAAATAATCCTCTTGAATCACTCTGTCTATGGCTGAAAACTGCTCCGTTTCGTAGTTTAAAAGATGTGACCGTACAGACAGTGGGAGCGACTTTGTTTTATAAGTAGGTATGTAGGTACCTACTATGTAAAGATAAAGAATAAAAGAAGATAAGGATTATTATTATTATTCGTCACCTAAAATTGCTGTCCGTCCCGCCAGGCAATTGGCATCAACTACATGTTATCTCTCATTGTTAATAAAATTGGTACTTAAGTGACAAGGATCATAAGTAGAGAAACTTTAGAAAAATAAGTTGATTAGGTACCTACCTAAGATTCCACACAGCGCGAATAAACTTTTGCATAGGTCCAGAAATTTTATTCACAAAAACTATCTACAAGAAATACCTACTTACAAAAGATTTACAAAGTCTACATCGTATTAGGAAAGGATATTAAAGTATCCTACGAGACGTTTGATTGCATAATAATCCATTTATTGCAACGTCTCACAAACTACGCGCCCCTAAAATTGGGGAAACCTAATCCCCAGTAAGCCATTATACCGAAAATTCAACTACCATCACTCATAATTTTACATTTCAGCTGGAAAACATACTTTGAAACGTATGACATAGATTTCATTTCGGTGTAAGTCGTAAAATTTTCCTGCTTCAGGAAATTAAGTGGCAATAAACTCTACTCGGTCAGATTAGGGTTTATTTTAGTTTGCTATGAGGACTGTGAATTTGGAAATGAAATTTTCATAAATGTGCGGTGGTTGCAGGGTGCGTGGCAGGGTAGCCCGGGGGGTTGGGGGGCGGGGGTAGTACCGGGGGGGTGGCCATATTTGTGTTTTCCCCGCAGCTTCCGAGTAGGGAAGGCGCGACACTTGAGCCTTGTTGTGTGTTACCGACGAACGGAAAACTATTAATAATAATTATGACTAGCAATTACTAAATCTAGTATCCAACGTTACGCTGGGTGTTATGTCAACCGTTTTTCCAGTTCTCCGAGTGTGTGGGTATTCTATCTAAGAAGTGCCTGTAACATTCAGGTTGTCAATACAGCAGGATTTTTTCAGGTATTACACCACGTTAAGGGGCTGGTAAACAATAGCAGAAGACAGGTGCGTGTGGAGAAGGGAGAGGGACGCGTATGCCCAGCAGTGGGATCCCAGTGGGATTATGGAAACTGGATAAATAGATCGGTAGACCGACTTGAGAACGAACCTCCATGGAATAAAGCTATATTATTTTTCATGAAATGAATAGAAATTAAATGAATTTTTCATTTTTATAATAAGTATACGAAGTTTATGAATACTGAATACATTATGCAGAGGTATAGAACAGAACGCATTCAATCATTAGATTTGTACCTAGTTCACAAAAACTGTGCAATTCAATCGGCCGTGTAGTCTTTAATTGTTGTACAAAAAAAACTTCCTTCCGCGAAATCTTGATGCAATTGTTTGCTCAAAATATCGTATTGCTAGTATCGGGTGTCGAATACACGTCAACCGCGATTGATGCCTACTGACGGGTACTGCACTATTTGACAACAAATGCGCACCGGAGACGCAAAAAATGTAGGATTAACGTTAAGTTGGTTAAGTTGCATGAAACCAACATTAGTTTAACCTTCAATTGATGCCATTCCTTACATTTTGTGACAAAAAGAAAATGACAGCAGCAATTTAAATTCTAACTAATGTTGGTTTCGTGCATATTTGGCGAAGATGCACGAAACGATCGAGATTTGACGAATTACCTATGTGTTAAAAATAGTACCTAGTGATGGCCAATTTGATATGTTTCTTCTGTATTTATCTGCGAAAAATCTGTGACTACAGAATCTACCATTACCATATAAAAACAGCATATTTAAGTTAGGTAGGTACCTAACATCTTATTTTCAAAAACTTAGGCACCTACTTATTATACAAATAAACAAAAGATTTCGTCTTTCTTAACAAATTAACTAACATTACTTTAGTTTCATAATGTTCTGATCTTTCCTTGTGACTACAAACTTATTATGAACGTCCAAAACGGGGCGTTTCAAGTAATATCACATATAAACTGTACACTAACAGTCCAGATACACTAGATGTTAATTACTCTAAATAAATTACGAAACAAAAATATCCGCGCTTTTAAATGGTCCCAGTCTTCACCCGCTGTAGGTTGCTGCGTTCGGTTCGGATATTCGGTTATTTAGCGGCAGCCGTGGTGTCACGTTACACTTCGACATCAATCGATGGCAATTGACGTAATCACTCAATAAAGGAACGTTTTTTGCGTCTCCCAGCCGCACCGACGCTCTTTGTGGTGAAATTATTATTTTGGTACTCCATTGTTGTTGGTGGGACGACTGTTTTGATCCCACTCTGTTCAAACGTTGAATTTTTATTGAATGCTTTGGTGCGATACTAATTCAATTATCATAGTCTCAATAGTAATGATGATTGAATTAGCAAATATGATTATATATTGTATTATATTATTTATTAGCAATTATTATTTGGAAATTAAGTAAAATAATTATTGGTTAATACCAATAATTATTTTACTCAATTTGCAAATATCAGGGCCTCTATTGGTTTTCGTCAATGTAATCAATTAATAAAGATATTTGTGAATGAACTAGCGTGATCAATTTTGATGGCAACGGTATAGACAGACCCAGGCTGTAAATTAGGTTAGTACCTGAATAGATTTTAAGAAGATGATAAATAAACACCTTTGTCACTGCAAACTTAAAAAGAGGATATTTTTCAGATGCAGTTGAATTCACGCAACTCAAACCGGGTATTCTTTACCAAAAAAGTTTCCTATACATAATATAAGAAAGAAAGGCACTGTGGATTGTTTGAACCGCCTTCAAACAATATCATTGTTATCCACAAGAGTCGTCATCAGCACACACGTGGCTCACCTGGATCCTGTCCTCGGGCAGGTCAGTCTTGAGGGACAGCATCTCCCGCGCGTACACGTCGGGGTAGTGCGCGTCCTTGAACGCCTTCTCCAGCTCGTCCAGCTGGTATGAGGTGAAGATCGTCCGGCTGCGGAGCAACACAAACGTGGTCACCAGGGTAGCAGCAGGGGAAGGTGGGCAATCATAGTAATAATCATAATATCATTAACATCTAAGGAGGTTCTCGTAAGGTGGCTAGATCAAGAGCTTGACTCAGAAAATGGTACTTCTGGACACGGCCCGCATTGTTAGGGTTCTCTCTCTCTCCCCTAGCTTAGACCCTGTTCCCGATACCGGTGGGCATTTATTTTTTTTATTTATTATATTTTTATTTTTATACAAATATTTAATAATACCCGTTTATAAAATAAATAAATGAAAATAATAATATCTCATATTTTCTCTTCACAAGAATGATGTTAAAGTAAAAGTTGGTTTAAATCTATATATCTAACTATTGCCACCTTTGGGAGATACTGGTGCCTGAAGTAAGTTTTGTAACATTGTTTTGGTAAAATCTGTGTTACAGCCTAGGTCACCAAGAGAAGTAATTAAAATGTTGCAGAAGAAGACCCAGTAACAAGAGAGGACTACAGGTACAGTTGTAGCGACCTCCCACCATGCAGGGGAGGAGAATTTCATATTTTTCCCTATAATTAACATCGTCTGAGTTTCAATTTGCGAGCCAACTAATTCAATATAAATGGTTAAAAGAATAGATACCGAGTCGTAATCGTGCTGCTTGCTCTAGCTCGGTTCCCTTCTAACCTTTACGAGTTTGGAATCTCTTTTTCGAAAATTGTAAAAGAGTTGCTGATTTGATTACGTCAAATAGAATATTTGTTAGTAGAAAAATTATGTTGATTAGTTTCAAGAACGATTATTTCAGCTTTCAGCTTTTTCTCGTAATTGGCATAAAGAAGCATGGCAGGATTTGTACAAAAAAATAAAGATGTTTAGAGAAGTTGAAATTCTAATTCTTATATACTTGGTACCTAAAGAGTATCTTCAGGCATAAGGCATTTATTATATTTTTAAAACCCCGCAAAAAAAAAAGAGAATAGTTTAACGAAAAACTCATTATATCAGAACGAAACGGCGACTGACAGTAACAGTGACCCCACCGTTTCGCAGTTCTTACACTGAAATTGCATCGTTTTATGGGAAACTAGCTTTTGCCCGCGGCTTCGCCCGCGTGTATGTCGGAAAGTATACCACGGTAACGTACTACTTACCGGAATTAAAAGTACCCTATATTATGTTAATCCACGTAAACTATGTCTTCTTTCACTCTTTTTTATTGTGTGACCACCGTCAGCTGGAGACCTCTTCCTATATTGCGGATATCCATCGTCTCCTGTCTAGGTGTCCTTGAGAAATGGTCGAGGGTTCCTCTTAATGCAGCTACTATCTTTCATGCAGGGTGATTTGTAGTTTAATCTACCATAAGGACCATGTATCATGTTTGTCTTCACATACCGTAAAGGGGAAGGTCCTGTTCAGGCTCAGGTATTCTGCACAAATAACTTTGTCGATTTGATCTGGGTTGTTACGCAGCTCTAGCCACAGCATGATGTGGATGTGAGGAAGACCTCTTTTTTGTCATTCCACTGAGTATATAAAGGAAAGCATCCCCCTAAATCGAGTATCTTTGGTCAGAAGAGCCATCATCTATTTCACCTTTAGGTGGAATACCCTGGCAATAACGTCGTGGCGATCGTGTGACTTTTGACCAGGTAAAAGTATATCTGTGATCTTTTTCCATCGGGGATTACACGTGAATGTAATAAAGAGTTCTGAACAGTCGTATTTGCGCACGTACGTCAAGGCGTCTTGTATACGCGCGTGTATATAGCGTGATCCTCCGGTAAAAGATAACGGGTGGACCGCCTTCCGCTACCCAGGTGCTCACCGTCAACGTCCTGCCGCCGTACGGCATCCCTCAAGTGTACATAACTGTCAGCCCTCAGCTGCCCCCTGATTGTTCCTGATATAGGTCAACCCGTCTCTGTTTTAGCGTGTATACAAATTTTCATCCCCTATTCTACTCTGTTCTGGGATGATTTTTCAAAAACGCTGATACATGTAATGAACCTGATGTAGGTCAACTTTTTCGTTTCTGTTTTAGCGTTTATACAAATTTTTCATCCCCTTTTTTGCCCTGTTCTGGGATGATTTTTCATAATCGCTGATATACCTATGTGATGTACCTGATATAGGTTAATCTTTCCGTCCCTGTTTTAACGTCTATACAAATTTTTCATCCCCTGTTTAACCCTCTTCTGCGATAATTTATCAAAAACGCTGATACATGTAATGTTCCTAGTATAGGTCCACCTTTCCGTCCCTGTTTTAGCGTCTATGCAAATTTTTCATCCCGTATTTTACCCTCTTCTGGGATGATTTTACAAAAACGCTAATACATGTAATATTCCTGATATAGGTCAATCTTCCCGTCTCTGTTTTAGCGTCTATAAAAATTTTTCATCCCCTATTTTACCCTCTTCTGGGATGATTTTTCAAAAACGCTGTTACATGAAATTATTAATTACCAGCCAAAAGGCTAAATACAAATTTTCATGGTTTGAACTACAATACTAACGGGTTTCCCATTTATACATTCATCCCCTATTTTACGCCCTTAGGGACTGATTTCCCAAAAATACTGAAACACGTGGTTTCTTTATTTTTAACCAGAATGATAGGTAAACACCAATTTTCATGGCTTAAACTACAAAAATGACGATTTTCCATTCAAACTTCCATCTCCTATTTAACTCCTTTAGGGGTTGAATTATGAAAAATCCTTCCTTATTCCTTGTCTTCATTATAAAAGGAAACTCTGTAGAAAATTTCAACTTTCTAGGTCCAAGGGTTTAGGCTGGGCGTTGATGAGTCAGTCAGTCAGGACTTTTCATTTTATTTATATAGATAATATCATAAATAATGATTATTTTTTTCCACACAGTTCCGTTAACATCGCTTGTAACTTTCTTTTTTTTATGAACACAAAATGGGCATCGAGATGAAACGAAAAGTGCTACTTTCATTTCGTAATATTTTAATTATGCTGATGTTTAAAAATATGATAAATATATCAATCTACTCCTGGTAATGTATTTTTCACATTGGAAAATATTATAAACCCTCTAAATTATTTTTTTTTTTCATACAAATGAATGTATGGATATCGCCATGATTCTTTACGTGCAAAAAAATTGTAGTTATTGCTGCGTCCAATATTTATTCGTAGATAATTATTAAATTGTATATTAAGCCCACATGTTGACTTGTCCAATATTGAACATAATATGTAGGTAATACAAATAGAAGGAATTACAAACTCGACCTCTCCAGTACAAAAGATAGTACTAGTGTCAGTTACCTATGTCTACGTTTTTTCTTCTTTTTCTTTCCGTTGTAGCCGGTGAGACCGTCGACTGTGAAGTCTTTCGCCGCCTCCAGCGACGACACTCCTGCCAAAAGAAAAACTGTCGTTAACACGCAGTCCATTTCACTCGCCCACTCGCCCACCGCGCTCGCAAACTTGCGGATAATCGGAGCAATATCCGCGCAAATCGTCGCCCGGACCCAAATCCACTTAACAAGTAGTGTGACAACACGACACAACACTCGTTCGGGGATTTGTCACATAATTACCGAATGTGATTGCCAAATGAATTAGTAAACAGGCGCGCGGTGGCGGGTTAATAGAATAGATCGAGAGCATCCCCCGGGACGGCCGACTCGGGGCCGGAGACGCGCGGGGGGCAGGCCGGCAGGGGGGGGGGGAGAGTGGGGCCCTCGGGACCACGGGTAATTGAATTTGGCGCCAATGAATACGACAATGAATTATTAAATTTAGAGCGGTTCCCTTACGGACCTGCCGAGAAACTTCCTAACGTTGCAACACTGTTGCACAGTATACATCACGCCCTGACACCAACATTTCTGTGCATATTTCATGGATAACGGGCAGTGTACAGTAACGGGGAGCTTGCTGACTTCGTATGTTATTTGTTCGCGCTGGTGCGTGACGGATTGTGAATGGTATGTTTTGTAAAGGGTGCAAGTTTGTCAGACACACTATGAGGGCAATAGATGTGTTAATTTTATTAATGTTTTGAAAGTAATCCATTATTTTTGCAGCTGGACAACGGATACTCGGTATACGATATTAGCGTTACTGAGCAGGTGCTTCTTGTCACAATTTAGCGACTCATGAGCTTGCAGAGAAAACACAGAACCTTTGTGCATGAAGTATAAATATATAAACACTTTCGTATTTTTTATTTTAATTATTAGACATAGATACGTTAACCGTACACAATTTTTTTCAAACCGTCTAAAGAAAAGAAAGAAGGAAAATTAACTTCAATTTTGAACACACACATCCAGGTCAACAAAATACAATAATTATTAATAATTTGTTTTAGCATAACCGGAACATACAAATACATTTATACTTTCAGCAAACCTCATTCTTGCAAAGCGGACAACAGTAGCATGATTGTGTCCAATTAGCCTCGTCCGGTGTCCGGGCGTGTCCGATGTGTCCGTGCAATCGATTGGTCACACTACCGTCCGGCTTCGCGCAACCCGCTACTGCTACGTTCTTACACAATCATATTAGACTTACAAAGGTTCGCTGCACTGTAAATTACAACTCGCCTATATTCCCGTGTGGCGTCATTCGATGTAGGTACTTAATTTGCTTTTATTGTACAATTCTTATTACATTTTTGTGGTTTTACTGGCATTTACACCTGTAAGAGTACATATTATATGTACAGAACTGATTGACTCTATTCCCCGTACTTGTATAAACTGTATTGCGGTGGAACAGTAATACCTAATTAGTATACTCATAGTCCTAGTGTCCGACAGCGTTTAAAAACATCGGACAACTGCGAGTCGGACTTGCCCACCCTAGGGTTCCGTTCAAATTCCGTGGTTTGGTCAAATACTATATTATTTTTATGATTTAGTTTAAGACAATATTACTAGCCAAATTTCATAGTACCTACTAGGTCAACGGAAAGTACCCTATTTTGATTTCCTTGAGAGTATCGAAATATACATTTTTTGCGTAAACGACTTATTTTCACGTTACCTTAGAAGTTAATTTTTTTCATAGCTTCAAGGGACTGTAGACTTAAGTATATGGTTTTAATTGAAACTCGATACCTCTACGGGTTCCTGAGATAAAGGGTCTTGACATACAGACGGACAGATAGACAGACAAACAGACGGTATAAGGGTTCCGTTTTTTCTTTTGAGGTACGAAACCCTAAAAAAAAATAGGTTTACGACCCTATTGCAATCAAACACCTAATGCAATTGTAATGCACATAGCTTATATATTTGTATTAAATAATACACATTCCAGTACATTATGACTCTAGACAGATGAGCTATGTCATCAAAAGAGCGGCAACCTGTCGCTGTTTATATGTGGACAAATAAAACAAGTTTGGAAAAAGTGGCCAAGAGCAAGTCGGGCTCGGACAATTAGGGTCATGACAAACCAAACAGCATACAGTCAATAGGAACCTGCGCTAGCTGCTACAGTATTCACCACTATTGTTTGGTCACGCTTTAGTGATTATTGCGAATGTAAACATATCTCACATTCATCATCATCTTCCTGCCTTATCCCATGTTACTTGGGGTTACCGAAACGTGGTTTCTTCTTCTATTCCGTTCTGTTAACCCTCATGCTGTTACTGACTCACTTTTCATTCATATCATTCTTCAGTCTATCCAGCAATCTTTTCTCTGGCCTTCCTCTACCTTTCCTTCCATCCACACTAATGTTTATAACGCTTTTGGTCACATGTGTATCATCCCTTCTCTTCACCGTACCAAGACAAACGATTACCTTCCAACATATTCTTACATTATACTTAAAATAATCAATTAGGTAGGTATTGATATCCTTGAAAAGTTATGTCTAAACTTTAATAACATTTCAAAATCGTTGTCCTGCAATATTTGGACTAAACTATAGGCTAAAAAGCTATCGGTGCAAAGCAGAGTTGTGTAGAAATGAGTGCTCAGCGTTATGGCAGCCTATCACTTCTTTCACGTATTGATAATATGATGATATTATACGGCAAAAGTACTAAAAGTACATGCGAAATAGCCATATATTAAATCACTATAACACAGTAATATGAAACGGTAAAAATGGTAAACTATAATAAATAAACTATTGGTAAAATGGTAATGGTTTGAGAACAAGGTGTCTCTGATGAGATCTAACGTAAACTAACTCACATTTTGGTGGACCAGCGTATGTGCATACTTGCGTTCGATGCAATTATGCATTTTCGCTGAGTGTTCAATTAACTCGAACAAGTTGTTATGTTGACAGATTCCTCAAAGGCGACGTCGCTTCGAAGTTTTGTGTTTCGATATTACTATAATCGGATCTTTGCTGTACGTGACGCTTCATCAGACCGTGTGCTGCGTTGACTTTCTGACAGGGTTAATTCTATCTCAATAGAACCTGTATCCCACAGACGGTGCTACAATGATAGGACATCCCGGCTACCTCCTCAGTGGTGTCAAAGTAAGTGAACGAAGTAGGTACCGTGAGGAGGTAATCACTTAAACTGTGGCGCAATACACTCGGCAGTCCCTCGGGAGCGCTCGGGACGACTCGGGAGAGATCGGGGGCGTTCGGCAGTCACCGGCGATGGGGACGGACCTTTGACGTGTGTTTTATGTTGGTTTTATGTAACTGCACTTATTTAACCTTTGGTGAACGAGCCAGTATATAGTTTCTAGCTGAAAGAAGTCTTAAAAATTAATTTCATGCATTTGCTAAATCGGCCACTGAACAGTGTATTTTTCAAATCGAACCATATGGAGTAACGGATTAATTTCACAAAAATGAGTATTACGTCTACTATGCACCAATCACCATTAATTACAATCACCGCCGAAGCACATGTACCAGCTACCTACCATCTATCACCTACCACGAACCAGAATCAAACTGTTTCATTATAAAAATACGATCATTACGACACGACGCCAACGAACCAATAATGTATGCGTTAACACGAATTATACGCACAACTGATTATAAACCTACAGCTGGAAAAAATACAGTTCATTTTGAGTCGTGAAGGAGTATAATTTATAGCGCAAGATCCCTCCCCTCCGGCCGAGGGGAGGACGAGTGTCGCTGAAGGAAAGCTACTTGTTGTGAAGAACACTGCCACTTTTGCCGGTGGCATTGTGCTCCAAATGAAAATGTGTTATGGAAAAAAATTGTTGTATGTAAATAGGTACTTAGCTAGGTTTATGTTTATGTTTTAAAGGCGTTGGCGTCACTAAAACGAGTTGTTTTATGCTAGAATTGTTGTTCAGTTATATATATTTGGATATTAAGGATAGACGGCGTACTTTTATCGACATTTTGTTAGTCTATAAAGTATGGCTACGGTTTTCGTAGAGCCTCTACGTGTGCGTCTACGGCGCGGCGTAGCGATGTAGCTGTCAACATGCCCGGATGTTTGTTTATCAATTGTTTTTAGAAATTTGAACCGTATGTAAGTAATTAATGCAGCTAGCTATTGAAGTCTGAAATGTTTTAATATGATTCGAAACCATTCGATTACATTGATCTCTGAAAGCTGTTTATTTTTCATACCTAATACAATTATACAATAATAGTCACAATAATTATTAATGGAAGTACAAGCTAATCTATTAATAATATAGGGCAGTTTTTCCAATAACCATGCTACATAGTTAAAGCATGTCTAATATGCTTATAGCGTTAAACGTGCTTATGTTTTGTACAATGCGTACAAATGAATTGTGGTGTTATACATTTAAATTAATAGAAACTACAGTTTACTGGTATGTACTCCTAGTTAGATCAGCGCGAGAAATAAGTGCATAATATTTTGAAATATAGGTATGGAAATGATAGTGAAGTAAGCAGCCCGTTAAAAATATCCTATGTTTACCAAGGATTCCCTTAATCTTAAATGACCGATCCTGCTTTTAAAATTAAAAATACGCAGCCGTGTACTAAATCGTGTAAAATTATTGAGCGCAAAGACTTCTGTTATAGGTCTTCTATTTAGAGTAGCGAGACCTGAGTCCGTACTGTAAAATCGTACCACAAAGTACTGTTGCTGATACATATACCATCGAGCTCGCGTCTACAGCTCCAACACTTATTCCATATATTGAGCCAATCGCAGGAGTCGCGACTCGCGTACAAATTGGCAATCGTCGCGTGGCCAATTTGCCGAGATCAGCTGACGATTAGATTTATTTGTCGTTCAGACTCGCAGAGTTTTGCAACTCAAGAGGCTGTCAGAAGGTACAGTCTACACAATGCTGGGGAAGAAGATAAAGCACACAAACCTCGGACAAGAAGAGAAAGTGCAGTGCTGTTTTATTTCAGGTCCTTTGATAAAGGGGATAGGATAAACTCCCAAGACCATCACTAGTCCACTACTGAACACCAGCAACAGGGAATTTAGTTGATAGCCACATTGAAGCCAGCGTTTTACTGCCCACTGCAACGTGACATTCGATCGATTCGATCACAAGCTTTCCGCTTTCTGCTAATCAAATCATTAAAATAAAAATAATAATATTATGTACAATTCCAAGAAAACTCGTCCACTTCGCTATCAATGGGACAGCGATGTTGGTGGTTTATCAATTGGTTTTAGATTCAGTTTAGAATGTAACCAGCCACCCTAGCCATATTCCCCAAATTGACAATCTACAATCGATAACGCTAATAGAAAACTAATCAAATGTATGGGAATGACGTCATCTCAACGATAAGTCACGTGATCGAAAATAAAAAATGGATTACGACGAAGTGTTAAATATTGTAGAAAGATAAACGATACGAAACGTTTGTAACTTGGCTAAGGGGGCAGGTCGGGTTTAATTTGTAGTTTCCAGCTACTATTGAATCGGATCTTTTCCTAAAGTGATCACTCTTTCAGATTGTTTGCGTCTATTCACTATCATGACAGTTTAACACATTTTTTGAGGACGACAGTGAACCTTCTGTACTTGTATTGTCATCGTATCGTATGCGTGCGAGAACGTGCCGCATGTTCGCGCGACGTGACGCGATGACGCAGCCTGTGACGTCAGCATACGTGGAGATTTGCTTACAAAAACGGCTCGTTTATTGCCTGTATTTGCGTACGCTGTTTTGTAAAGGAGAGCAATATTAGTCATGCCCCTCGTTTTGTTATTTGGGGACCTTCATCTGAATTTTGTTTTGATAAAACAGCTATTTAATTTTTTCTTACAATTAAAGAAATCCTTACATTGAACTTCTGTAGTACTGCAATCGTGATTATGTAGTATATTGGTAGGTTTCTAATCAGCCTTTTCTTTTAAGTTTTTCAGGCGCAGTCCTGGGTCGTCCTCAAAAAGGAGACCAGAAATGGTCGGTAATAAGTCCCTAACTCTTTAGTCTCGGTGTTCTAAAAACGTCACAAGAGGCTATTTAATCTATTTTCAGCAACACTCGTAGATGGCAAGTCTGGAGCAGAGCTGAACTGAGAGCTTACTGTGTAGAAGACGATGTCTATAGTTACATTACATAGAATTGTCTCGGCGCTCTCAACAAGAAACAGGAACAGCCAAACAAAAAATAAAATCCCTGAGCATCTAATTTATGCCAGATACGGATCGTCGAGTCGCTCTCATTCAAATAAAAAGCTTAACAAGAATGCTTGCAGGTAAAACGCTTAGCGTAACGCGATAAGACGTGATGCAATTAGGGCGCGTACGAATTGCCAATTTGTCGCGACAAGCCAATTGACGCGCGTTCCGCTGCTTATTTGATTCGACGAGAGTCGCGCGCGGCTACCTCCCGTCACGTGGCACTGTTACTGGTGTGTACTTGCTATCTAGAAGTACATTTGAGTAATTTTGCTAAAATTGTATGCAATTCCACTCGGAATTCATTGTATAAATCATAGAGAATTCTCATCATCGCAAATCAAACACGCTCATTACATTTTATTGCAATTGTATTTACTTACTGTTTGTTAGTTCAAGCAAATTAGTTTATGAAAAGAAAAGCAAATAATTAATAAATTACCTGAATAAAACTGTCGGACCGCTACGAATTACATGAAACAAATAAAAATAATAATTACAAAACAGAATAATAGAGAAAATTATAAACATAGAATGATAGGTTAACATAGAAAGCATAACATTATAAACCAATCAAATATATTAGTAGTGTACAGTCACGAGCAAAAACATGTTTACAGTTGGTTTCATTCTAAACTGATGTTCTCCTAAACTACTTTTTACGGAGAAAATTTAGGAGGGGTACCATAAAATAGGTTTCATCTATAAGCTGAAATAGTTATTCCACGAGAAAATTGCTTTTGAATTTTGCAATCTGTATACATATTTATGCACGTGACTGTACTTCTACAGAAACAATTATAAGGAAAGAAAATAACCATAGACATGCGAATCAAAACATAGACATAGACATCTGCGTTAGGTAGGAGATTCGGATTGTACAGGCAGCGTCATCAAAGGCTTACCCCCCACGCATTAAAATTTCTTCGGACAGAGGTAAGCAGTTGACGACGCTGTCTGTACGTGTGGATCACAAACAGCTCTCATAAGAATCACCACAGGAGCAGGATATTCCATTACGGCTCACTAAGCCTTATCTAACACAGCACAATACGCGACCACCAAATCTCGCGAATGTTTAATAAAAGTGCGTGCACAGCTATCGCATTACACCGTGCCTGTTCCCACAGCGCAGGTGTTAACAAAAATAGAGCAAGTCTGCACAAAGGCCTGGTCCACACAATACGCGACGAGCTTCACTACACACATTATGATCTTCACGCGTCTCTTTTTCTTATTGCCACCGTTTTGGTCAACCAGTTCTGTTTGCTTGTTTTAAACATTGGAAGCTCGTTTGAGCATGTATTTTTAGATTTACAAAACAAGTAAGCTACGACCGATAACGCTGTAAACTGCCTTGTCCTGGCCTCCGACCGCGATCAATAGCACTGGAAAGTTATTTGGGTACCAAAGTGCAAAATTTGAAACGAAGTACCTATTTGACAATTATTGGTCTGAGTTCACGCTGTAAAAATAATTTACAGTTTTCATAGATCCTCAGCTTACACAGTTGAAGTAAAAAGACAACCGTCTTCAAAATCTAAAAAGTGATAAATAACTTCAGCACAGTGAGTACACACATGACTTTAAATTTGGAAGTCGGTGGCTTTGTTCTGTTTGTCTTTAATTGCCACCGACTTCGAAGTCTAAAGTCATGTCTGTACTTACTGTGCTAAAATCATATATACTTATATTTTTTAGATTTTGAAGGCGGTTGTCTTTTTTGTAAAAAAGCTTTTTATTTATTACTTTTTTGTACTTTCTTATCATCCAAATCCATTAAGAACCGGCAACACAGTTAAAACTTCAAACATTGAAGAAACTAAAACGTCGTCTATGTATTTTTTTTGGGACTTTGTTGAATTTTACAAAAAGTGCTAAATCAATTTCGATAAAATTTATATGGGAATGAATGACATTTATATACCACCCCTGAGGCATACCCTATTCATAAGAAAAATAATTTTCAAAATCGATTCACATTTACCGCAGAAATCGCGTAACAAATATACAAACAAAAAAAAACAACAAACAGTCGAATTAAGAACCTCCTTCTTTTTTGAAGTCGGTTGAAAAAAGGAGGTTTAAAGTGAAAATTGTAGTTTTTTGTCTAACGTTTTTTACGATACCTACTCGTATATGTAAGTAGACTGGAATTGTGAAATGAAAACAGAGCTGGTCAAACTTAAACCATAACAGTTGAGTTAACGTGAAAGCAGCTGAAGTACTTATCGAGTAATTAACTAACAAAGTTGCGAAAGTCGGACCTTTCAGCCAAAACCAGCGGACACCAAGCGGCGGCAAGCGACAGCAAGCGACGGCAAGCGGACGGTAATGAGCAGGCACTCAACCCAGGACAGTAGCCATTATAATTGCTAATGGGCCTCTCTTCACTTTGATATTTCGGAAGACGTTCACTAAACGTGTTTCCAACCTTAACCTTCCGTATAACATGGCAATAAGGTTGATTGTCCAGTGGCACGGTGGTGTGTTTGGCCAAAATAAGTCATTATGCGATCAGTGGCCTTCAAGGGGGGGTGGGGAAGGATCGAATCGTAAAATATTATTGTTTCCGTCATAGGAAATGGATTCAGAGCTCGCATTAGGTCTAACTCGCATTAGGTCACTTTTTTAATGTGGAAGGATTTTTTGCACAGTTTCGGAATATGTTAGTAAAAAGGGACGGTGTGAGTCAATCTGAAGGAAGAATCTAGACATGCCTTGCCGATACTTGGTGAGAGAATACGTTACTTTGTTTCTATTTATCAGTTGGTGACGGAATAGGAGTTTAATTTGATCTACATTAGCAAGAAATTCTTTGTTAGAAACCTCTTTTTCGCTATCACTGAACATTGAATGAAGTTGATGTTAGATAAGCAGTTAGATAAGTGGCTCAATATTCACGACGCACAGTTCGGGTTTCGACCCGAGCTGTCAACGGAGACCGCTATACTCAGCCTGAAGCAGACCGTTCAATACTATAAGGATAGGTGCACTCCAGTTTATGCCTGTTTCCTCGATCTCTCAAGGGCTTTTGACCTAGTGTCATATAAAGTCCTTTGGGATAAGCTCGGGAGGGCGGGTGTGCCTCAGGAGTTGCTGTGCCTGTTCCAATACTGGTACTCAAATCAAGTAAACAATGTACGGTGGGGTGATGGTCTCTCTGAATCGTACAGGTTGGAGTGTGGGGTAAGGCAGGGGGGTATAACCTCGCCCAAGCTCTTCAACCTGTACATGAATGAGCTAATTGCTGGACTCAGTAGCAAACCAGTTGGATGCAAAATTGATAAGGTTAGTGTCAATAACTTAAGCTACGCGGATGACATGGTCCTGCTGGGTCCAACAGCTGGCTCAATCAGGGAGATGTTAGACACATGCGAAAGGTATGCAGCTAGACATGGCCTAGTGTATAATGTCAAAAAGAGTGAATACCTGATTTTTAAGGTTCCTGGGAAGCCAATGTTATATGAGCCTGTGCTGACTCTCAATGGTGAGCCGCTAAAAAGAGTGTCTCAATTTAAATATCTTGGCCACTATGTTACGGAGGACCTTAAAGATCAGGTAGATATGGAACGTGAGCGTAGGACGTTAGCTGCGAGGTGTAACATGTTGGCTCATAGGTTTGCCCGCTGTAGTATAGAAGCTAAAACACGCTGTTTACAGCTTACTGTCAGAACTTCTACACGGGCAGTCTATGGGTCAACTACACGCGTAAAGCTCTAGACGTCCTACGAGTACAATACAATAATGCTTTCAGGGTGCTGTTGGGGCTGCCACGTTACTGTAGTGCTTCTACTATGTTCGCGGAAGCGCGCATTGATGACTTTCATGCAATTAGAAGAAAAAAGACCGCTTCATTACTTACAAGAGTGCGTGGCAGTTCCAATAGCATTCTGCAGGCCCTAGCCGAACAGCAGGATGCCCCAATGCTGAGGCATTTCATTAATGTACTGGTGCGACAAGGGCAACCTTGTCGTTCGTAATGTAGTTGTGTCTCGTTTTTTAGATTAAGTTACTAACCCGTAATTTTTATATTTGTTTTTTTTTACTAACAAGTGGACCCATGTTGTCAAATAAATAAATGAATTATTATTATTATTATTATTATTATTGAAGAAGTAAGTAATCGACAAAGGTACTTGAATGACTTATCATGTAACAGTAAACAGTATCTTTACCATAATGACCACACTAATAATTCATGTAACGGGTGATATCAGCCGCATGGCCGACCGCAGAGTGAGCACGTGTAGGTTGTCGGTGAGCACATCAGCGGCTATGAAAAGAGGCCAATAACCAAGTGGCAGTTACAGTGTCCGGTCAGGCCACGCCTACCCCCCTACGCCTAGCGTCGGGGGAGGGGGGAGGCAGAGGGGGAGGGCAGCTCATATTAGCTTTTAGTTTGTAACTTTACGTTGTTGTTGTTTAGTGGCGATGCAAGCGTAGCGGCGTTGTGTGGGTAGATGCTATGGAAACTAAGTTTGCTGTTGTTGTGTGGGACAAATCAAGCCATTATTGGTAACCAGTAATTCGTAAAAACTTGATTTAAATGACTGTCCGTGGAGTTTCTTCCTTGTTCTTCTCCTTAGATACCTACCTACGTTTTGGAACGAGTAACTCAACTTTCTAACTAAGCGACTCCTTGACAATTCAGAAGTCCCTGTATTAAATGGTTTTATTGTTATACATGCTTTGATTTTGACATTCGATGAGTCTAAAGCGGTGAGTCTTATTGGTGCGGTATTTTATATAATTTTAAATCAATTGTTTTAAATCCCCGTGAATAAACATCCACGGCTACCTATAATTACGACACTATCTAAAGTCTTTACAGCCAAGTCCTAACAAGTACCCGCCATTTATCAATAACACTGAATTTTTGTAAAAATTGCCACAAGAACAACCTTAGGCGTGTTCACCCTCTAAACAATAAACATGTAACACTTAACGAGAAACCTTCTTACGAGAACGAGAAAGCCGGAGTGGGCATTAAAATGGTGTAATTGAGCGGGTGTGTGCGATGAATCGGGCGTCCGCGGCTTTTTAAATTATTCCTGTCGGGTGCGCCGCGCGCCGGGCCCGCGGTGGAATTGTATCGGCTTGTTGACACTCCTGTACCTACACCTTTATGTATTTAGGTATATACACAGAAAACATCTTACACTTTGTTCAGGATTTTCAACTGAGTTGCTCCATGGGATATGAAGGCACCTCAAATTATATCCGATATTAACGAATTTGCCAGACTATGGTTCGTCAGTTATACCTACTTAGAAGTAAGCCAATCTCTTTAGTTTGTTACCTCACATGATCTTTTCTTCACATTTGGGGTGTAACAGATAAGTGCTGTACATTTGCAGGCTTGACACGGTACATTTTTGGTTAGGTATACCTAAAGTGATTCAAAATGTATTTTTATCCGACTTCAAATAGGGTGGAAGTTTTCCATTTGACCGTATGTTTTTTTTGTATCTTTGGTACCCGATTTCTCTGGAAATTATGATTTCAAAAATTCGTTTTCATTTTTTATTGGACAGGGTCCACCTCAAGTCTGGTCCCATATAAATTAAGGGATTCTTTTAAAGGTGAAAAGTTAAGCGATGACTTAATTGTATTGATTAAAATATATAAAAAAAATTACCACTTTATGACTCGTTATCTCCGGCAATTGTAGATCGATATCCATTTTATTTTCTTTTCTTTTCTTTTTTTTCGTAATGGCATTGGATTAAGTATAACGATTGGGTACTAAAAAGCGAAAATAAGTCATAAATTTTAGCATAGATCACATAATTATGACTTTAGTTTCGTAAATCGGTGGCACTACGAAACATCAAACAGAATAAAAACCGCCGACTTCCGAAACTAAAGTCATATGTGTTGTGTGCTAAAGTACAGTATGTAGTGCATTTAAGTGTTGTATTTTTATCAATTTTTTGTTTTTGGAGGCGGTTGTCTTTTTGGAAAATAACTTTTTTTCAAAATATTGCACTGTCCTACATAATAACAAGAAGAAAAATAACGTCACACAACTACCTAAGTACTTACCAAACTGAGCAGTGTACCGACTGCACCAAGATATCCTTACATCATTACTGAGGGTGGCACAACAATATCGTTTTCAAAAAAATGCGGGAAGTGCCGCATAACGAGCCTCGGGGGACGGTGCCCAAATCATTTCATCCGCCATCCGCCATCCCCTCTTAACGCGTTACATTTTACTTGTTAAGCGACAAATTATTTGTATTAACGCTTAATGTATTTATGTATCATTATTATTTAGGTTAGCACGCGAGAACTTGGCTTTTTATTTTCACTTTTTAGATTGGGTCGTTATTCTTATCAGGGTCAACCGAAACTGTATTGCGTGATAGCTATTTTTTACGAGCTTTCATTTTTTTATGTACAAGCTCATTGCATACGTAGTAAAAACAGACATATTACATAGCATTTAAGGAACTACTCATACAGCTTATTAAACTAATGAATATTGACCAAAAATTGTTACTTCTTCTTAGCGTGTCGATGGCATACACGGTTGGTTACGGACGTGTATCATGTGTGTGCGTGTAAATGTGCGAGTGTGTATAGTATAGAAGGTGGACCATCGTCTGCGGGAGACGCCGCATACACACTGAAGATTGGCATCATCTGAGAACCCCCACATGTGAAGATTCTCTTTGCTACTTCAGACCTGGGATGCGGTGTGGGTTTAAAGTTTTCCATATCGGCCACGGCAACGCATGCCCAGGGCCTCAAGTCTGCTATTACAATAGTGTCAGAATAGTCTATCATTGATTTCATAATTGTTGATTTTGACAAGTTTGGTAATCTAATAATATAATGGCGTCATTATGACTTTCCATTGGTCTACCACTGAAACAACATTGAAAGAAATGCTAGAGAATGGTAATCTCGTACAAAATGACAAACGAATGACTGACTTAGGCGGCAATATGCTAAAATTTTGACTGTTTCTTTCATCAGTGACTTACCATTAGAACGTCATTGTGCAGTCATTGCTTTTAATTCGACCGACCAATGATCGACTATTATAAATTCAGCAGATTACGAACTTTTTGCAAAAGGACAACGTGATCGTGTTGGAATGACGAAATTATGAAAATAGCAGACTTGGCCCCCAGTTGAGAGGGTCTCCGATGGCTCCATGAAATCTTCAGGGGGTTTAACCTTATCGCGCCAAAGGTCGCATCTTGCTAAAATTGTTACTGGAAATCGGCTTTTTTTGGGTAAAATCACTAAGCGTGCTAGGTACCGTGTGCTAGACATTGTGCTTCAAAAATTTAGGTTTTGTTTTTCAGCCTGTATTGACCCACTGCAGGGCAAAGGCTCTACTCTTCTTCCACTTTTCTCTGTCAAGGGCTATTTGGGAGCAGTCTTTGTCGTAAGAGTCTAGATCATCCCGCCATCTCTGCCTGGACTTGTGATGACGCTTGCTATGTAAAGGGTCCCATTGGGTCACGCATTTGGCCCAATGATCGTCTGATATGCGGCAGAAGTGTCCAGTTAAATTCCAATTAAAATGTAGTTATTACATTTTAAACATATATTATCGTAAAAAGACGTCAGAGAAAATCGTAACAGTAACCTACAATATCTCCGGAAGCCGATGGGTCCCAGGAATGGTCCAGAACGTAAAACATATCGCCATAACATAACATCAAATTTTCTGTTTCATTATAGTCATGTTGGCTCGCAGGTGTGTATGCTGTAGCAAGGTACCTAGTCTAAATAACGCTTTTTAAGGCTTATTGCCGTATTTTACATATTGCTGTAAGTTACACGTGCAGCTTGTGACTCAGTGGGCTATCAGCGCTTTACGGGTTTAGGATGTTGGTGGGGCTGCCCTGTTTCTGCAGGTGCTTTCAGTTATGTTTGCACAAGCACGCATAGATGGCTTCCAGTCCATCGTCAGACAGAAATCTGTCTCTATTTGCTCTACAGACTGCGGGACAGCTCCAACTCCATCCAGAAGACTATAGCGGGAAGGTACGATTCTCCTTTGTTAGGTGATGTTGTTTGAATATGCATATCGAATAACAGCCTAGTCACTAAACAGATTAGTTTACTAACATAGGTATAAAGTTATCCTTTTGTTTACTATCCCAAATGGAGGTTGCTCATCCGAAATAAAGATTTATTGTTTTATTGTCTTTTACATCCGTTTTATTTATTATTAAAATTTCTGATGACGATTACGTTAGCACACAATTACTAAACGTGTGAAGAAGTATTTCACCATTTGATGACATAACCAACAAAGTACACAGGTGCTCATAAATCACTTCCAAACACACACACACTAATTACTAAAACAATAAAACATAATTAAAAATCGGTCATTTAGTTTTGTCAACTCGTTAAGACGCCATATTAGTTAAACATGCAGCCATTGAGCATTGTGACAGCAATTGGTTGTATATTGTTTAATTATTAATATATTCATGTATGTGTGTAATAGAGAGCTTGATGAAGACAATGCTCGTAATTAAGATGTTACCGAGGTAATCAAGTAAACAAACATGTTTTGTTCAGGCTTGTCCTCTGAACGCGAGGTTTAATGAACTTATTGTAACCAGCGAGCGTGTTGGATCAGCAGATGTAGCTGACGACATGTTTAACTGTTTGTGATATCAATAAGGGCTAGTATACATTGAAGTGAAAAGGTAGGTACATAAGTTACAGAAGAAAAGAGAAGAGTTCATACAATTACAACATTTATTATAATTAGAACTCTTCCCTTCTTTGTTCAGCTTTTATATTAATTTCCCCATGAAAGTGCACTGATTATTAAAATACAGGTTTAAAGTACCTAGTTTGGAAGTCAGGAGTTGATATGGCTATTTCTAAGAGTATAACATTATGTGTTTTAGTTCCAATTTCTGTGGTCGTAGCATTATTATTAATTGTATATTTTTTAAATAAGACAATTTAAAAGTTTAAAAATATGTTATTTTAATTACAAAATTTCATACTAAATCTATAGTAAAATTAGTAGAGTACCATGTAGACCAGATCCTTATTAAGTATATACTTGTACTCAAAAGAATATGATTTGACTCATAGTATTATTCCGTTGAATATGTCGTCGATTAGGGATTTGATCAGAGAGTCAGTCTTCCAGAAGCCCAGAACATTGAAGTAGGCTGAGGTTGGTATAGTATTTTATTATTTTCTTACCCGCACCCGTGCTCAACAATGTATTCGGAAGTATAAATAATATAACGCTTAGCTGTGAATACTTTCTGGCTCACATCCAAATTTCGAATTAGGTACGATTTCCAGGCACTTTGATAAGCCACAAATATAAACACAAATCTGTAAGACAACAGGATTACCCAATCTTGAATATAGTGTCTTATGACGAGGAAGGGGCAAAAGAAACTGATGGGAACAGACCTTGACCAAATACTGTAGGTACTAACAGCAAGGTAACGTGGTCTTAATGAGGGTCTTAGCAGCGGATACCGCGGTGGGTACTGACGAATATTCAAGCTATCTACATGCAATATGTAGATGTTACGAGAAAGCACACAAATACCCTTGAAGCAGTCATGCCACATGTGCCGTCCCACAGCCGGACACCGCGCAACCGGACACCCGCACAATTAGCGCCACTCTCGCGTGTTTGTGCTACACTCGTGTCGCGCTCTACAGACACCGCCGACATTTGTTGCACAGAATTGATTCATTAGTGTAATCCTTGTTGAGGAGTACGCTCTCGGTGCACGGTGGACGAACAATACTAATAAAAAAACTGGCCAAGTGCGAGTCGCACCAAGAGTTCCGTACCATTATCCATACAACATTAGACATCGAGCAAAAAAGCGCAAAAAAAATTGCGGTTTACGATTTATGACGTATTAAAAAAAACTGCTTACTAGATCTCATTCAAACCAATTTTCTGTGGAAGTTTATATGATAATGTACATCATATATTTTTTTTAGTTTTATCATTCTCTTATTTTAGAAGTTACAGGGGGGGGAGACACATTATACCACTTTGGAAGTCTCTGTCGCGCAAACTATTCAGTTTAGAAAAAAATTATATTAGAAACCTCAATATCATTTTTGACGACCTATCCATAGATACACCACATGTATGGGATTGATGAAAAAAAAAATTGAGTTTCAGTTCTAAGTATGGGGAACCCCCAAAATTTACTCTTTTTTTCTATTTTTGTGTAAAAATCTTAATGCGGTTCACTAAATACATCTACTTACCAAGTTTCAAAAGTATAGTTCATATAGTTTCGGGAAAAATGTCGGTGACATACGGACGGACAGACAGACAGACAGACATGACGAATCCATAAGGGTTCCGTTTTGTGCCATTGGGCTATAGAACCTTAAATAATATACACCTCTTTTCAAAAAAAAAACTTCTCAACGCAGTTGTTGTGTTAGTTGAGAGATGCAGAGGTTGGCATGACAATTTTAAATCATACCCTTAATTGATTTGGAACTCTATCGAATCGCTGGAAAATACCTATCAAGAAGGTTTATCTACTTCTATTCATGTGTTCTGCCTAATTGACAAATAATGTTTGTCCGATGCAACGCGACCAAGTTATTTTAGAATTTGTCTCACTCCTCCGCTACCCAAAAATAGATATAAATGTACTAGTAAGTTATCTCCTCACAAGTTGCTACACGAAAGCACGCTGTATCCAAACATTGTGACGCCGCACACCGCAGAAACCCGACACGCTTCGTTACGAGAGTGGCAAGTGGCCGACACCGCACTTTAATATACTGCCTGTTATTACAACTTGTCGCCACTTAATGTGACTAAACACTGCGGCTCTTCTGACATTCGATACATCACTAACACTACGCCGACACCCTGCCGTTCAACATTCACCTCTATCTTAAAGACACAGAGGTGTAACAGAGTGCAGTTTTTAAGTCGGTGATGAGGTGTTGTATCCACAGGCGCTACTCGTCTCAGTTTGACAGAAACAAAAAAATAATTTCCTCAGTGTTGGTCGCCAACGTTTGCCACAAATGTTTGGTGTAATGTAGACGTCGCGGCTGATGAGCTGTTACCACTCAAGTGAGCTGACAACTGTCAACAGATTTACGTGGAAATTAATTTGATGTGACTTTTGAACATACTGTTGTTAAGTTAATTAATGACATTTTTGAGTGTCAATTTCTTTACTAGTAGATAGATACTTCTATGTTTTTATTTTTTGTTTTGAGATTAAAGAATGAGAAAATTAGTTATTACTTGATTATAGCCCAGAAACCAGATACAGATAAAGGAGAAGCGATTGAGCCAAAGGATGTCTTTATGATCATGTCAGAGAAATAAGAAAACCAGGAAGATTTTAAAAGACATAAATAATTTTGAACCTAAGTAGATACGACAATACGAAAACGTCTTTGAATATCTGAATGCTTAAACCGCTTAAACAGCCACTTTAGGTAAGTAGCAGAGGACCTCAATAAGAGAAACGATGGCGACTGTCGGTCATACGACCAATGAGGTCACAGCCTCATTACACTCGTCACTTTTATTCGGCACACATAAAACAATAGACCCCTAATTTTCAAATTAAAAATGTCTGCCGCTAAACAATAGCGCCAAAGCGGGCATCGCAGCGGCAGCGCCCGCCACTGCAATTGTTTTAGAAAACAATAAAACTTGCCGCCATGATGGAAATGTCAAAATCCACTCGCGGATTCCGCCCCGTGGCGTTCCAAATATGAAATTCCCGCACACAAATGGCGGCGGAGGCAATTTTTACAAATGGCTGCCGGCTACGGCGGGAGCAAGGTTTGTTTTCTGTAACGCTTTTCATGCGCTGGGGTTGAACACACGGCACACTCCTACACGCACGCAGCAGCCACCACAACGCTGCGGTCACAGGCCTCGTACGTAGCTACAGTTGCGAACGAGTCGTCTAATCCACTTCATAAAAACAAGTTCGGATCGAGTGTACCGGATAATATCCACGTTCATTAGTCACAACCCTTAACGTCAATTAATCTCCTCCAGTCTCCGTGACCTTCGTTATATTAAGTAATTTGAACCCCCGACTTATATCTTTATCATGAAAACTAATTTGCATTTAACAGTAAGTATATTTTCTAAAACCTCACGTTCTAAGCGAATTTGTCCTCCTATTTTGAGAGGGTAATATGTCTAATAAGAGCTAATGAAGGTTGTTCTCTAGACGGGTATGAATAGAGTTCAATTTCCGATTGCTAATAGATGGGAGTATGATTTGTGGTATTGGCTGGGTCGAGCGGCTGCGCGGTGACGTTTGGCGTTTGTCGGATTCATTACTGAGACAAAGGCGGGGGTGAGGTGCACGGGTGTGTTAGAGGCGCGGGGGGGTGCTCACACGAGGGATGCCCTCTCGCTTCTCCCTCGCGTGCCTCACCCCCGCCACACAGCCACTTTCCTAAATCACCGGCAAATGTATTGTTCGCCATAGTTTCAGCGACGCTTCTAATTTATAGGTAGGTACTAATCGTCGAGCCACTCTGTTAATCAAAATACTTCGGAGATCGTTTTTCACGAGCTGTTCATTACAGCGTCTTTTGTCTCAGCAGATCAATAAGCCAGTCTGAGATTAGCATGTAGATACATTACGTTGCTGATCAAGCTTTTAAGCTTGTCATTCTGGCTGTACAATCATCTAAGTACAGATATTAATTAGCAGGGCTTATATTTAAATGATGTCATCGTAATTCCAGACAGACAGATTAACTTGTTCATAAATCTATGTTTCTCGTTGCTTAAATTTGCAGAGACCCTGAGCTCCTTGTCAAATCTTTTCTCATGTGATAAGCTAAGCAAATGCCAAGATGGCTGGCAGTGAATGAATGCGGCCGGCCAAAAACCTCCACCAGAGGTCGACAACCAACCAGCGGTTTTCGATTTCCGGTTGAGACCTACGTTCAGCAGTGGATGACAATTTATAGTTAAGTATTGTCTAATCGTTTCTTATACTAAAAAGTTAGGTATAAATTAAACAATAGCTGATTAAGTTTAGGTGGCCACGTTTGCTGATAATGACATTGGTAACTAACGTCACCCTTGTTCGCATCAGCTACCGTCTAACAAACCTAATCTCCTCCCTTCTTCATCGCCAGCAAATGTTAATAACACTATTAAGACTCATTGGAGACAAAAATGCGACTCACCGGTAAGATGGGGCTGCGAGCTGGGACTGTAAGGCGACTTGATTTGCGGGAACCCTGCAACAATTACATTCATTAATTAAGCTACAAGTACAAACAACGCCCGCTAGGAATTCTAATTTAAAAGTGTTTGCTGCCTCGGATTCACCTGCCTGTACTACTGAGCTCTCGTGCTCTGCTGGCTACACACTTTAGGGTGAGAATTGCCAAATTTTAATGTTTTATTATGTAGTATGAAACAAAAGTACGAATTAATAATAATAATAAAGTTTATTGTAAGAAGGAAGTAAAAATAAATAGGTTAACGATTGTCTTACATCTAGTTAGTGGGAGGATTACTGCTCTCCTAGATACGCTACAGGGTAGCCTCTGTTTAGAAGAAACAGTTCCGGTCCGAACGCCTGTCGTACTGGGAGAATTACAAAAGCACGTGTAAATATTTTTAGTACTTACAAACAATAAATAAAAACAATGATCGAGGCGTGTACGAGTGGGTGTGTGTGGTTTGTGATGTATGCATGTCTGTTGTGATCACTTCTTTAGGAATTCTTCAGTATCGTCGTAGCTTAGATTCGTAGAGAGAGTTTAGTTTAGTTTAGAGTCGTAGATGATTTAAAATCAGACTCCGAAGCTTTTTAACCCATAAAGGGCTATACTATCAGCAAATTAGGTACTTACTGAGAAATCATTTTGAATAAGCATTGTCTATCTTTATAATATAAATTGTGTTACAGTGATGTAGGTAAGTTGTGTTGTTGCCTTTATTGTTTTAGAGTCAAATTATAAGTGTTTGCATGCCTATCGGCAAAATATGGCTGATCCCACCTTTTATCTGTTCATCACCATGTACTGTACCCGTATTTGCAAAATAAATGACTTACTTACTTAGAGTTTAAAGAAATTTAAAATTTTATGTAGGTAGGTGTGTTCACTCTGAGCCAGGTTAGCGCACATGTTATAATCCCGGAGTCACGAACTACGGGATTATAACATGTGCAGGAGCATATTGTATTACAAAATAGTGCATTGACCAATCCATAACAAAGAGGCTGGTGTAATATATGTTTAGACACTTTTTTTGGTGATTTACAATATAGCAACCTAGTACTAAATCAAAAGCATGTCTGAGCGCGATCTCTAATATAATAATATCTCCTTTTTAAGAACTTGTCCAAAAGGTTAGTTGACAGTTTCCGTGATCCAAAAGGTGGTTTTTATCTTGGTTAGAGGATAAGTATTGCCATCTAACGTGGTAATGCCGACAGTCTCTTGGGCACATTCCCTGATGGGCGATGTGAAGGAATTTTTTGATGCCTTATTGTATTAATATTTTAGCTTATATGTTATAGGTTTTGTTTATTCATGTAAATATTGTAAATAATCAATATAACTATTTCCTGGAAGCGCTAAAACAAGGAGTTCTCCTGGTAGCTGAGTAGCTACCAGGAGAACTCCTTGACTTGGCTACTCAGCCAAATAGGTAATATCAGTGGGTGCCCGAAAACTGATCGATGACTACTTTTTTAAATACTTCATTAAAATTAGCTATCGTAAGTGCAATAAAAATTTATTTAATTTAAGTTTAAAGTTAATAGATTCAATTTACATCGATTATTGGCGAAGCCATCTTATGATGACGAAGGTTCAATAAAGTACATCTATATTCAGCTCAAAAACCTCAAAAGGTAAGTATTGACGTCAAGCGATCGTTGTGAATCGTGTTAAGTTTCAAAATTTGCACTCGAACAATGCGAACTAGTTTGAGGACTATTAGGTTACCGACGACTCGCAAAAACTTTACTCGTGAGTACGTCCACGAACAATCGCTTGAGACCCGCGCCATAGACAATGTGCGCGTAACTTGAAGACAGCTCTTTGAACAAGGAGTGGCGCACGCGCACTCAAGGATGTCAGAACGACGTATAAGTGTCTAATAGAATAACATGGAAAAATAGAATATGATTTATATAAAAACAAAAAATAGTTGCAGGAAAATCTGTAGAGATAGAAATAACTTTTATCACACTGCAATATTTCGGATATTTTTTTCCTGAATAGATATTCAGATTGATTGAATGATTCATGGATGACGAAAGACTTTGACTTCAATTTCAAATACTTACGTTGAAAAATAGTAAAAAAACTTTTTAATGATGTATAATTGTTCATTACTTACATTCAATACATAGCTTCTTGCAAAGATTAATTTTTTGGAAAGATGTCTCTCAAGCCTCTGATATTGTACAATAATAGATTTACTTGGAACAGTGTAACTACTGCAATGGGAAATGTCAGTTTGGTCTCATATTTATAGTGATAATTAGGTATTTTGTTGCCTATATATGCATCTTATTCCCAACTTCGTTTGCTATTCACTTTCACTCCTATTCATTAGGTTTTATTTATCTTTCATAAATTGTTAGAAAATGTTTATAATTGTTTACATGCAATGTTTATATTGTCATGTTACTGTCATCTTGTGACATTCCAATACTTTCTAAATCGGGCATTTCTTAACACTATGAAGTCTACCATACTAAATCGTCGGCGGCCTGAGCTTCCTGGAACGCTGTCGACCCACACCCTGCCTTCACCTTCCTGCCTGGCCTGTCTGCACCTCTTGAAGTTATCCCGAGAGTCTTCATCGTCGACCCCTCTACATTAATTATTCCACCTACTACCTACACCTACCTACACACTCCTTACACTCTTCATCTATTATTCAGTATAAATAATACAATTTTTTTATATCATATTATTGTAAATATACATTTGTACCTTTACACCTTATTCACCTCTTTTATTTTATCTGTCGCTTCATGACAAGCCTCAATGGTCACCACTATCTAAGTGTATGCCAATCTATATAATATCGCACGTAATACATATTATCAGTAAGTAAGTAGATAACCAAACTTGATTTATTAAAACTCAAAGTTTAGGAACAAAAACCAAATTATAAATAGAATCCACCGAGCCTACACAGACCGTCTGCCAGCCCTAACCACTTCAAACGGCTGTCAGTTACCTGATTGTCGTACAATTTTAACAATATTAAGAGAAAAAACGCAACAAAAGGCGAGTTAAATACTTCCTCAATTATGTTAGGTGTAAGATAAATAAAGGCGAGTGCAGAGTGACCGCATTGTGGCGAACAATGGTGACGGCTCCGTGCGTCCCAGCTTTATGCCGAACCTAACCCGAGCTAGGTCAGCGAAGTGGCTGAGAAAGTTAGCTCTGACCTGATAATGTTGCGGATGTATGATTCCATACTAATACTGAGGTGAAGTAGGTAGGTACTTAGTACGTAAGATCCATGTTTTAAAACATATTGTATTAGAATAAGATGAGTAGTAATAAATGGTGATCGATCGGTAACGGTTGTTTCAATAATACGAGTTCCCTACATGGCGACCCTTGCCAGTTTTGGCGCGCGTGACGTGATTTTACTCTAAGTATAGTGTTACGGCTCCGAAACATGTTAGAGACAATTAAGTACGGCGTAATAAACCTAAACGTATTCTTGTTCAAATCGGGTCACAATGTGTCGGTCAAACGTGGAAAAGGACAGTCTTCTTAAACCAGAATGCTACAAAAACCAACCAGAAACCTACCAGAATGCTAATAAACCTGAAGAGTTTGTTTGTTTAAACGCCCTAAAGTCCGGAACTAGTAGTCCGACTCTGAATTTTTTTCGCCATTTGGAGATACCTTATCACTGAATGCTACAGGCTATTTAAAAAATTGAGTTCCATATGATAAATCACATGAACAAAGTCGCGGGGAAAGTGTTAGTTTTATATATAATGACGGCATTAGGTGTGTTTCGGAAAATGTAGTGATTCGCAAAGGGTGGCTTTAGTTGCAATTAAAATAACCCAAATAGAATAGATTTTACACAAATTGTGTTAGTCGTTCTTGACTACCTTTATGAACGGTTAAATGACCGCCTGAAATATAGCTGTGTTAGCATATTTGTGTTACAAAGTAATTTTTAAAAGTTACACCGAGATTGATAATGAAAGTAAAGTAGAGCATTGAGTAAAGCTCACTCCTCAGAGAGGTAAGATCATAAAACTCTTGCGCACAACAACCGCATTGCCACATTCTGTACCTAACTACCATACAAATTTCTCAAATGAGGGTCAGAGAGACAAACGTGAGTGTTTACAGCTGTTATTTACAAAAGATAATAGCTTGTTTACTTAATTACCAAAAGTTGTTCAAAACCACATCGTTGACGTGGGGTACTCTTGCACTGATACTCTCTTTTGTCTTAAACTCTTGTGAACAAGTGACAAAAAATGTGAACAGAGGATGACACGTTTTTGACTCTTCAAGTCAACAGCGTGTTTAACGAAAAAAATCTTCATTGGCTCACTTGACGACACGCTGTTGTCATTAGAACACGGTACTCTTGCGCAGCTCCTTTTGTCTCATGTGAAGATGACATACAAAGAGAGATCGTATTACTCAGCACACAATTCACGCTGCTGCGGTTTGGATTCCAGAGGTGTTGATTGAAAATGATTAACTAACAAAATTGGTTGATTATGATTACATAAAACCTTTTTTACAATTCTGACATAACATTTAAACAAATTATAATAAGCGTACAAATTGTTAAATCAAAAATCAATAACGTTCAATATTAATAAGAAGATCTCCTCATCTAACCACCAATTACACATCAAACATAATTAAACACAAAAATGTTGAGTCACAATAGGCTCGAGGCTCACTAACAGCTCAATAAGTACGCCTCGCCGTCAATCGAGCGCCATTGTCGATTCGTATCAAATTCCTTTCCTTTAATTAATACAAATGTTAGGGATTTAATTGAGTCTCAGCCCCACTCGAGTCAATCAGGCGACGTGACAGCGCCGCCACTAACATAAGACTCAACAAGAACTCGCTAGTAACGACCATTATTTTATTTCTATCGACACTCGGCTGTCAGCTGTTTTATTGGTTGATTTCATTGTTGTAGTCATCGGCGTGGCTTTTTAGGTATACGTCATGTTTTAGCTGGATTATAGTAGGTAATACGCTGAAGTTTGCAGCGCTTGTGTTCAGCTCTCTACGCTGTTTCATCTTAAGGTTGGTTCATGAATGCACTTTATAAAAATTTGTAGGTGGTGGTGGTGGTGGTGGTGGTGGTGGTGGTTTGTTTTTGGTGGTGATGGTTTGGTTAATTACGTGGTTAATAATAAAATATGGCAAGTGTATAAGATCCTAAAGCAAGCGAAAAACGAGTGTCAACTAAACTTCCTTTGAGAACCTATAATGAAATGAGCCGCAATAACCCACAGATTGTTCGTGTAAACTGCTTATAATGTTATTAATTTGCCGTTAACCCGTGTCACAATTCATTAGCGCGCGCTCGGGCCGCCGCCATCTTGGTTTAAACGTCACATTACGATTCCGGACACGTTCGCTGCTTCGTGCACAGTTGTTGTAGTACTGTGTGCACTAGGCTTTATACAAAGCTGATTCATAAGATGAGCGTGGGTGTATGTTTGTGCTGTGAGTTGTCTTCATATTGTATGATTTTCTTATGTGATTATAGAAATATTACGTATACTTCTTTCGTTTCATATTTTCATTATAAAATCGTCACCGACTGACTTTTATAGGGCCTTTTGACCCAAGTGACCAAGTGACTCTATTTTTGGTACCTAAGGTACTTCGTACTACTCTACATCGTCTAATATACCCAGGTACTCGTCTGATGTCAATTCTTCCGTAAAACTATCAACAATAAAATCTAATTGGAAAATTAACTCCAGCATAAGCCGTGGAAGCTCTGACAATGGGATTGAAACGAGCAATAAACTTGAAGCGGAATAGAAGTTGTAAACGATTCGCATTCCGGCCGCATTACTGAACTATATGATGCCAATAAATTAATATCCAATCGACTATAGGGTTACTTAATTGAGCTCGGCTGTCACATTAAACTTGTAATCCTGCAAGAATGTTCTGCACACCACTGTGCAAGAAACAACCAGGAACGCATGAACTGCAGCGAGACATGCAATGTCCCCGCGGCCGCCGAAGATGGTCCGCGCGGGGGAGGCGCTCTGTGCCAATTTACACTGGTGGTTATAATACCATCTAATGCGCGGAGCTATTTCAATTACCGCGCCGGCCGCCGAGCCGCGTGCCCTCCGCATTTTGTCGGCTAATCCGCTAACAAAAGAGCTCTTATAAGAGATGCAAGGTAAGTCCGTGGTTTAAGGTAATTGAAATTTTATTGCAAATGTTTAGATGAAGCGGTTTTTCGATGAGATAATCAAGACCAGATGTTACTAATAGTGACGGTATTCATATTATGTTATCTGGAACCACTGTGGTACTTTCATTGTCTTGGCATGTAACTATTATATAATCATATCATTGACTGTTAAGAATAGAAATCATGAAGATTAGTAAGCAGCAGTTATATGAAATGCAAGAAAAAATAAAAAAAACTGAGAATCAAAAGAACTTTCAAACAAAACGACTGTTAACCGCCACTGCATGCCTTGTTACTTCTACACAACGTAATTGGCGAAGCAGGTGTCACAAAAACAAAGTGTAACATAAATAGAGTGAAATAACGTTACAATAACACGTTGCTGTAACAACAACAGTTGCACGTAGCGGCACACCGCACACGGCGCCTACACAAACATGCACTTCCTCAATACTAACGCAAAAACCTGTCAAGTGGAACTGTCATTATGTGCTTCAAATTACTAATTGTGTTATATTGGTGATTTTAGAAAATTCGTCAATAATTTTAGGGTAGTTTGGAATGACAGGTAGTGACTTATAATAAGGGCGTATGATGGCTGAATGAGTCGATAACTATATACATACTTACATACAGAATTATTAAAACTAATTCCAAAACTAACTAGTGATGTACTTGTGGGCCATGTGAATGTGAACTACAGTTGTATCTATACTGATATTATAAAGACGTAAAATTAGTTTGTAAGTTTGTAGGTAGGGGGTAATCTCCGAAACTACTCATCCGATTTCAAAAATTCTTTCACCAATAGGAAGCTACGTTATCCCTAAATGTTATAGACTAAGTTATTGCATTATCAAAAAGTGAGAGATCCTTGTGTCCACGCGGTCTATCTGCCTTTTGTTTCATAATCTGAGATTACGTAACAAAAGGCAGGTAGACCGCGCGGAACACTGAGAGTGAAGCAAAAAAAGCAAAAATACAAATTCAAAAGCGAATACCTACAATTGAATTTGTATTTGTATTAGTATTTGTTTTTATTTAACGATGCTTCGCTTCGTGCTGTACTGACTCGTGTCAGTACTTACAGCGCGAAGCGAATTGTAGGTATTCGCTTTTAAATTTGTATTTGCTTTTTGGCTTCACTTTCAGTGTACCGCGCGGTCTATCTGCCTTTTGTTTCAAAATCTGACCCCGTAATCATAATATTGTCCCTAACTAAACAGTCAACTTTCGTAGTGCAACCCATCTTCCGCAGCCAAAGCTATAAAAGATAAGTGAACATCACAAAGCATCAGCACTTCCTTTCTGTTCCCACCTCTGGATGGCGCTATCAATACAAACCCTACATTACAAAAAACGGAATAAGAACCCACAGATCCTATTAAAATAACAATAAGACATTTACAGTGGCACAATGGCATCGACTCGATAATGTGCTGTTTTTGTCATCGTGACTACTTTGCCTTTGTGACCGAGGTGGGACTCTTGTCACAATATTGTGGGTCGGCGGAGCTCTGGGTGTCGACACCACGTGACAATAGGGCTCCGAGCAAGGGTTAGGTTAGTGTGTAACCCGTTGTGAGCGCCGAGCCGGCTGTCGGTGACCGCCTCTTACTCTCGAACGTGTAATTTAGTAATTATCTTCCTTATGATTATGTTGCATATGTGTATTGTGTTTATATGAATATGTGCAGGCATTTTGAATATGAAAGGCAGTCCCCACATATTATTAATGTAGGTATGTATCTAGACCATGCATTCTCTCTCTTTAGTTGTAATATGGATTTCTGCGAAACGTTTTGAATGAAGGACATAATTTCAATAGGAAAATAAGGTGACAAACGCTCGTCAATTATAGATAGATATCATGTGCAAGGGCCAGTGCTAGACAAATGTTCGTTTCAGATACACTTAACCAAAAAGAACTTAAAGTTTATATTCACGGAAACGATCGGTTGGACCAAGACAAAACTCATTGGAAACCAGGCATTGTTAAATTATTTAAATATATTGAATTATTGGCTTCCAATCAGTATATAATTTAACTAAAATAACGCTTTCGTCACTGATGTTAATAAACTAAACGACAGTAATCAATTAATTGATTTGTAATTAGTCCCAGTGATTGTATCTGTTCCGTTATTATAAAACAAGCGAAAGCGGATAATTTGTCAGGACCATTGGAGGGCACAGCCCTTGTTCCTGCCGAAATCATTGACTGAATATAATACGTAACCTACACATGTATACCGACTCAACCGCCATACAAATAAAGCTCAAATTGGATCTGAAAGTTTTAGAAAAAATAATAAGATAAATACACAATGAAATTAAGATCTTAATATGGAGGTAGTATGGTTTTGTTTCGCTTGATTAGATGCAAAAGGAGCCGCGGGCGGTGCGAGCGGTAGTGATGGCACAAATCGTACTTATCGCAGATTTTCATTATTGTTCTCGACAATAATTTGTGTTGATTGATTAATCTCAGGAAATGACAGAGTTTTGCGCGATGGGGTAATGAGTTATAGGATTTTGAAGCTTCATTATATAATTGATAGATCGCGAAAATCATTATTGAAAACACTTATTAAAAGTAAATGTGAATTGGTCACATGGTTCACTAAACCCAAGTAGGCAGTAAAGCTGATCGATTTGAAACCCTAGAAGGAACAGGTTTAGTATGACGTGACTTATAAAACTATAGTCATATTAAACAATACACCTAAATTCTATGTTTTCTTAACTCAGCAATGCAATAGTAGGTACAATTAGGTTAGGTTTGAAACTTTGAAAATGATTATTTTAATTAATCAGTAATTAAAATAATCATTTTCAAAGTTTCACATTTTTGTACCTAACTGTACCTACTATTGCATTGCTGAGTTATGAAAACATAGAATACTATTAATTAAGAACCAAATACAAAAATTCTATAACATTCAAAACAAATTCCGCTAATTTACCAACATTAATAATTCGATAAGCTCATTGCTAGCACTAAGTACATCACTACAAGGTAGGGGGGTCGAGCAGTTAATAGCAGGCAGTTAGCGACCTTTGTACGACGTGTGAAGTGAGCACTAGTACACGCCACGGAGCCAGCCACCGGCTCCTGACCTGCCGAGCCCCCCCGAGAACACATCACGAGGGAACAAATCCCCGGAGCCACGCAGCTCAACGTACCCTGGACATAAGTCGATTCTATCACAAGCCCAGTCTACGCTGACCTTTGCCCCTGTTGTTAATGTAAGAACACATAAGTTGATAGGCAAGGCTTCGGGGGTCTTCATGTAATGGTCGCAGGACGTATAGTTGCCACGAGCAAGCCCCAGGCGAATATTGCGCAGAAGCTTGTTCGCTGTTTTTTTAACATGATCAACTAATTTTGTTGGGTTTCGAGATGTGGTATTGTTGAAATTTTTAGCTGTTGTTGAATTAGTCCAGTTTTTACAAAGATCAGCTGCAAAGACTTTGAATGTTTTCATTTTATGGAAACTGATGTGCAGTTTTTTAATAAGACATCTGTGGTCGTTGCCAACCACAACATCTGGGTAGTAAAATAAGTAACACATACATCACAATTTCTGATCAAAAGCCAAGATATGTTGGGATCTAATTCATGAGACTGTCATGTAGTCCAAGGTCACAGCACTCCAAGGATACAGACAAAAATACGTAAGTGAACACATTTATCCAAAGCACCTACTTACACAACCCTGCACAGTACACTACCACGTCTAGACATCCTCGGCCGCTATGATCTACGCACTAACTCAGCATTAGACAAACTAGATATATGAGTAATCTTGCCAAGTATGCAGACTTGGCAGTAAGACGTAGGGGAGTCGAGGGGGGGTCCGTGGAGGACAGGGGGGGGGTGTTATCGCGAGCCTAGAGAAAACGATAAAAAAACCAATTGGCATTCACGCCGCCGGCGAGCTTTGATGTCCTCGTAAACACACACACACACACTGACAATATATTTATTGTACAGGGGCAATGCACACACAGGCTTCGGGCGTTAGGTGCCTCACTGGGGCGAGGTCTCCTCAAACTTTTTTATGTAGATTTCTACTTCCATGTATTTAGATACCATTGCGTAAGAAAAACAAAGTTGAATCCAAAAGGTTAAGAACTTCAGTGTTCCGTCACAAATAACATGGCGGAAGTGACCTGAACTCCTGAAGTGACACTTGATTTGTACCTACTTACTTGCCTATAATAAGCCACATTACTATCCCAATAAGATTCTACTACATTTCATGTTACCATTTAAAGTTACTGTATATTATGTTATTTTGATCTTGTCTCCTTCTATAAACTCGTACATACTCTGAACAAGGCGACCAAATACTGTTCTAATTAGACCCAAAAATCGCCTGCCACCGCCGCCGTCTCCCTGACCGCATTCCTGACCAGGCTCGACTATTAACTACCAATTGACAGCCAATGTCGACCCACTTACTGATAGCCTATTTCACTTCGCAATTCTGGTTTAACGACTTTTGTCATATGGAAATGTAGAACCTTATAGAAAACCATGCAGCTCTGGGAATAAAAATAAGAGTACCGACGAAAGACTAACTTATTTGCAATCTTACTTTTGCTAGCTTACTTTTGCTTTTCGACATGTCACGATCACGTTATACAGGATATACATATGCCGTGTGGTGCCGGCCGCGAATAGCACCAGCCCGTTTCTACCCGTGGGTGTCGTACAAGGCGACAGAGGGATATTGACCAGAGCATGGGCAGCAGCGTCCTTATGACACCGACTGCGATTGCCAATGTGCATCGGCCAAGCATAGCGATTACGGCTGAACCCCCCCCCCCCCTTGGGGGAGACCTGTGTCCAGCAGTGGGCGTCTAAAGGTTGACATGATGATCATGTACCTAAGTACATATTATGTGCTTTGAACAACTTTTTTCAAGCGGTTCACTAAGTTCCGTGTTTAATAATATCAGCACACAACTTAGTATTCACCTCCACTTTACTACTCCCTGGCGTAATGGCATCGTCTCCAAGTTCTTTGTGCGGCGCGCGATTGTGTGGCAGTAAATCAATTAGCGGTTGTCACCGAAGGCCTCATTAAAGCCACCTCATTGCCTCTTCAGCTCTGAAGAAATGCCAGCCATACAAAGACGGAGAGAAGCGATCCCACTCAGCGCGGACTTGGCACACCGGGGGCGGGGGTAGGGTTTATGGCTTTATTTTTGCGAGAATTGCTGTCGATGTTTGGAAAAGTCGCATATGCAATCGTGCGAAGTCTATAGATAGCAAACTTTTATCAAAATTACTAATCAGAATCAAAATACAGTAAACTTCTAACTAAATATAGCCTGTAAAAGTTGGGATTTGAAAATTCTTGAAATTATTGAATCGAATAAAGCAAAGCACAATTTATGTAACAGCGGAAAAGAACTTAAAAAAAATATGACAATAACCAAAAATCACGAAAAAGAGTTCGTCGTCATAATTTCGAATCTTTACCTAAAATGTCGCCTTTGTAGGAAGGTGTGTCATCCCCAGTGTGCCTAGGACCTGTTCGTCGGTAGGCTGGGCCAGGCAGAATCGTTTGTAATTAATTAACAATAAGCGCCGCCGCCGCGGGCGCTTCCGAGCCGGACGCACTCCGCTCCGCCACCGTGCCACCCGCAGCCACACCGCGGTACTAATGCTAATAAAGACCGGTTTCTTTAAATCATAATTTCTCATTAATAAAGTGAGGTTGGGAGCATTAGCTATGGAGAGAGCGATGCTCGGGGTTTCTGCGGTGGATAGAATTCGTAATAAAGTCATTCACCAGAGAACTAAAATCACCGACATTACGCGTCGAATCTGCACGCTGGGGGCCGGCCACATCTGCAGACGGTAAATGGAGCTGACACGCTCTTGAGTGGAGACCACGTTTTGACAAGCGTAGAGTGGGACAACCTGCAGCACGATGGACCGACGAGTTGAAGAAAGTGGCTGGCAGCGGATGGATGCAGGCTGCCCAAGACCGGGTTGGTTGGCGATCTCTGAAGGCTGATATGTGTGTGTGTAATGGGAGCATAAGTAAATACACTAATGTCACTCCTTAACACAAAATACGAATATGATTACGATTCCATCGAATATCTCTACGTCAGGCTTTAGTAGGGACGGCGGAGACTTCAAGTGCAACACTACATCAGATCCCATGAACACTATCTTCATTGACATTGCTGGTCCCACTCCATCTGTTACTTGTCAGTAGAGCTTTTATGAACATTTTATTTGGGCTATGTGGAAGACTTTTGCTCAGCTGTCAAACTAGATTAAGTAATAAAAATACTTAAAGGATTTCATAATAATTACCTACATTACTCTTAGCTACGGTAGCTGCGGTCGGTCTGTGGATGGGTGACCATCCCTTTCATATCGAGTTCCCTCCGTGCCTCGGAAAGCACGTAAAGCTGTTGGTCCCGGCTGTCATTTGTAGATCTTTGGCAGTCGTTATGGGTAGTCAGGAGCCAGAAAGCCTGACAACCAGTCTTTCCAAGGAGTATCGTGTTACCCATTAACTGGGTTGTGGAGGTCCGATAGGCAGTCGCTCCATGTAACACACTGGTATTCAGCTGCATTCGGTTAGACTGGAAGCCGACCCCAATATAGTTGGGAAAAGGCAGGCAGATGATGATGATTCTTATGGAATTTATATACAAACCTAATAATATACATGTGTATCACCTGAAGCTGCTTCTTAATTTGAGCCTCTGCTTTATACTACGCTATGTATAAGCCAGATAGAACACTTCAGTAGTCTCTAGCCATAAAGTGCTAAGTAGGTTGTTGTGTGTTATGTTCAACAAGAAGAAAATTAGGTTGACCCAAAAAAAAAAAAACTGACCCAAATTCCTTTACAAGTATAGAATGTAAGCACTCGTTTTTTTGGAAACGAATATTCGATTTTCAACCTGAAGCTATAGCTGGGGCACCTACGTAACCTTGACTATAAAAAGTCTATCGATTTACTCTTAATCCTGCTGCAGATGGTAGGACCAACCGAAACCAACAGTGATGTCTATATGAAATTGGTGAGAACAAAAAATAACTTGTTTAGGAAAATAATGTTTTTAAAGTTTATGAGCAATTCATACGATGAGACAGATTGAGTTTCTAACATAATATATTAACGTACTAATTCCGTCTGCCTCATTAATATTTCAATAAGGACCGCTGATGCCGATGCTGTCGATTATACAATTCTGTAAAGTCTGAATGATGTTAATAGAGTTTACCTTTTCATTTTTTTTTTATTAAGTTTTATAATATTAGCTGTTTAGTAGATAAGCCTAGCTTTAATTGTTGTTTTTCTAGGAACAACTCACATTGTTTTGGGGTCAACCAGTGTGTGTAAGTTAATTAAATGAACTAATCTATTGAACTTTCCGAAAGAGAAGGTAAGCTGGATGTTTAGCTACTGAACAGTAATAGCCACCGGAGCCAACAGGAGAACGACTTAATAAACCAAATAACTGTACAGTTAATAAAACACGTCGGAGGTGTACGAAATATTCGGAACATTTCAATGAAGCAATTTTACCCTCACCGCGCTCTCGTAAACAAAAGCGCATTCCTGAGCCGCCGCTCAGCTCCGCTCCGCTCAGACCGCTCCACGTATTGTCCGCTAAAACCTGCTAAATGCTAATCCCGGAACATTCGACCCCGACCCCTCACTTCAGCCGAGACCCCGCTATCGTCGTAACGCCCCGCTGGGCTCAATTCTAATGGAGTTTTTTAAGAAACGCAGAATAATCGTTGCGAGAAGAAAATTAAGCCATCTTGGGTTAAAAAGTCCAAAAGTGGAGTGTGTCGGGAGGGCGCTGGCGGGGGTGAGGCGGGGGTGTGCGGGCGGGGGCGGCAGGGGGTGAGCTATAGATTTTTCGGGGTGCGTTTTGTCGTCGCGTGAAAACAAGCGTTTAGACGATACTGTTGCTACAATTACTGAGTAATGCGATCCGAGACGGTTCAGTATCAGACGTTCACGTCGCTGCTGACAGCTGGTTGAAGGTACCTACACAGTAGGTACTTCTATGAGGTGTATTGTGACTGGTTGTGTGGAGAGAGTTGTAACATAGTTTTGAAAATAACATATTATCAATATTTATATGACGTTATATAAACTTGTCCATGGTACGCCTACTTGAATCTTATTATAGGTACTGAAATAGACAATACTACTGAATTGGAAAAGTATTTAAGACCAGGAGAGCAATATTTATTACAACTAATTACTTAGTGAGACCGCCGATCAATAACCACACAAAGCTCAGAAATCAGCCAACACTGCATGAACCTAAAGCTCACGACATGGTTGGCACAAGTACAGGTAGGTACCATAACACAAACCAGACACGAAACAACCACGACATTGTAGAGTTGCTCCAACGAAACAACCACCCAATTACAGTCAATCTTTTGTCATCCCTAAACATCACGAGAACGACCGAATTAATATCCGCCATTAATAAATAAATAACGACTATAACAGATTCATTACGCGCGATACGTTCATAACATTTACATAATAACATCATCGTCTTCTAGCGCTAAATAACTCATTGTAAATAAGAGCCCAATTTATATTCAGCCGGGGGGATATTATCATAATCGGCCCTTGGTTTGCCAACCTCTCTGGAGTAAGCGAGACACAACATACACTGATCCGTAGGCTTGAAAGAGATGGAGGAAGGCTATTTGGTTTCAGCTGAAATATGAGCGAGATGTTAGGTTTTTTATTGGAGTTTTCAGTGTGTAATGGGGGTATGGTATGAACGCATATTTGGCACTTATTAATGTCTGTTACGGCTGGTTCGTGATTCACTGTTCGGAAAACGATGTGCGAAATATGCGACCGAAATACAGGATTCTATGAGAAGGTATAGATACACTTAAATTAGATAAAAATAAATGGTGTTTAGGTTCATAATATTGACCCAAGGACTAGCACAAATGGACTTACCCGTGAAGATACAAGATAGAATATGTAATTATAATGAAAATTAAACAATCGCATACTTACATAATCACTATAATAGGGTATTACACTCATTTTTGAAAAGTGTCTCAATGAAATTCTGTAGTGCTAATGTGCCACCAAAAAAAACACAAAATTTTTATTCAATCGATAAGTGCCATAAAAATGCAACAAAATTTTGAATTTTCAAATTTGGCGCGTAGTTTGACGAAAACGCCTCTTACTGGACGCCATATTGCTCAGCGTAAATGACGTCAGTTCGTTTTGTATCAAATGAGCTCATATTAAATATGATAATTGTCTATCATTTAAAAATAATTAAAAGCATATTTTGTAATAGGTGTAATAATGAAAAAATTACGTTGGTTACGAAAATAATAAAAGTACAAAGCTTGTATTACGCCAATCGGTTGACTGACAGTTGACAATTTTTTGTTTACACAGCCGTACGATGTAATAACATGGCCGCTACTATTTCACGGTGTTTTATAACAGATTAAAAATACTGAAAACTTAGAATTGATTTTAAAAAATTGTTTTGTTATTTTATGAACTAAAACTTACATTTTCCGACTGCTTTATGCCTAAACTGTCTCAATAACATATTTATAGATTTTTTATCGTATAGAGTAAAATACCCTATTGGTAATCATCATAATTCATAATCATTATAAAGTATAATAAAGAAAAGTATAAAGTATAATTTCAATTTTTTTTACAAATTTAAAAGCTTTGCATATTAATATTGTGTTGTCTTTTAAAGTTGCCACATTACAATTTTCAATTAAGCACAGTGAAGCCTTTCTGTTTTATTTTATAAGTACACAATGTTTTAAAATGACACACATTTGTTCATTATACATATTTATTTTTCTATTATTTTTAATGACGATTATTTGTCTGTAAGCCTGTAATGAGTCTGGAGGCCTTTTATAAGAAACTACTATATATAATTAAACGTGAGTATACTTGAAGCTGTATGCCATGTGCTATATAACCCGGTAAGAAACAATATTTTATCCATATTCCTACAACTTTTAGTAAAATGTAAAATGAGTAAAATGTCGACCAGTGTAGTCAGTTACTACAGTCTCAGGAGCACCAGATCAGGCAGCAATACATTCACTCAGTTGTACTAAAAGTACATTCTTAATTCTCCGTACAAAGTGTTCAGCGACACTTTACTCTAAAAAGTAATACGCGCGGGAAATCTCGCACCTCTGAGAGGTCGAGTGTCCTCTATTATTGTTTCACACACGACGCATAGAACTAAACCCTATCACTTAAGCACTAAGGTTTAAATTAAGTCAACACGTTGATAGTTTCGTTTTCAGGCTAATTAGAGGCAAGGGAGGCAGTCGCAACGACTAAATAAATTTGAACCCTAACGCCCACCACTAGAATATAAATTGGTGTTCACGCCTGACTTATTGTTTGTTTGCTAACTGCTAGCGAAAGTTAAATACGACTGTTGGTTCGTTTGTGGTATTAACCGTTTTAGAGACGCTAGAAATATTCTTCCTACATTAACTAAAATTAAACAAGGGACACAAGTTTAATAAATTGACATTACTACAAAACTATTCAACGCAGTTTTCATCGGTTTTCAACTATTACCAAAATCTTTATATATACCTATAGACAGCAGTGCTCTGACAAGCGACACGTCAACACTATTCCCATCATCTCCAATAAATAATAACTGAATATACAAATTACTAGTACGTAACGTAAAATCTAACAAATTACTAATTTAATACTAATGATAACGCATTCTACAAACAAGCACCTATTTATTTAATGTATTTTTTCCACAAAAAATCCCAATCACCTTCCCGCTTTGGCTACGCGACGCTACGTGACGCTACGTGACGCTACGCGACGCTACGTGACGCTACGCGACGCTACGAGACGCTACGCGACGGTACGCAACGCTACGCGACGCTACGTGACGGTGCCACTGCTACGCCTACGCTACGTAACACGCTACGGAAGAAAAACATTCGATATTTTTGCTATTTCTCAAAAAATATGAACGTGTCAATGGATCTATTTTGCATAGTTATTTCCAGTTTTCCTAGCGCAAATAAATAATGTATGAGCAAGCACAGCTGGGCGTTCCTCCTAGTTGTGTGAAACTAGCTATTAGAGTCGCGCGGCGCCGCTCTTTGTGCCGAGGTGTCGGGCCGAACACTCTCCACACCCTCGCGCCACACACACACCCGCGCGTCGCTGTGGGGTGTGTGTGTGTGCGGACGTAACTCAGCTTTGTTCAGCACATGGTTTATCTTTGATTTGTTTACGTATGTTATAAGGAAGTAATCGACGTGTATGTGATTAATGAACCGTGTATTAAATATGGACAGAGAGAGACTATGGAGATCGCAACACAATTCGGAACATTCACTATAAATATGTAATTGCGAACCTCATTCTTGCATAGTATAAAACTAAGTCGGCGAAATGTCTGTACGCGAAATTTCAAATTAGATAATTCTATTTTTGTTGTGGTTCCGTTCAAATTCAGTGATTTGGTCACTCATACGATTATGACCGCGCATACCTGGATGATTGATTACGTACCTTAAATAAAGACTATATTCTTTATGATTGAATTACAAATGTAAAGTTTATAGACTTTTCCCTGTACTTGTAGAATAAGACGATATTACTAGCCATATCTAGGTCAAAGGGAGGTACCCTATAAATTTTGATTCCTTTGAGAGTGTCGAAATATACGTTTTTTGCGACATAAACGGCCGTATATTTTTTTCACGTAAACTTAGAAGTTTGATTTTTTCACAGCTTTAAGGGGTCCCTTGAAGCTGTGAAAAAATCAAACTTCTAAGTTTCTTCTAAGTTCAAGTCTACGTAGACTTGAGTATATGGTTTTAATTTCAACTCAATACCTCCACGCGTTCCCGAAATAAAAGGTCTTGACAGACAGACGGACAGACAGACAGACGGACAACAAAGTGATCCTGTAAGGTTCCGTCTTTCCTTTTGAGGTACGGAACCCTAAAAATGAATCTTTGTTCGTTAGTATCGCTAAACTCGAGAAAGGCTGGATCGATTTGGCTAATTTTGGTCTTGAAATATTTGTGGAAGTCCAGGGAAAGTTTAAACGGTAAGAAAATTGAAAAATCAATTGACAGGACAACGTCCGTCGGGTCAGCTAGTATAAAATAATAATGTCAATCGGGATGAACAGAATTAAAGAAGATTTAAAAAAAAAATAGCGTCCACAGCGACCAATCTCAATGGAGACTAGCCAAGCATGCAGGGGCTGCACTCACCGGCACGGAAACTTGGCCACACGTCACTCACCGGCACGGAAACTTGGCCACACGTCAATTTGTCGATAACTCGCATTCAAATGTATTTTTGACACTGAAATAAGGGTAGGGGCACTCAATAAGTGTTTCTTATGCTTTTAGAACCATAGAATTTGAACATTACTAAATTAAGAGCTCTGCCTCACCAAGACGCCATGGCGACGTCGCCGGTTACGTATCCAAGCAGTTAATATTGAAATGTATGGTACCTAACTCACTTGGCGACGGTTTGGCGACGTCGCCAAGTTGGAAGCGTGGCCACGAGCTACAGCTCCCTACGTGGCTTCTGGATACTCTGGCGGCCTGGCGACGTCGCCACTATACTGTACACGAGTAAACTGAACCTCGCTTACTCAGTCGCCAGTCATCCGCCATTTTGGACGCTCGATCGCAATATAGTAGTTGATATTGTTGTAAATAATTAGTAATGCGTTATGTGTAATATGTAATAATATATACATCGGCGCAACTACAAAAGTGCATCTGTTATAAGGATCAGAATCATTGTGTTTAATGATTTAATTAGTGATTTAATTACCAACTAATTACTTTGAGTTAATTACGATGTAAAATTAACGTTAAACAACATGTAACCATTTCGCTTATTGTAATTCAAATATTTCAATACTTAACCTAAAACTTGTGTACACGTCATGGCATTCAAGCTCGAGCCGCCGAACAGTGCGGACCTCTCTAGACGTGGTTATACTGCCCGTTGAATAAACAAAGGTTGTAACAAGTCGTGAAGTTTTCATTTAATGACCAATAAATGAGTGATCATCATGACGACAACATTTGTGACGTCAGCTATGGTGATGTCACCCTTGTAAAAGAACGCTACGGAGGTCCCTACTCCGTCATCAGAAGTGGGATAGGCTCCATTGCCTATCTAATCATGGTGTCGTGCGAAAAGCCTCATGAATCATGTCCATGACGTCACTGGATGCTACGGATCGCCACATCGGAGTGTTAACCAAGAATTGGGTGATGCTAGTACTCCAGGAATCGGCCGAGCGGTTAGACATGTTGAAACGGGCGTTGCAACCCTCGAGAATGCTTTGAGGATGACCCCGCAAGGTTACCCATGACCAGCAGCGTTGTGCCCCACAATCTGGTGATTAGTTGACCGTATCGGCGGGAAACCAATCACATACTGAGAACGGCTGCAAATGCAGCCAAACCACCACCTATAGGGTGAAGATGACCCAAAAGATAAGTAACTCAATTCAATAATTCCAAATAACCTTTAACGCCAACTTATCTACGAGAACCTCCGAGAACCTTCGAGAACTGACACTTAAATGTGACCTTACTTTAAATTGATTTTGACTTATCTACGAGAACCTCCGAGAATTAACCCTGACTTTGACTTGACTTTGACTTGACTTTGATGTGACTTTAACTTGACTATGACTCATCTATGAGAACCTCCGAGAACTCTACAAGAACCTCCGAGAACTCTACGAGGACCGGCGAGAACCTACTAACCTTGTAAGCATTGATGTGCTGAAACTTACAGATGTACTACTCAAAGAAAGGTTTTCAATTCTTGCAGATATCACAACGAGAACCTTCGAAAATCTTACGAGAACCTCCAAGAACTCTACGAGAACCTCCAAGAACTCTACGAGAACCTCCAAGAACTCTACGAGAACCTCCGAGAAATCTACGAGAACCTCCGAGAACTCTACGAGAACCTCCGAGAACTCTACGAGAACCTCCAAGAACTCTACGAGAACCTCCGAGAACCTCCGAGAACCCACTATATCACAACGAGAAGCTTCGAGAATCCTACGAGAAGCTTCGAGAACTGTACGAGAACTTCCGAGAACTCACTTACCGTATATCACAACGAGAACCTTCGAGAATCTTACGAGAACCTCCGAGAACTCTACGAGAACCTCCGAGAACTCTACAAGGGCCTCCAAGAACCTCCAAGAACTCTACGAGAACCTCCGAGAACTCTACAAGAACCTCCATGAACCTCCAAGAACCTCCAAGAAGTCTACGGGAACCTCCGAGAACCCCACGAGAACCTCCGAGAACCCACTTACCGTATATCACAACGAGAACCTTCAAGAATCCTACGAGAATCTCCGAGAATCCTACGAGAATCTCCAAGAACAATACGAGAATCTCCGAGAACCCTAAGAGAACCTCGGAGCACCCTACAAAAACTCAGAGGACTGAGAAGAGAGGACCAGACAACGAGAATCAAAGAAGGCTGGTGCAGAGCGCGCACCACCTGTCAGTATAGCCGTATCGGCGCCACTACAAAAGTGCATCTATTATAAGGATCAGAATCGTTGAGTTTAATGATTTAGTTAGTTAATTAATTACCAACTAATTACTTTGAGTTAATTACGATGTAAAATTAACGTTAAACAACATGTAACCATTTCGCTTATTGTAATTCAAATATTTCAATACTTAACCTAAAACTTGTGTACACGTACACGAGCCTTATAAATACGGCCGCACGCCAGTGCTCAGGGCATTCAAGCTCGAGCCGCCGAACAGTGCGGACCTCTCTAGACGTGGTTATACTGCCCGTTGAATAAACAAAGTTTGTAACAAGGCGTGAAGTTTTCATTTAATGACCATTAAACTCATTTAATGGTCATTAAATGAAAACTTCACGCCTGTTCGGTTGTTCGTGGATGATCACTCATGATCATCATGACGACAACATTTGTGACGTCAGCTATGGTGACGTCACCCTTGTAAAAGAACACTACGGAGGTCCCTACTCCGTCATATATTAATAATGATAAATAATAATAATAAAAAAAATCTGGATATTTTCGTAAATCTCCATATAGTTTAAAAAAAATACCACTTTGGCTTAGTTCTATCTGATATAAAAGGATTAACCTATAGCTTCCTTTTTTCTTTTTCCATTTTTCTGCGACGTAGATAACAAAGAAGTGCGATTTCTTCTACATCCATTCATGATGACGTAAACGAACTCACTGTCGAGACGCCATGGCCACTCGACTTGACTACCTTCAGGTGCCAGAAGTACTTAGGCCTGCGTTGCTGGCGACGTCGCCATGGCGTTCTAATGAGGCAGAGCTCTAACATGATTATTTTTTTAATTAGGCACTTTTGCCAGAAAATGTAAATGTCACATTCTTAAATTTAAAAACGCTACAATTAAAAATATTTCTAAGTGTCTCTATGTTTTAGTATAAGGTGTTTCCTCCTTTAGACCTAATAACGTATTCTATATGCTAATTACGTATTATAGTGCACAAGTGTGCCCATACCCAGGTGCACTCCTCTGCCGTCACCCTCACACTGCGATGAGACGCGGACACGACTGATAAGAGATCAGGTGCAGGATCAACAGCAACCCTATACCCAACCCAAGAAGCGAAATAAGGCTCGGCAGGTGTTGAGTTTATTGCTTGAATGTTAAATCGGGCCACTTGCGCCTAGGACCCTGGTACATTGACAATGGTTTTCGTTTTAAGGTTTGTCTCAGAGCTTTTATAATTCTAATTCTTCCAATATTTTAGGTAAATATGAAAGTCGGAAACTTTATTAATACCAAGAATTCAATGGACTATTTCAGAAGAATTACAAAAATCTTGTATTTTGTTTCACCACTAGTCTGCTCAATACTTGAGTATTTACAGTGTTTGTTTAAATTGTCCTGTTTGGATTTATATTGACAAAGTATTACTGTTGTTGTCAATTACACTAAGCTCACGCTGTCGCGTTACGATACGACGAGGTGCGGTGCGGTGCGGTGCGATGCGGTGTGCAGCACTAGGTATACCAACACAAATCATACGACACGGCACATGCTAAAACCTACAGCGATGTGTCACTACTGATTGCTGACAGGTTTATGGGAAGACTGGAAGATCTATGAAAAGTTAGAGTATTTCTATACTAATACATTAAAGAGGTTAAGTTTGTAAGTCTGGATGTAGGAGGTAATCTGCGAAATTACTCATCCGATATAAAAAGAAATCTTACACCATATCCTTAATATATTTTACTTTTATTACAATGGTTAAGATCTTAAGACTAGTTACAATAATTAAAGACAGAGAAATATAAGAGACAAAAGGAAAATTCATAGATAACAAAAACGAATAATAAGAAGCTGCACTATTAGCGAGTGTCGTAAGATATGTTTTAGGGTACAACATCTGACTTCCCAGCGCACGAAGACGCGGACAGAAGCTAGTGTGTGATAGATGAGGATGATTCACTATTAGTTTCAAATAATCATTCAACCTTCTGATTATTCTACCTATGACGTTCTATAGCAAAAGAGTAGAGCTCATATTTTCTAGAACTTGAATGAATTTAATGTGACCCCTTTATGCTATAAAGGGACTACATCATTATTTTCGTACAAGAATATTTCCTGCCGCAGTTCAAGATCAGTTTTGATTCCAGAGTAATTCAAGAAACATTTGAATCACTAAAACCCCAATTATAATACAAATCAGTGTGTTCAGCCGCTACGCGCTACCTTCCATCACAGACACCACACCCCAACAGACTGGTTGTACAGAAGGGTTAGCGCACACACACTAGTGCATCACAGCGGAACTCATTATGTGAGTCGTGAGTACGTGCTGATGTGTGCGTGTGTGCGTTAGTACCAGCGGTTGTGCGAACCAATAACCGACAATCCTTTCGGGTTAGGTGTCGTCAACAGCGGCCGATATACGATACTTGTGCGACACACTAGTAATAGTGTTTGGGCAATACGTCAACAGTACCTTTCGACTACCCACGTTTTGGAACGAGCAACTAGATCCAACTTTCTGACTAACTGACCGACTCTTTGACAATTCAAAAGTGCCTGTAAATGGTTTAATTTAAATAAACGCTGTGACTTTGACTTACTAATCAAAATTTAATTGCATTAAAGTAAATTACATAATAACATCAATCATTGCAACCAATCACAGGCGACCGCTGGATATAGACCTCTTCTAAGTGGCGCCACAACGTGCACTTCATCATAACTACTTATTCGTATAATATGATCTCCTTTGATTATTATTATAAACAGAATCAAATCAATAGTTCTTATTTTTATTAAAGGCGCTGCGTAGTCTTTACATGTCATCGACTATTCGTTCATAGTACAGAATTTGCAAATGGCAAGCTATATATTATATGTAGCTACGTCGTGCTAAGCTAAAGCTTAACGATCGCACATCAGTCGGTGTGCACCCACCGGAATGGGGGCCCGCGGCTCGCTAATAACTCCGCTAATGTGCCTGTCTCATTTGTAGCCCGCCGCGATCGGTACGGAACCCGGCTATATGACCCACATCGCGCTTCACACAACATGAACAGCTACTAAAACTTTTGTTTAAAATATAAGTGAATTTAACTGATTAAGAAAAGACTGTTAAAAAAAACAGAAATGTGGTTTTCTGTAAGTACATTACGCGAGTAGGCTTCGTAACTTTTTAAGAACCTTGATGAGGGACCTTGTAACTTAGGTTAAATCAAAAACGATTGAATTTTCCAACCTATTAATTGGTATTTAGATACATGGTTAACTTCGATACTTAATCAACTATTTTATTCTGTTCTCAATTTTGTTTCTGTTTTAGTTGTAGTTGCTATAACAGAAATTAATAAACTCCATCCAACCAGCTTCACTGTGCCACAAGTGTTGTGAAGCACAAAGGAGTTAGAGGTACCTCTCACTAGTGTTCCATTCAAGTCCAACTAAAACAAGAGTGACGTCACAAGAGAGCTCAAATCAATCACCAGAATAGCTGGCGAATGACCACTAATTTAGTGAATACCCTCATTCTGATCCGCTGGTCCTTCATCACACATCAGGGTCCACAAAGAGGCTTTATCTGGCCCTCTTTGTGCTCCACAAAGGTCTATTCTGGGAGGTGTGAGCCTTCTTTCAACCACTATTTGTAAAGCGTGTTGTTTTTTTGGCGAGGTGTTGGATTGTGGAGTTCAATCAGCCCTCGGCGGAGGCTGACGCGCTTTGTGCCGTAAGTAGGTGTGTGAATGTCTTTTGTGGCCCTGAGTGGATGTAGTGAGATGTTTGGTCTGTTCAACGTTATGCCTCAAGTGTTTTGTGATTGTGGACGATACTTTATCATAATTTGCATACAATTAGTACAAGTACCTATTGATGATTTATCAGTTGATTTACCATCATGAAATAAACCAGTGACATTCATGATAAAGGTGAAGTGAGGCCCAAAGTCATAGTATCGAGTATCCACAGCTCAGGAAATAACAAAAGTTACTTTTAGATGTAATATTTAAAAATCTCGTGTCAAAGTGTTTGTTATCGAACTCCTCTGAAACGGCTTCACCAATTTTTGTGTTGTTTTGATAGGATTTATTATTATTTTATTTTTACATTTTTAAGGCATAACAACTTTTGCCGGGTCAGCTAGTAATTATATAATGTATCCATAAACAGATAATTATGTTAGCTACATTGAGATTTGTAGTATTTTTTAAACCACTCTGGTGGTGGGTAGTCAATAACACTAACAGTGTTGGTACGCGCTTGGCGTTGAACTGAGAACCAACACATACCTACGCTACATAATACAATAAAAACTAAGTAACAACTAAAGAGCAAGTTCGAACATACTAACCCATGTAGATACATAATCATAGTGTAATACGTAAATGTGAAGGTTAATAACGGGTTTCAATAATGAACGCTAAGTAAATAACGAAGTGATTGCCGGCGCAGGCGCAACGGTCGCTGTGAAAAAATCATTAATTACGATGTTTTAAAACAGTGAATTTTGTTTTGGTTATTTTTTTTCTCTAAGTAGTAAGTTGTGCTACCCTGATTATTTCTAATAATATCTAGAATTTTTCTTATTTAAAGGTTATAAAACGATCTAGAAAGCTTTCGTAAACATTACGTCATCTAAAACATACACTGTTGCCATTGATAACTAAAAACTAAAACTAAAAAAAATAGCCATCAGCCTTTCAAACTATACTGTCTAGAATTCTAGATCATTGATTAAGGAACCTATTATATTACCTGTATTTAATATTTAGAGTACTATTTATTATATAGAGTAATATTTTTATCAATAGGTAATAAGTACATTTTGCTTCAGTTCAATGTAAATTATATTTTTAAGACTTTCGTCTCAGAACTAGGTAATCCTGTGCTTCAGGCGAGAAGACCTCAAATAAGGTTATAAAAATAATAAATACTAAAACCGAAAGAAAGTTGACAACAGACAAACAGTTAAGTAGCTTAACTACCTGATATAGAAACCATTCTAAATTAATTAAATTCTAAATGTAAGTAAAAATTAAATTAGCTGAAATATGTATTTATTTTATCACAATAAGTAAATTCTCTATATCTTTGATTCGTAGGACATACTTAATACTTTGAAGAGCATCCTTGAGAATTGTTTTGTTTACTTCAACCCCTTTTGGTAAAAGAAAATCAAGTCTAATGGGATTACTATACGAGTATACTTTGTGCCACTTGAGTTAATTACGTGACTAATAACTGTCATAAAACGGTAATATAACGAAGCGTTCGGCGCGCGCGCATCTGCGGCCGACTATAGAACAGATTGTGTCTTAGCTGAGCACTCATCCCACACATCATACTCGTGTGACGTACTTATAACCACTAACAATGTTAATTAAATTATTCGTTCATTATTTTCGAATACTTTGGCATTTCTCTGCTTTAATAAGTAATTACAAACTTTAGTGAGGGTCGAGATAACTCTATGTCAATAGGCTTAGAAGGATTTCTTCATTCTTACGCTTGTACATACGAGCCAATAATGCTCATTCTTACAGCAATATACGTATGAACTCAATAACTTTATTTAGTCGTAATTAAACTTCTATCACTCGCTAAAGTGTCTATGGTGCATATGTGTGACTCAGATAGCTGAGCATAATCTAAAACCTGTGTTTACAATCAATAAACTCTTAAACGTATTAGTGATTTGGGATAATATTACCTAAATCAACTACCGGAGTATCGTCAATGGCGATAAGACTCCAACAACGCTGATTACCTAAGTATGTAGTAAGTTGAACATCTTTCAGTAGCAATATACATAGTAATGCTACGCTATGTTAAATTACAAGAGTGTGACTTTAAGTTATCAACAGAAATCTCCAAAAATAGACTTCTCTATCAAATCTCCAAAAATAGACTTCTCTATCAAATCTCCAAAAATAGACATCTCTATCAAATCTCCAAAAATAGACTTCTCTATCAAATCTCCAAAAATAGACTTCTCTATCAAATCTCCAAAAATAGACTTCTCTATCAAATCTCCAAAAATAGACTTCTCTATCAAATCTCCAAAAATAGACTTCTCTATCAAATCTCCAAAAATAGACTTCTCTATCCTCAGCGTGAATACTGTTAAGGGAACGAAGTGATGAAGACCAAGAAGATATGTCACGAAGGCCTGGCTGCTTGTACTACCCATATACTTATTAGACAACTACTTAGTGACAAACAATTCAAACAATTTACACAAAACCTTAATAAATTATATACCTAAGTCTTTCACATGAATCACTCTGTATATTGGTGAAAAGCACATGGAAATTCGTTCAGGAGTTTTTGAGTTTTCGCGAACAGACAGACTCGGGGGCGGGGGATTTATTTTATAATACGTAGTGATAACAGGAATAACGCGCCATCAGTACTAAAGCCCCCTATGTGTAAGTGTTGCGATAACGGAAAATTCCTTACAACTGTTGGTTTTAACGATTACCTATTTCTTATTACCATCAGTCAGGTTTCTATAAAATAGACTTTCAATTAACGCTCGGGTGCTTTTGTTTGATGTCAACTTTCAATAACATTATTGAATCAACATAATTCTGTAATTTCACAGCTCTTTAGTTTTGATAATTTTATTTCGCTACGCCCCGACGTCGCGCGTGTGCGATTGAGTTCATAAACCTTCCTCTTAAATCACTCTATCTATTGCTGAATATGCTACATTAAAATTCGTTGCGCAGTTTAAAAGAACTAACAGTACATACAGTGAGTCGTGAGAGCGAATTTGTTTTATACTATGTAAAGATTAAGGACCATTTTAAAACGGACAACTGACCTAACCGACTCCTTGTCACGCCGAAAGTGTCTGTAACCTGTTTAATTAAATAAATGCTTTGACTTAGACTTTTGTCTTCCTACGTATGAGGTCAGTTTGTTATGCAAGGTGTTAGAAAGGAACATCAACAGTAGCACAGTAAGAAACATTCATAACATCTTAAATATTACATTTAAAACAATTATGCTGCCCACTACGTTCTCCAAAGATTACACTTTTAAGTATGTATTTAAAACTTCGTCCTTACCGTGGATTAAACTTTGAACATTCTCCCAATATGTAAAACAAGCATCTTAACACACCGATATATCTATGTTACTGTAGTTATTGTTAAAATATAACTTCCATTTCTTATATATCAAGGTTTTACTCATAAAGTTATCCAATTTATTAACAAACAGATACTTCCATTAAGTAGACTGTTAACAAAAAGTAAATTAATGATAGGTACGTATTACTTGTAATGATACAAGAACATATAAAGCTTTTTGCTTTAACTAGTTACTTAGTTGATAAAAAAAAAATATGTTGTAATTGACAGCCAATTTCCTGTATGAAGACGTAATGTAATAAGTAATTTAGCAAAATACTTATCAGGTAACAAAACATCTCAAGGATAATTGAACTAATAGAAATAGTAGATAATTAATGATGCACACTAGCTCAGCTATTTTATGAGTACATAAAAATTATTGCTAAACACAGGTTTTTCAAATTTACAGCGAATTTGATTGAATGACTATTTAAAACATTGTTTTAAATACATTCGAAAATGAAAGGTGTCTCCACACATCTATTTAAAACCTGCTTGCAATAGTCACTGGTAACAATTAGGTATTTATAATCTTTATATCACATAATTCCAGTTTGCATAAACATGATAAGTCATTACAGAAGCCGATATAAGTCACACATTGCCATAATAATGACACCGTAGCAGGAAGGTGTTCCTAAGTATGGTGTGAGCCCGACGCAGTGCGCCGACGGCAAATGTAATCCACATTGCTTCCGTTCTCAATACACTGTTATACTTATGTTAATTTTGTGTTGTAATGTTCCTATTGGCTCTATATTGTTTATTTAATCACTCTTCTAATCTATTTCGATCACTAATCAACTATACCAAGAACAATTTCTATGATTAACTATTTTAAAAGGAAACTTTTATCTTGTTTTATACACAAAATAAATCTTAGGCTGAAACGTTTCTGAAATTTATAGATTTTGTCCTACAAGAACAGCTTTCATCATCTAATCTTTTTCTTAATTCATATACCTAACTAAGTATAAGCATTTTAATAAGATACGCAACGAGTCAAACCTGCAAAGCTAGGCTCACTGACTACCCGGCTGGAACTCAACCCGAATCATTCGCAGATAATTTGAACGATCGACTATTATGTAGAATTATATTATCTGTGCTATTTAACAAGGAGCTGGTTCCAGTGCATTCACGCAGACTGTAACCGGAGCCGGCGGCACGTCAAAGCAGTCGGTATTGTACGCTAATTAACAAATAATACAAAAACCCTAATTAAACGGCGACGCACAATACAGCGCCTGCGACTGAGTGACGCAGTCGTAGTGCCGCGGATACACCGGCGAATGTGCGAGCTGTGAGCACCGACGGCTTGTCACCATCACTCACACTCGTATACTTATTTCAATACCATTTTAGCTAAAAGTTTAAAATTTAGTTTGAATTAATCTCTAATCTCTACATAGTATACCTAATGCAAAGTCGATGTTTTCGTCTGTCTGTTTCTCGGTTAACTTCTAAACCACACAACGAAACAAAACGAAAGAAATTCTCTAGATGATAGAGAAAATCGTATCAGAATATACGATTTTCTCTATCACCTAGAGATTTTCTTTCGGAAGGTTTATAATTATAAAATGTACTTATACAACTTCCGTCATATAAACTGTAGATACACCAGTGCGAAGCCGGGACGGGTCGCTAGTTAGTTATAACTACAAAAGTGCTAATAAGGAGGTAGGGATGCAAGATTTTGAACTGACTTCAAATTTGTTGCAGTTAAGGTGACCATGTGTAGGCTCGTTAGGATGCAACGTCAAGTCAGTGTACACCACCACACAAGTGTATTGTAGAGTGGTGTTGTCGACTCACCTGGCGGAGGGTGTAATAGCGGTGGTCCAGGTAAGAAGGCGGCCGCCACCGCCGCTTGCGCGTTGAACGCTGCGGCGTACGCCACGCGGCTCGCCATCGACGCCGGCAGGGGGAACTGTGGCGTGTACGCCGACCGCGGCTCTCTGCTCTCAGACAAGTTCAACACTCTGTCTCCATCTCTGTTCTCGAAGTATCGCTCCCGACTCTCTCTGTTGTCCGACAAGCCCAGCAGCTCCTGGATCCCGAACGGCGACCTCTGCGGCGCTCGCGGCGCGCTTGCATTCGCGCTCATCGCTTGCATCTTGAGTTAAGCGCTCTCTCGCTTGTGTACTCTCAGCTTAACTTTTACATTACTACTTTTATGTTATTGTACTTAAGTACATTTTTTAATATCAATCATGATTATTATAAATATATCACAATGTACTTAGGTCGTCTTTTCAATTATAATTCTAATGTTTTTATACGGAGTTGCACTTTCTTAAAGTTTTTTTTACACTTCCTAACTCTAATAACTATATGTCTACATAAAAATTAGGCTGGATGTTTGAAAAATCGAGAAAAATATGTTATGAGTTTTCCAAGGCGGTGGAAAATTCGCGAAAAATATCGTTCGTGTTGATGTAAGTCGCGACACGAGCGCTCGCCGCGACGTCTGCAGCGCTTCTGTGCGGCGCGCGGCCGCTGGTCTGTGGGAGCCCGGAGCGCGGCGAGCGGCTCACTGGCGGCACACGCACCCCCCTCCTGCCGCTCCTGGAGCCCGACAGTCCCGCTCGGCGCCACAAGGTCGCAAGCGCCGCCGCGCCGCGCGCACTTACGCCCTGTGGCGTCCGCCGCCGCAACCCCCAGCCCGCGCGGGCGGAGCCTACTAATAGCCAATACGGATATTTTGTTACCGCACTGTATTGGCCAGATTTCTTCGCGGGGACACGCCTACTCAACGACTTGCTACCAGAAATGGAACTTTACCGCGAGCTCTTAAATACTAAAGTGTGTTGTATTGTGGTGGTTGATTTAATTTTGATTAATTGTAAGAAATGAATAGGCGCGCGGCGCGGGGCGCGGGGAGCGCGTCCGCTCGATGGCGGCGCGTGGAAGGCTGCGTCTGCTCATAACACTGCATTATCAATCATTGGTCGTATTCTAGCTGAGCCTCTGTCTGCACACAACTCCACTTAATGACGTGCTATACATACTTACCTGCCTCTATAATGCATTTGTTTATACGAATCTTTTTAAACATGACAGGAGCCATTATAAAATATTTTTTTACTAATTCCTGATTCTTACAAAGAAAATAAATGAAATGAGAAACAATTTCAAAAAACCGAAACGAAAACTCAGTAAGGTCAAAGTTTTCAGATGTTTCAGATTTTTTTTATATTTGAAGTTTATAAGTACTTATGTAAGTAGTAAATATATTATTTTATTGATTACATTATTCAGATACAGTAAAATAAAATCTCTTTCATTTAGTTATTCGACTATACTCTCCGGCAGATGGCGCTGCAAGGACATGAAAACGACAGTCAAGTGTTGTAGTCCAAGATCCCAGAGTAGCTATACCTATCTACGTTATTTTAACATGAAGAATTTTGGATATCTTATAGAGAAATCTGACAATAATAAAGTATGCATAGGGAGCAGCTTCAAGACTGGGCCCTTATTCCGGTTTCAGGTATAAGGTACCTACCTACCTCATTCAGTTACGTTCAAATATGACGGGTGGTTTGGTTGGACAGGTACCAACCTATAGTATTTTGTACAGGATATTGAAAAAACCATATTCATTATTGCCAGACACTTTCCGAGGGTCATAACTTCAGCCACACGCTTTAAAGTACTGACTTTTAAAACGGCGGGCTGAAAAACATATTGTAAATATTCAGCCACGCTGCAATGTAGGTAGGTATGATGACTCAGATATCGTGGTCCATTCCGAACCTTGTCCAAAGTATCTTATTTGTTTTATTAATATTACATAATTTATTTGGTATTCGTTGATTCCATTAATACCTCTTTGTTACTCCACTCTACTCAGTAACTCCACTGACTCTACATGCATACAATTGTATTTATTTAAGCATGGAAGACTTACAGTTACAAAACAAAACTTAACAACAATAAAGGAAACAATAGTCAACAGAATGCTAATTACAAGTTTGCTTGTCTAGGATCGTAATAGAAGTTGCAATGTTGCAAACCAACACTAATAAAACTATTTGGTTTCAAATGAAACAATGAAAAACAATATAAAAAAGAATATTGGAAATAAGAACATAATGCAATTTGTAGTTAAGTAGGTACTTAAAAAATGTAAGGCTTAATTAAGCACCTTCTGGCTGAAGTAACTCTAGTCGTTAACAGATCCAAATCATGTTGCTTAGATATTTTATTGCAATCTTGCTTGCACGCACAATATAACTGTCCACTGCACAATATTATTGCAACTTAAAGTAGGTATTCAATTCACAAACTAAATATTAATAACTAGGTATTATAGGAATTTGTCCTACCTCTTGGAATTTACCTAATAGTCTCAAGAAAACATATTTAAAGAATGTAGAAGATTTGTTTATAGAAAAAATAGATTGCAACTACAGTTTTCTGATATTATGTAGGTAGAAGAAAAGCCCGAGTACCTAAGTCGCGCTGGACGTAAGTATCTGCGCCACGTGTAAATGAAAACGTTTAAAACTATTGCTCATGAAATAATCCATACTTCCATATTAATATTATAAATCCGAAAGTACCTCGGCCTGTTAAGTTTTCACGACGAAACAGCTGAACCGATTTCCATGAAATTTGGTATGAATATAGCTTGAACGCTACTTTTTAATCTGCGACTTAGTTTGCATCCGCGATAACCGACATTCACATTCACACGGACTTAGAGATAACTAGCATGAAACTTAGCACATCATAATTATGTAATAGGCATGTAAGAAGTGCCCATTGCAGATATTCACATAACTCTTTAGGTGGGCATTTCAGAAAATTAATTAAGTTCATCTATTACAATAATAACATAATCATTTATAATTAGAGCAGAAGTCTTATTTAAAAGGTAGATAGATGATTCACCATCACGTCAACTACCTACAACTCTTCATTAGTAAAATTAAATTGTTTTTTAAATTAAGAATTACCAGCCTTTGCCCGCGACTCGTACTTATGAATGTCGGGTATGGTGGATACAGTCGTAAAAGAAGTAATAAAAAGCCTATGTCTTTTCCCGGGGTTCAAACTATATTCATACCAAATTTCATCAAAATCGGTTCAACCGTTTCGTTTGAAAAAGTAACGGACCTAGTTACCATCTCATTTATAATTTTAATATTAAGTATGGATGGATTAGTGGCGGCCGAAAACCTTAACCCTGACAAACTCCTGACCGATTCTGATTCTGATTCTGAAACCCTGACAAACCCCTGACCTTGATTCTGAGTATTTCTGATTCTGCTTCTGACACACTGTGGTCACACACATCTTATTTATTAAACTTTATGCACAAAATGTAAAAAACGCAAGGGCGTCGCCAGGACTCGCCAGCTGATGGCCTAGGGGGGGGCAAATTGATATTTGGTGGATAGGAAAAGTATGAATTTTAAATACAGTCAAAGGCACATGCCCCTTTTGGAATCTCTAGGGGGGGGCAGCTGCCCCTACCGCCCCCCCTTGGCGACGCCCTTGGTACATAGGCGGACTTAATGCCTTGGGCATTTTCTACCAGTCTACCTTACATCACATCTTGATACTTGATCAACATCAATGACTACATTCCGTCGGCTCATTATGATTCTTGAAACTGTTTTATCTCCGTAGTTATTGAAGCCCGAACTCAATAAAAAACCGGTTCTTCCAAGAGCTCTCAAAGTGCAAGTAAACATTAGCTGCACTTTAAGTATACACCAGACATCCACCTTCTTGACAACATGTTCAGTGCTGATGACACAACCATCACAGAGACACTCGTACATGAAAGCTGCTGACACGGACACGGGGCTTGATGTTCCACCAGTTAATGACAAGTGTATTGCCTTTATAGTGACGCAACTGCAGAATTATTCGCAATACTGCTTAAGATCGCACCCTTCTCACTGCTAAAAATGAGACCGTCTTTCAAGTGGTTCCAGTTCCCATTTTGACATTCAACATGAAGAAATCCTTACTCAGCAGTAGACGTTGCCAGACTGTTAATACTTACGGCGACAAGAAACATTTATATATGCTTGTTAGTTGTTGATCTCAGGTACTTGAGACGCTTTCATTTCTAAACCTAACCGCGTAGAGGCATTACATAGGATAATAGAATACTTATTGCTACACAGACCTATACAACCTGCTTCAACATTGTATTTACATGTCATTATTTAACTGCCACATATGGATGATCTCCATGTGTTCAGTTTCATGTGTGTGTTCAGTTCGACAATTTTTGTTTTTTTTTATCTATTGATTTTTGACCACTAAGTATCTCACCTGATGGGAAGCGATGATGCGGTCTACGATGGAGCACGCTTGCCTAGAAGTAACCTATTCACTCTTGACTTAAAGACTCCCAGGTTGTAGCTATCAGGAAACAGACTCAGGCAGAGAATTTCACTTCATGACAATATTTAATTAATGATAGGTAACACCAGCCTATTGTTCTCTCACTGCAGGATAAAGACCTCTTGTTACACCGAGAAGGCACGAGCTTTGTTAACTATTACGCTCAACTGTCCAATTAACAGACACAATAGTTAAACAATTGACGCAAATCTCCTGGAGATACAGATAAGAGAGATTCGTTTTATTAATTATAAGTCCAGGTTTCCTCACGATGTTTGTGATGTCCAAGATAGACTTAGAAAGTACCTACAGATATATGAATCGAAGAAATCACATTGCCACTTGGCCGGTACCCCAAAAGGTGGGCGCCTTAATCACGACGTTTTTAATGATAAAAGTTAAATAGATAAACAAAGCAAATGTGATTGATAGGTAATGTTCGATAGGTAATGTTGAAAGCAGTCACCATAGCGTTACCCAAGATAAGCTAGCCAGCTCAGGAGCACAGTATGTTTCAGCAATTGCTTTGTCACTGGAACACAATACTCAGAGCGTCGCGGAGTTCTCACGCGCGGTGTCCGGCTGCGCGGGCGCGGGGGCGCGGGCGGCTCGTCTTACGCGCACAATGGCGTCAGGCCCCGCCTTTGTGTTGTGACAGGCGGATCACGGCCGCGCCGCGTTCACACGACGTCTTCGTCTTTTTGCAGCATTTCTAAGTTGAACATGTTTTGTGCGCTCTATGGCTTTGTTGGCAAATATTTTTGACGGTGACGGTGTCTATTACTGTGCGATGATTGTCTGTTGTCGACCACAACACACAGGTGCGGTGCTGTGTAGCGCTAGTGTGGGTAGGTGTTCTATCGCTTCGGAAAGATAAAATGTTAGCGTTGTAAAAGCGTCAACTATTGTTGTTCAGATCGTGCATCATCGGCAAACATACGGACTATGTTCCCGGAACTTCCAGACTTACGTTATTTTGGTGGAATATATAGTTAAGCTTAGTAAGAGGGCCATTACCTACTTACTTCAAACGCTTTAAAGATGTGACTTTCGGCCTACGGAACGAATTATTCGTTATTGACAGATGCTTTTAGTAGGCCGAATTAAAACAATTTAGTGTTAATTTTAATTAAGGCCGAATAATTTTTTTTTTTTTTTTTTTTTTTTTTCACACACGGCCATCTGACCCCAAACTAGGGAGACCCTGTACTATGGGTGTCAGGCAGCTGATATACATACACAAATACTTCTTTTTTTTTTGTAAATACATACATAAGTATATAGATAAATAACACCCAGACACAAGGCAAACACAAGTGCTCATCACACAAATGTTTACCCTGGGCGGGAATTGAACCCGCAACACGCTGCGCAGCAGTCGATCGCTCAGCCACTGCGCCAACCGTGTTGTCAAACAATTTTAATTAAAACAATTAGGTAGACATATATAAAGACATTCAGTTTGCCTTTGTACCTTTTACCAAGGAGTATAAAGAAATAAATAGTATCTAGTAAAACATGCATAAAAAGCATCGATCAAACATGAACGTTAGTGAGTGAGGTACCTTTTGTACCTGACCCCGGAATAAAGACCCAGCAGTGTAACTAGTGTGTACAACACATAAGTACACATACATATATATTATTCTACCTATTCCAAAAAAAACAGCCTGACGTAGCCTGTCGACACTGGGGTCTTGAACTAACATTTATTCTTGTATCTATTTGGAAAATGTACATGTGCAAAGTTGTTAATAATTTCATTTGTGAATTATAGTGCAATGCAGAAAGTGACAGTTGGTACAGCGGACAAACGTTGTCCGTTAAAAGTATACCATCTCATTTGTTCATTACACTTTCAGGAAACATCTTTCCTGAAAGTGTGTGAAAAGATGTTCTAAGCCCATCGGAAAAATGGTATGGTATTAAGTATGGTGTTTTGTAGACTTCACTGATGAATGATTCCATCTTTCAACACAGCAACAATAGTGGGGCTAGTTAAAATAACAATCGGCTCGGCTCTGCAATGTTGTCCACACCTTTGATGCAATCATGTTGCACAGAGAGCACCCATTTGCTGACAAAAGAGAGATTCAACAAGACTTTGTTTATATATCCTTCATTGCTAAAGGTAATGTGAAAGTCCGACATACCTATATGCCATCCACAGCCAATACCTATCCGCAGAGAGGCGGTCAGTCCTCCGATTCAAAACTATATATTTTAGGTAATGAACCGAATATACCTACAACAGGTAGGTAAGTCATCATCATCATGTCGACCTTTACACGCCTACTGTTGGGCATAGGTCTCCCCCGGGGGGGGGGGGGGGGGGGTTTAGCCATAATCGCCACACTTGCCCGATGCATGTTGGCGATCGCAGTAGGTGTATTTTACTCAGAAGGACGCTGCTGCCCATTTTCAGATCAATATCCCTCTGTTGCCTTCTACGGGTACGGTACGGGTAGAAATGGGGTAGTGCTATTCGCGGCCGGCACCACACGGCTAACGGTAAACGGTAAGTAACAGGCAACGGTAGGTAATAGTTTTAGTAAAACTAGCCAAGCTAACAAGTACCTAATAGTTATAGTACCTATAAAACTAGCATTTGTCAGCGACTTTGTCTGCGTAAATGCGGACGAAGTCGCTGATTAAAAAGTATATTTAATACCTACCACTTATCCACTAGGATAAGTGGTATTAAATATACTTTCTTGTGGTTCAAACTTAGTCTGTAGCAAATTTCATGAAAATCGGTTCAGGATAGTTTTGCCGTGAAAGTGTTACAAACAAACTCACTTTCGCATATTAGTAAGAATGATACACTAAGGCAATGATAAGTAGCCTAATAATTAGGTACAAACCATTGCCAGTATACCTAAATACCTACAAGTATTTCAGTACAGTAGACGTTATCGAAATTGTTAACTGAACATCAATAACAAATTGTGATCAATGTGACAACCAATGATTAATAATTTAAATTCAAAACTGTTGTATTCAGTAATTGATTTCCATCTCCAGGATAACTGCGGTGCGTCACAGTGATCAATGCACTTCTAATAAAATAGCAAAAGTAGTAAGTAAGTAAGTGAAGCACATGATACAAATAAATTACTCATGAGAGTTAGGAGTGACAACAATAGTTCGAACGGCATTCTAACAGTTAATACATGAGACTCTGATAAATTAATTACTGTAAATAACATCGATAGAGTAATGCTTTATACTTAGTGCATTTATTTCTCCATTTTACAACTTAAAATGCAAAGGCAAACCACGATACCGTTACACTGAAAAATTTGTGCTTATTATTCTGGAAGTTGGTCCCATCACAGCTATTACCTACTCAGTTAGAGAAGGACAGCTAGAAAGTTAAAGAACAGCCTTAACAACCTGATACATTACAAAATGAAACAGAAGTTGAGAAACTTAACTTGTCTATCTGCCACATAGAGACGATAATTCAATGTACTATCTATGCAAAGAAACATACTTAAAAGAGAATCTCCACGGATTTAACTTTTTTTTAATTGACAGTGTGAGTCGGACTCGCTTACCAAGATAACCTTGGAAGGAATAGTAGATTGCATGACAAGGGAGCAAAATAATATTTTTACGGCGAGGGCGCTATTTTGAATCCAGAGCGAAACGAAGGGTTCTAGAATTGAATCCCGAGCATAGCAAGGGATTCTAAAATAGAACCCTGAACGTAGCGAGGGATTCAAAGTACATCGCCTGAGGGAAAAATATTATTACTCTCCAGTCATATACTCTACTTTTCATCTCGTTCTAAGAGAAAATATTTCTCCCGGGATTTCGTAGGTATTAAGTTTTGTATGACGTTATTACCTTCTATTTTTATTGTTTCAGGAGTTAATGTACTATCACTTTCAGAACTCGACGTAAACCTCATTTTTTTGCAAAATACAATAAAGTCCGTACCCATTACAACAACAGTGAAGTAAATCGCGCGCTTTTGTTTTTTTTTTAGTTAACGCGCCTCCCCGGTCCGTACAGCCAACACCTTACAGCCAGTAATTTATACAATTTGCTTCGATTTCAATGAACAAATCATGTTCCAAATTCAAATCTCATTACTGCCCGCTAAAAAGTCTAGTGCGGAAAAGAGCTACTTTGCTCAGATTATAGAGGAACAAAACGACACTTTTCGAATAGAAGTGATGAAAAAATATTTTTCATCCCACCATCTCGGAAAGAGTATTTTTAATCTTCAATATCTGAGTGGAAAAGCCGTTTTTATTCTCTAGAGGATAAAGTAAATTTATCTTCAATATCTGAGTGGAAAAGCCGTTTTTATTCTCTAGAGGATAAAGTAAATTGAATTTAGAACATCGTGTGCACTAAGTTTGTGAATTAAAAAAAAACATTAAACCTATTTACTGCTACCTCTATGGTGCCGAATATATCATACAACTTTTTTTTAATTTGTTAAAAACTCAGACTTTGTAAACGTTTTTTTTTTGCATTTAGTCATTTCCTCGCTGAGGTGGAATGAAAAGTTACGTGTTGCACTCGAGTGCAAAGATTTTTCACCTCGTGCTCTTTTGATTCCCTCGCTAACGCTCAGGATTCTAATTTTGAATCACTCGCTGCGCTCGTGATTCAATTTTAGAATCCTTCGCTTGCTCGGTCATCAAAATTGAACACGCGGTTAAAAAGCAACTTTGCACTCTTGTATAACAAATAACTATTTCCATTTGAAGATCAATTTGAGACAGTAAAGTTGTGAAACTATAACATACGTTCAAGGCTTTTAGAAAAGATACAACATAGTACGGTTGGAGCAGTGGCTGAGCGATCGACTGCTGCGCAGCGTGTTGCGGGTTCGATTCCCGCCCATGGTAAACCTTTGTGTGATGAGCACTTGTGTTTGCCTTGTGTATGGGTGTTGTTTATCTATATATGTATGTATTTACAAAAAAAAATGTATTTATGTATGTATATCAGCTGTCTGACACCCATAGTACAGGGTCTCCCTAGTTTGGGGTCAGATGGCCGTGTGTGAAAATGTCCCCACATATTACTATTATAGTACCTACATGTAGCTAGTCAATCAACAATAGTTCTTGAAGTCATAACCGACCAATTGAACCGATTAATTATATGAAATTCATTGCAAACTATTGATTTCAATGAATTTTAGATCTAGCTCTAATTTCGAATCTAGATCTTCTTTAGAGCTTTTTTGATGCCTTTATAGCGTGTTTTAAATGGTTTTAGTAGTTATATTGTTTCATCCTTACGTGCACTCATATACAAGTAAATAAATTATAATTATATTTAATTACGTCGAAATCTTCAGCTTGACACCTCGATCAGCTTATGCTTACAGGTGTAGGCATAAGCTGATCGAGGCGTAGAGTTAAGTATTTAAACTGAAATTATCATGAAAATCACCTGATTTCATGATAATTTCAGTTTAAATACTGAACTGTTTTGTTAGACGTGTTGTAAGATGTGGTTTATGGAATAGAAATTATGAACGTATGAACGTACGTACGTACGTACGTATGAACGTATTGAACGTATGAACATGTTTGTACGTGTCAGTGAGCGCGGTATGCTCCTCCTCGATTCGAGTTTCAACACTGGTTAATGAACATTTCAATATAAAATAAGGAATCGAATGCGAGCGCGAATAGCTATAAAAATGCCTTTATATATCGCAAAATATTAGATCGACACTGACTGTTTATTTATACTGTCACAAGACATTATCTGCCAGTCAATCAACAATGTGATAGACACACAACAAATGTTGTGAATCGAAAATACCTAAGAGGAGGTAAACAGAAGAATGTTAATGATTTGTAGTCACAAAACCGTAAATTTCTTAACCTTCAATTCAAGTAAATAAATACTAAACATTGAGGTTAGTGTTGAAGCCCGGCCATCCATAGGCCATCTAACTACGTTATGGAAGATGTGTACACGAGTAGGATTAAGAAGTTCACGTATGTGAGTAATCTAACATTAAAGCACTAGTATTCTGAGACTTACATTTAGAATGTCACATTCCAGAGATTATATAGTACATTATGGTACAAGTGTGTAATGTTGGTGATAACCGCTGAGGCGCCATTGAGACCCGAGCCGTTAGGTGAGGGTCTTAAGAAAGCCGAGGACGGTAATCATCAATACACACGTGTATCATACGACGTTTTTCAACACACTTGTGAAGAAAATAATACTAAAAAAATATTTTCAACAGTGAAAACGAGTTGTGAAAATTTTTTCGCAATGGCGGGAAAAATTAATCAGTTTTCCTATGCGCGCGCATCAAATAATGACGATCGGCCATAGACTAAAAGAATGAGGTTTCTTCTTTTTTGTCTTTTCGCGGATAGCGTTTAAGCCACGTACAAAATGGGGAATTCAAAGTTCTCTTTATTACAGAGAAAACAAAAGATAAATTTGAGAGAAAGTTTTATTTATAAAAAACGTACAAGTTAAAATTATCTATTTAAATACAAAGTTGCATGAAATGAGCAAGCAATAGGTACCTACATTAATTTATTTGTACTATTGAACACGATCTTTTTAGTATCGAAACTTTTTTAAGAACAAAGCAACTCAACCAATAAAATAAAATAAAACCCCTATAACTCACTTGTTAATAATAGCAATGAAAAAGTCACAGTTTGATTACAGGTGTCATTATGTGCCTAATTGCGGTGAAATTAGAGCCATTTTATGAGCAAGTGTGTTGAAAAAAATATTATTCTAAGTACCTATCTAAGCCCTGTGGTGGTGGCCGCGAACAGCACCACCCCATTTCCATCCGTAGGTGTCGTAGAAGGCGACAAAGGGATACTGACCAGAGGATGGGCAGCAGCGTCCTTCTGAGTACCATAACACCTACTGCGATCGCAACATGCATCGGCCAAGCAAGGCGATTACGGCTAAAGCGCCCCTTGGGGGAGACCTATGGCCCAGCAGTAGGCGTCTCAAGGTTGACATGATGACGATGTTGACGAAGTATATTATAATTAATAATGCAAAAGCTAATGGTGCTAAGTTATCAATACAACTGACTCATTATCCAGTCCACTGGCAGAAAAATAGACAATTAAAATTATACAAAATAATACCTAGGTGCACCTACCCACTGCAACACGACTTGCTTACTTTTGATTTGAATGCACCTACTTAGATTTGACAAGATTATTACTTAACAGGGAGATATTTAATCTTTGAAAAACCAAATCCTGGTGTTGACCTTATTGTGCCATAAAGTGTGACAAAAAGTGTAGAGTTGAAGATATGTTACTGTCATGAACAAATAAAGCCGTAATAACATCGTTCCATTTCCTTAAAATGGGGCACACGGAATTCCCGTCGTGAAATTTTTCTTCGGATGTGTTTTCGCTGAGCTTTATCATATAAGGCTTAGAATAGAACAAAGTAATATTTTCTTTATAGAGACCTACTTATGTTTTAGAACAAGCAATAGCTAGCTTCAACCTTCTAACTGAATCCTTAAAAATTGGAAAGTGCCTGGAAGTGGTTTAATTCAAATACATAAATACTTTGACTTTATGTTAAGTCAACGATTTTGATGCGTGCATATGATAAGACTAGTTGACTGAACTTGTTACACTCAAAACTTTTATGAAACATAGTTACCTTCTGTAGGCTTTTATTTAAGGTCAAGATGACGTTTTGAAAACTGCTACAATTTTAACCTTTCTCTTAAATATTTATTTTCTCTATCTTACATCCATCATCTTCTTCTTTTTCCTGCCCTTATCCCCTGTTACTTGGGGTCGGCGCAACATGTTTTCTTCTTCCATTCCGTCCTGTCCAACGTCATGCTTTCACTGAATCCCTGTTCATTCATATCATTCTTCACACAATCCACCCATCTTTTCTTTGGCCTTCCTCTCCTTCTCCATCCATCCAAATTAATATTCATATTCATATCTTACATCCATCATCACAGGAAAATAATTGTAGTATTTTATTGTTGTTGTATCTTGGTTATAACACGAAGGTTATAACGTTCTGATGTTTGCTCAGATTACAAGATGCATTTGTGTACAATGTAAGCTTAGATATTAGACACATGGAACCTACATCGTGAGGTGTAATATTAAAGCAGCTACACGTATAGTTGTTTGTTGTTGTTGTGTACACCCACCACTGTATAGTTGCAATACAGTGGTTTCACAACAAATCTATACTTAATATTATAAAGCTGAAGAGTTTTTTGTTTGTTTGGTTGGTTCAACGCGCTAATATCAGTGTACGGTGAAACCATACACTACTTAATAATGCACAATTGCTTATTCGTGCATTTTTACCTAATTTCATTAATTGATATTAGTCGAGCATTCAGTACACGATTAGCGGTCATCGCGTGTGCTCCCTCGCTCCTTTATATTACTAAACCTTGGGTCCGAACAATATATTTAATTTGACCGTTTAAGCAGCAGTATCATTTAGCCAACTTCCTAACTTCTACAATCAGGATCTGCTGGTTCCAATTAAAAAAATATGTTTGTGTTGGATAGTCCATTTATCGAGGAAGGTTATAGACTCATGCGAAGCCGGGCCGGGTCGCTAGTAGGAAAATAAAGTGGTACAAAAAATAAATGAATTTTGACATCTTACCATCCTTACGCCGGATGTGTTTTTAGCCCCAGGTAGGGCGCCAGTCAATTACAAGCCAGGAACAAATCCCGACTCGCGTCTACAGACAATATCCTTGTTGAAACATTCACTATCACCACTTTCTGCAGTCGCGCTTGTGACTTTGTGTTCGTTGGCTAGACCAACTGAGTTTACTTACAGGAATGTGATGGTAGTATTTAATATTTATTTCTATAACATCAGTGTTAAAGAAATAAATATTAAATATTAGGCAGGCCCAACTAGTCACTACTAGCTGTGGCTGATATTCCTCCTGTACATTCCTATGACTATGCAGCTAAAAAGGTACCTATTTGTACTTTCTACCTGCTACTAACTACTGGTTTCTAGATATGTTTTAGAAGATATTGTTAAGACCAACATACAGGTGGAACAGCAAACACTTTCCGTGGGTTATTATGACTTCTGCCAGACGCATCAAAGGTTCTAATATTATAAAGAAGTTTGTAAGTTTGGATGTAGCAGGATATCTCCGAAACTACTTTATTAGACAAATAGATAGATGTCTAAAATTCTTTCACCAATACGAAGCTACGTTATCAGTCTTTGAGTGGTATAGGCTATAATAACCATAAAAAATACGCAATATTTCTTAAAAAAAAAAACGTTTAGACCTAGTTTTTAACCGACTTCAAAAAGGAGGAGGTTATCAATTCGAATGTTTATATTTTTTTTTTCCCAAAAAAAATACTCAGACGACTTTTTAGTTTGTTCAATCACTGGAGCACTTACAATCTCTTTTAAGTGTGCCGCCGTTTCTTAATGGATTTGGATGTTAAGGCAACACTAAAAAGCGAAAAATAAAAAGTTTTTTCAAAAAAAGAAAACCGCCTTCAAAAACTAAAACTTTACTTTCGGAAGTTGGTGGCAATACAAAACAACAAACACAAAGCCGACTTTCGAAAGTAAAGTAATGTGTGTTCTGTGCTGAAGTTATTTATCACTTTTTAGTTTTTGAAGGCGGTTTTCTTTTTTTTGAAAATACTTTTTTTCATTATATCTACAACATTTCTACAAAAAATAAGAAAATTGGACTAAGTTTACGGGGAGCAATACGTTATCGCTATTTGAATGGAAATTAACAGCCTCACAATCCATTTAATATATTCTATAAATACTAATACTTAGTATATTTAAGAGGTTGTTATTAGGTTGCGAAAGGTTGTTTGTGTTATTTTGTAAAATTAATCTCTGGACGTACTGGGCCGATTACATTGTTTTCACTGACAGGTACCTAGGTGCCTTATTGCTGAGTGTCATAGACTATGTTTCGTAGTACACTTGTCTTCCACGCGGATGAAGACACGCTTAATAAAAAACTAAAAAGTGAAAAATAACTTCAACATAGAACATACATGACTTTAGTTTCTAAAGTCGCTGGCTTTGTTCCGTCTGTTGTTTTATATTGAAACTAAAGTCATGTGTGTTCTGTACTAAAGTAAGTTTTGAAGGCGGCGGTCTTCTTTTATAAATAACTTTTTATTTTTCGCTATTAAGTAGATAAGTACCTCCTTCTCATTCAAATCCATTAAGAAACTTCAACACAGTTTATACAGAGGCTGAAAGTACTTCAAAGATTGAAGAAGCTAAAACGGCGTCTATGTAATTTTTTTGTCATTAATCAATCAATTTGGACAAAAATTATATGGCCCACCCCTGAGGCATACCCTATCCATAAAAAAGCGATTTCAAAACCGATTTACATTTGCTGGAGAAATCACGTAAGTAGGTAACAAACATATAAAAAAAGACATACAATCGAATTGAGAACCTCCTTCCTATATTGAAATCGGTTAAAAAGAAAAATCCATCCACCGAGGTAGCAGCCCTATTGCAGTGACGTGCATGTCGTAGGGCCACCACAAATTCGCGCAACACTACTTTTTATTGCCGCCAGGGGGGCAAAGGCAGGGAGAGGGGGGCGCCACCCCGCGAGGAGGGTGCATAATTGCGCACCCATTGCACCTCTATGCAACCTATGAGCCCCACCAAACTCAGTTATAGGCATTTTGCGTCGCGTATCGTTTTGTGTCGACAGCGAGTGACGGTTTATTTTTTGTCAGATAACTGAAACTCTGTGAACGAGTTGGTTTTTTGCTGCGCACCTCACGCCCCACATGCTTTATGCTTCTCAGAGTTACTCAGATAATTTATTTGGTTATGCTTTGTTTTGGTAGATTTTAGAAAATGCCAATGTACGCCTATTGTTTTTGCAAAGAGAGGTAAAATCTTAATAATAACTAACAACATTTGCATTTTTAACAGATGTCTGAAAAGAAGAAGATTTAATTTATGTTTTATCTGTGCAGTTATGTAAGTCTCGAGACACTTCTCATTATAGCACAGACTTCATTATGAATAATAGGTACGGTAGTGGTAGTAGGTACTAAATAAAATATATCTGAAAATATTAAAATTCCAACTCAGTAGTGCTGGGTTTTAATTAATTAATTCTCTAGTATGCATCACATCAGGGTGGAGCCCTTGAGCAGTGACAGCAACAGCAACTATACATATAATAATGATATATTAGTATATAAGTGTTGTGTAAACGCGTTATCGTGCGGTGTCGGGCGGCTCGACGCTATGTGCTCTCCATTATACGGCATACTAATGACAGAGGGCGGTTGATTAAAAAACCTAAGTTGCGGGGCGTGGCAGCCGTACTGCCACCCGCCGCCCAACACTCAGGGCTGTCACCGAACAGTTACTTAATATAATTAGGGATGTATTTATATTTATAGTTTATTTTCTACATATTCTTTAAAAAGTCTGAGATGTGCTGAACAAGATGACTTACTTCTATTTCTTTTGAAATGTAGGTTTCCAAAGCTTGTTTTTTTTTCTTCTTACTGATACCAGAAAGTTGAAATAACCGTTTCTGATATATTATTCGACTATGCTACATACTCGGAATAGTTACCTTCGAGCTATGTGGAAACTTGCAGTTTGTACAACTTCACTTCTTGAAGTTATACAACTTTACATGTTACAATAAACATTTGGTTCGCTTGTTGGTTTGTGTGTAGCTTGCACACAGCGCACTCTATCTCCTTGTGTGTACTATTTGTTGATGTTATTTCCTCTCATGAGGATCTCATGGCGAGGAAGTTTCATGAAAATAACAGTGGTTTCCTAACTCAATGCTTCCCGCTGCATGTGCTACTGATGAGCTCTTCAATAACAACTCGCGGCGAAATAACCTTCCTCTTGTGTTGTATTATTAAAATAACTGTAGGTATTTTATAGTTTATTTTTTTTTAATAATAGCCATAAATATTCGTTGCTTTGTATATATAGTGAAATAACGTACCTAACAGCTAGAACCGTTACGTGTCTCATGCTATAATGAATAGGCCCTCAAAAAAGCTGTCACACAAGATCACAAATTTTGTTGATGTCAAGTATTATATAATATTTAGATTTATTTTACGAATGGATACTTGAGGTGCCTCAGAGATAGCTCATAGATGTTGAGGTGCCTCAGAGATAGCTCATAGATGTTGAGGTGCCTCAGAGACAGCTCATAGATGTTAAGGCGACTCGTATGCGTTTGTGGAGTTGTGGTGGTGGACACTGTTTGTTCTCTATAGGTATACCTAGATAACACACATAACTACAGGTAACGTACTTCACCTAGTCATAGACGAGTATTGTCAACCTTATTATGTAATAAAGTCAAAGCATTTATTTCAATTAACCATTTACACGCACTTTTGAATAGTAAATACCATCAATTTATTTCTCATCTCTTTTCCTCGATAGGAAAGAGATGATGTCAGCGTGCAGCGTTTACGATTAATAAACGCTGACATATTAAAGGCGTGTTATTTAAAAGTTCTACAATCTAGGCACCTATAGAGAACTATCATCATATTTAGTGCCTGAGATGTAGGTATAACCTGTCGATAGGTACCTACCAACTTGTAAATTCGTGACTAACGTAATACATAAGTACCTTCTGGGTATTCACAACTGAGGAGCAATATCTATATTTTCACATTCTAGTGTAAGTTTCAAGGTGTCAAAAATATCTCTACTTGTTGATAAAGTTTGCTTCTAACGACGGGAATAGGTGTCATGGAGACCAAGTATCTCTAATAGTTTCACTTTTGGGATTTAGTTTCCTACAATTTATGACTAATCAGTTCACGCAACATTAAATAGGTACCAGTCTAGCCTCTGATAAAGTACGGTGACAACGTATCAACTGAGTTGGATTAGTTCAGTATTTTGGTTTCTCTGACGTAACGTGGGTGTACTTACCCACCTACAATAGGTGGGAATTGTAGTTAAGTAGGTTACACAGTTTTGCTGTCCGTTTCAGTTCTCACCTCATCGCACGACCTCGCCGTGCAGTAGACTCTCTGGCAGATTATACGTTAGGTATATGGTGGGTATACAAAGTTTAAATTATAATTATTATCATATGATTAGGTAGGTACTGTTAACGCCACACAACTGTTTAAATTTGGTTGAATGTGTCTCCATAGAGCAGCAGTTCATAGTCGAGGTACCTACCTACTAACACGCAAGTCCTTAAAGTCGTATTTTGGACTTTATTTGTAATACCAGCAACCTCTGTAAGACAGAGTAAATGTCGTCAAGCGGCGCTGGTCTCACGCGATAAGGTTTCGTAGAAGAGACAGCGATGGCTTAGGAAACATTAACTCCGAACAGTTTGTTGCCTAAGTAAGTTCAACCCACATTGGTAAGTAGGTACCTACACGAATAAAATGTTTAATCTGTTCCTTTATGAAAATCCTAACCTTTAGACACCTATGTTAGTACCTAAATGTAGCAAGAACAGTAGAGCAATGTAGCCGAATACCTACCTAAGTTTTGCTTGATTTCATTCTTTTAGAATTCAAATACTCACTTGGTTTTTTTTTAAATTTAATCATCTAATACGGTGTACCTACTACCTCGATCATGCTGAAACATCTATGTAAATCTTTTTTGTTGCTGAGCAAGGAAAATCGAAAATTTTGCTATAGGGAACGCCTCCTGCCAAAACACTTAAACATCTTTGTACAGCAGTTAATCGATTGATATAAATAGTGTTCCTACTGATAAGTATACCTACCTAAAATGTAGAATTTGATCAATCAAACGTCAAAACATAAACAACATGGACTCACCCGCTGAAGACAAAAAAAAATAAGATTTGAAGCAGAAATTATTCAGTATGGAGCATTTTATTTCTTGGATCAACACGTAACAATACATTATTACACTAGTAAACAACCGATCAATCACGCGCCGCCATTACGACTGTGCGCTAATAAATTGTAAAACAATACTCACGTCCCGGCGGCCATATTAGCGCGCTCGAACATCAAACCGCGCTATTGTTTCGCCACGGCCAATAATTAGGAGCTGCGGAGCGCGCGGCCAATCAGCGCCGCGCGAGCCGACCGCGCGCCCTCCATTGGCTCGGACAACGCGCTAAATTGAACATTAACCATCGAGAGCGGGCGAACGCTAATTACATTGATTGGGCATCGAGCGACGACCGTAGCCGAGCGTCAGACGAGTGCACCCGAGGCGCTCCGAGCGCTGCCGACGGCCGCCGGCGACCGTTACTTCGTTACGATACAATGCGCTCTAATTTGTAATTAGAAGCCTTTCACGCGGAAGGGGGATCGCTTTTTTAGCTAAGCGTCGAGGGAGGTTATTAGATTGTTACATAATGTTGAAATTACGCATTCAAAATCATTTCGAGGCGTTTGAGTAAATTAACACAAAGCCGTTCATTTGATCGTCATAATGTTTTTGGAATTTGTTACAAAGGCATTATGTACAATGAAATCAATTCATAACACGTTGGTTATTACTAATTGAATGAGCATGAGGACCTAACTTACGTTATATTATCGATATTGTGCACCTATTTACTAAAGTAAAACCAGTACTGTTCAGTAGGAAGGAACTGGTAAAATATACGCCTGACGTTTTCTATGATAATTATGAGACTCTAAATAGCGGCCAAACAATGTTTTCATGACTTTTTATTTGCACTGTATAGCGAGGGACTGAGGGGACATGGATGGAGGATAGATACTTATTCAGAATATGCGGTGCAAGCATTGTATCAGATCAAATGTAGATGTTAAATTAACGGTGAAACTTCAATAACAAAAAAGCACAACACCTGCACCTACCTACTCGTATCTAGTACCTATGCACAGTCTGGGTAAAGCACAACACCTGCACCTACCTACTCGTATCTAGTACCTATGCACAGTCTGGGTAAAGCACAACACCTGCACCTACCTACTCGTATCTAGTACCTATGCACAGTCTGGGTAAAGCACAACACCTGCACCTACCTACTCGTATCTAGCCTACTCGTATCTAGTACCTATGCACAGTCTGGGTAAACGAGTGTCAAAGAAACCGACTAACATTGTACACTATCGTTGCCGTTTCGAATCACAACTGTCATTCGTTATCAGTTACATGTAATGGCTAACGTATGTATATAAAAAATCACTTTAATGAACATTTTAATGTAAAAAGTTACATAAAAGTGGCTCTAATAACGGCCATCAGTACAAATACGGTCAATCCAATTGAGACTAATCAAAATGTATGAGAATGCGTCAATATTTATCAATCTGGCATCGATTTAGCGAACATCGATCGAATCGGATTGAACTGATGATTGAACAGATTGATGATCCCTAAGGTCCCGCTGCCAAGTATTCTGCCAGTGTATACTAAGTAAGTATAGTACCTTATTAGCCAGTTATATCAGCCTACTCTAAACCTTCCTGCTGAAAACCTTTGAGGAAAAAATAATTTAAGTAGTTAATCATAACATAATTAACTCTTACTTACACTCTTACATACACTCTTAGGTACACTTGCAGACATCAATAATTTTATTTTAATTTTAATGTTTTTTTTTTTATTTCGTATGTTAAGTATCTACGGTTTTTGTTAACTTGAGTATGTAATAATGCTGTACTATGGAAGAGCGGAGTCTTCTAACACAGGCATTGTTTGTTTATAAGGAGGCTCCAAACACTAAACCCTTTTTGTATACTGAAGCATTCATAAACTTATTATTATTATAATTATACTTTGTATACATAAACGTCGTATTAGATCGATGTTCAATTTCCAACAAACGGATTCATGTAGGTAAGCCACGTAGGATGAATGGAAGGCTATGCGAGAGAGCTTTACGTACCCAGCAGTAGGACGACATAGGAACATAAAACTGCTACTGTACGTACTAAAACAAAGCTTTTGCATCAAAGCTTCCTTTACATAGATCCACATATCTTTATTAATCTTCTACTTTTTTAACCGACTTCAAAAAGGAGGAGGTTATCAATTCGAAATTATGTAGGTATGTTCGGGCATAACTCTGTCATATATAGAACGGCTTTTTTGTTCAAATGGGGTTTATTCCGAAATGGTCCCATATAAATTTTACCAAAATTGATCCAGCCGTTTTTGAGACAATCAACAAAATCCCAAAAAAATACTTAGATGACGTTTCTTCAATTTTTGGAAGACTTACAATCTCTTTTAAGTGTGTCGCCGTTTCTTAATGGATTTAAATGTTAAGGCAATAGTATTGCCTTAACATCTAAATCCATTAAGAAAAGCGAAAAACAAAAAGTCTTTTAAAAAAAAGAAAACCGCCTTCAAAAACTAAAAGGTGATAAATAACTTTAGCATAGAATACACTTACCTACTTTACTTTCGGAAGTCGGTGACAATACAAAACAACAAACACAAAGCCACCACCACCGACTTCCGAAAGTAAAGTAAGTGTGTTCGGTGCTAAAGTTATTTACCTATCACTTTTTAGTTTTTGAAGGTGGTTGTCTTTTTTTTTTTGAAAAAACCTTTTAACAGTAATATTAACGATATAATTTAATAAGAATATAGACGAATTATTGACAGGTAAATGTTATAGGTAATACTCTTTAAAATAAATTTTAAATGAGCAAACGTTGAATCAGCCACTTCATTATGATGACTTTTAAACATAGAAACTCACAAACTATAAACTAAACACACATAATTGTTTTGTAAAACTATTACGAATATTAAGACAACGTTACATAGGTACATAGGTACCTACCTATATTGACATATTCTAATTTAATTTCATGTTCTTTAATCAGAACTGTCAATTTAAGTTTAATTCTTTAATCATAATCTAATATATAAAATTCTCGTGTCACAGTTTTCGTTCCCGTACTGCTCCGAAACGGCTTGACCGATTCTGATGAAATTTTTTGTGCATATTGGGTAGGTCTGAGAATAGGCCAACATCTATTTTTCATCCCCTTTTTTCACCCCTTTTTCATCCCCCATTAGGTTGATCGGGACAGGACAACGTCTGTCGGGTCAGCTTGTCTAATATATAAAATTCTCGTGTCACAGTTTTCGTTCCCGTACTCCTCCGAAACGGCTTGACCGATTCTGATGAAATTTTGTGTACATATTGGGTAGGTCTGAGAATCGGCCAACATCTATTTTTCATCCCCCTTTTCCCCCCCCTTTTCATCCCCCATTAGGTCGATCGGGACAGGACAACGTCTGTCGGGTCAGCTAGTTTATTATAATATTTTGATATAGGAACAACTCATAATGTTATTGCATGACAATTTAATGAACCTATTATATATTAATAAAGAATGTTGCGTCCCAACAGAGTGCTGTTTCAACAGAGTATGCAATATAAACAGTTGACGCACTGTCAGGACATTACTCTCTTTTATAACTGTTCAGTGGGGTACCGATACGGTAGAAAAGTCGACACTTTCAATATGGCTCTTTGAATTCTCTCTATTTCTATCAGGGTAGTTTTCAGAGCTTCACCCAAGGATGATGCCGTAGCATATTAATGATTTGATAGATTTTTGGGTTGTCTGCCGCGCTTTTCTCAAATCATTGCAACTCCGGAGTGCCAGAATCAACAGTGGCGACCGCCAGAAAAACACCGAGACAGTGGAGTTCGACAAGTTCCGGAAAAAAGTTACAACTGTCTTGAATCACGCAACGAAATTAATCAGAAAACAACAGCGGAGGAGTGAGAAAAAAAACATATTTTCCACTTTTGATAGTTAGATTGTATTTATCTGTTGTATGTACTTATGATGATCTCAATAATCTGCAAGACAAAGAGAGAGTTGGGGAATCTCCCTCATTTCTATACCTAGTATGAAAAATATTATTTCAGAAACGTAAAATAAAAGTTTAATTCTGAAATAATCTGTAACCAATTTAAACAATTTGAAAGTAGCATCAACAACAAAAACCTTTTTGGAGTGTATAGAGTCTTGGAGATATAAAGTTAGTGTCAAGCTGACGTAATTTTCTCTTGGAGTGTATAGTCTAGGAGAAAATTACGTCAGCTTGACAGCACCATCATCAAGATCATAGTATAGTATTCAGATGTCGATAGATGTAGCAATAAGTTCAATAAGCACGATCACGCGCGGGTCGTCGCGGTGCGATGCGACTCGGTGCGGCCCGGCGCGGCGTGGTGCGACGTCGTAATGCTCATTACCGCGTCACTAACGAGCGACCGCGCCACGCCGATACCCTCAATCACAACCACAGGGTGCTGCTAAGAAGTAGAAACATCATATTTCATAATATATGTGGGTAGGTTTATTTATTTAAGCCCTTATTACTGAACTAAACTTTCAGTATATTATCATCACTAACTTATAAACTACCTAACACATCGGTTTGCCCAGCTTTTCCCATTCTTCTCTTTCTTTGGCTTTCCTTGACCAGATAGCCTCTACCACCTTTCTAATGTCCTCTGTCCATCTTTTTGCCTGTCTGCCTCTTTTCCTTTTACCGTCGCGTAGTTGCCACGTGTCCTGTCCATCTCCATGGATAAATAGATTAGGATGCTTTAAATCTAAACTTAACCTTTACACCGAGACGTACCTAAGTGAATAAGATACCTTTTGTACCTGGTACCTGACTATGGGCCAGCTTTCAAGCTAGCAAGTAGGTACGTGACATAATTATTCCTCTATGTATATTTTCAAAATCTCAGCCATGCTACAGTGATGTAGATGTGGCTACTGTGGGATCTAGGAGCATGAGCTGTTACTCAAGTACAAGATTCCAACTTAATGTAGAATTACAACTGCGACAGACATGGCTGAGTAAAACCCTAACTATCAAAAATGCAAAAGTAACCCTCCGCGCACCCTGTATCCCTATTTGAAATGAAAATTATCGGCAATACAATACATTATGATATAAAATAATTTGTCGTCGGGAGTCGGGTCGAACGTCACGATGTCACGCACCGCACCGCCCCCCCCCCCCCCCCCCCGCCCCGCCCCGCCCCGCACCGCACCGCGCCGCGCCGCAGGGCTGCCTGTAATGATGTCGTGATCACCCTACTTTGTATCTGCGATGTGACACGGAGCGGCCAAATGTACGCACTGGAGTGACACACCGTGTTCACACAACATGCTAATTATTACTTTGTAGAGAACATTCTTCGAGTTATTCAGAATTATTTTGGAGACTAACAACGAATGTATACCTACACGCTACATTGATATGAGTACCATGATATGTTGATACATTTAACATAGTTCCTATCAATATACACCACGCGGAACATGCGCCAGCGCCAGTGCCACAAACCGATACAAATAAATTGTCTTTTAATGGCGCCAATTACCTACCTTGTTCACAAACTAAACTAAAATTAGACAATTGGCATCTCTTACTACCAGGCAGCTGAAGAAAAGGACGGCGACAGATAACAACTAAGTTAGAGATGTCAAATTAGTTTTTTCTTGAACTTCGCCGTGTTTTCATCAATACGTTCTGACACGACAACTATAATATTGTATGAACATTTTAGATCAACTTAAATTGACAGTTCTTATTAATATCCTTCTCTTTCTTTTTATTAAAGAAAATAAAGAGATAAGTAACTTTAAATAAGTTTTGCTAATGCACACCAGAATTGGCACCATTGTCACACAAACTAATGCTATCCAGAGCAAAGCCTGCGTGACTGTAACTATTGATCTCATTGTTTATTTTGTGGTTTATTAAGTACCTAAGTCGATTTGCATTATTATATTTGTATGCCGTAGAACTAAGACGGCAAATGGTGGGTCTATACCCTTAAATTAATATTAAATTTAAACAATCAAATACTCATTGCGCAAACGGCAATATGGCGAGTGCCCGCATCCAATCACTGCCCCGAAATGACGTGGACAATGTCCATTACAATGTTAGCTTCATGAATGACTGAAACAAATCTTGTTGGTTCGACAGACAGCCTGATCAATCTCAACGCTGTAAGCTTTCACAGCCAATACGTCAACCGACCGATACAGTTGCCCGGTACATTGAAACTATTAATAAATAGCTTCGCAGTGTTCCTGGGCAGCCCTGTATCGAGAGCGAGGAATTAGTTTTTACAGCAGTTAGCGGCGAGCGAGTCAATCGCGGCGCGCGGTGCCGGTGTCAACTTATAACGAGTTTGGACAAGTTGCTAATGAGAGCCCTAACCCCCTCTCACCCCACCTCCCCCCCCCCTCTCACCGCTCTTTGTCATGGCCCCTCTAATTGTTACTACAACGATTTTCAGCCAGACAATGGGACGTTAACGGTAAAATGAAAAGTTATGATCATTTAATTTTGTTCTGCGGCGATCGGAAACTTTATCTGGCTTTATTATATTAAAGCTGTAATTATGACTATGTCGTCAACGGCTTCCTTCAAAACTTCCTAAAATTAAGAGATCTATATTTGTGTCATGATGACCGTGTAAGTGTTTTGTTCAATATACAAACAGCGCTACAATTTGCCAAAAATCTCAGAAATGTTGAATTTAGACCTACAGTGAATATTTGCAGTCAATCTAAATTGAGGTGCACCATACAATTTTGGAAAATAGTTACAAGACCAAGGAGCAGATGGCGGGATGCCTTGGGCCACCCAAGGCATTCCTCAGACAGACATTGGAGAGATGTGGCACAACATCGGGAAAATAGAAGATATGGGGAGAGGCATTTAACCAGGAGTGAGACAATGAAGGCTAACAAAAATAGGAGTTACAGTTATAACTGCTAAACAACTTTTGTACTTACTTCAATAAAGAGCTATACGCACCATTGCTTGTCTCAAAGATTTGTCGTCCTCATTTCTAAGATTGAAACATTCTAACAGTCTATAAGTTTTAGTACTGCTGACTAACTTTATGCAGGCGAGTATATTATACCCGTATGTTGGGTGATTACATCACTGATAAAATATCTTGGCTGGATGCTGCTACTGCTCCACAATGACAAAGGTTCAGAGATTTATTGATTAACTAGCTGGTCTGGCAGACGTTGTCTTGCAACCCGACTGCAGCGCCACCTACCGGGTCCAATTTTGGATCTAAACCATTCTCAAATCCACTGGAACACACACAACAAATTTAATTAAAATCGGTCCAGGCGTTTAGAAGGAGTTCACTTTCATACACACGCACAGAAGATTTTTATATAAAAGATAGCAATTGCAGCTATTGTTATAATACTATAGATATTTTGAATGCATGTGAGCATACATGTGTAGCAAGTAGCTCCACTTTTTTCACTGACTGACTCCTTGGCTATCTTTGAGATTTCAATAATTTAAAGAATCTTTTTTGGAAAAAAGAGAACCGCCTTCAAAAACTAAAACGTGATAAAAAACCTTTAGCATAGAACACACATAACTTTAGTTTCGGAAGTCGGTGGCTTTGTTCTGTTTGTTGTTTTGTATTGCCACCGACTTCCGAATCACTTTTTAGGGTTCCGAAGTCAACAAGGAACCCTTATAGTTTCGCTATAATAATAATAATAATAATAATAATTTATTGGCAGACCGAGATCCATACTGTTAGTAGATACATTCAAACTTATTAAAACTAATGTTAGTACACATACAATGACGAAATAAAGATAAATAAATAAATAAAACAGTCACAATTTGTATCTGTCCACTTATCTGGCTGCGACGTGTGTGTGCAGTCCCACCCATCGGCCGAGCATTGGACAGTCCCACCGCTCACATAATGCCCTCAGCATACTGTTGGAGCTACCCCGTGTTCTGTGCCGCAGAGAGGCGCAACGCTTACGGATAATTGTGTAGAAATCATCCACCCTCGCATCGGCAAACATACCTGAAGCGCTACAGAACCGCGGCAGCCCCATAAGCGTTCTGAAAGCATTATTGTACTGGACACGCAGAGCGCTGTATGCCCCCTGCGTATACTTGACCCACAGACTGCAGGTGTAGAAAGTTTGACAATAGGCTCGAAAGAGGGTCATTTTAACCTCATGCGTACACCCTGCAAATCTGCGGGCCAACATATTACCACACCATAGTACCACGGACAGACAGCGCTCTGCGCTCCCTCTCTATGTCCAAGTCATCACTTAGGTTCTCGGTGACCCAGTGGCCCAACTACTTAAACTTTGTAACCCGGTTTAAGGGTGTATTTTCCAGTGATATGAGCGGCACATTCACGTCACGCAGTCCGCAGTGTAGCTCAAAGACTATTAGAAATAGGAAGCTGTAAATTGGCATGGATATACACATTAGTTACGCCGACAAAGTGCCGGAATAAAATATTGAAAAATATTTTTTTTTAGGGTACCTCCTCTAAGCGTGAAGTGGGGATGAGTATTTTTTTTCTAGTCTACCATATGGTGTGGGGTGTTGCTAAAAAGGTCTTTCAAAAATATTAAGGGTTTGGAAAAACAATTTTTCGATTAAGGAATCCCTTTGGGAAATATTTAGCTCTAAAGTGCTAATTTTTGTTAAAGTCAATTGGCGCCACTCCTATCAGCTCAATGGTTGTATCGAGATTTGTGAAAAAAATCACGGTTGTAGCATATATAACGAAATTCATAGGAAAACTAAGTAGGCTAAGTAGGCTTTACAAGTTTACGAGTAATAGTCGATAAACTTGTAAAATGTAATAAATCGCTGCAGCTGCGCTCATAAGCGCGCGTAGCATGCTTGCTACTCTTGAAACTTTATAGTAATCAAAATATATTGTAAGTAGCTGCAGATTTAACATTTATAACAATTACCATGCCATCATGACAAACTAGAACAGCTATTTTAGAACTACTGTCAGTGGTAAACTTTGCGTAACAGTGCGGCAGCCGCCTTGTAAGTTGCTGGTCCTGAGTTCAATCCCAGCGGCAAACATTTTCTTTTGTTTTCTTTTTAATGCTATAATATTTCTAAATGGCAATAAATTAAAACTGCGTTTTTTATTATTATTGCGTATTAGCTTGATGTTGATTTGCTTGCTCATATTTTCAATATTTCTGTAGGAAATAATATCTATACCGAAATACCTATTATGTCTACTCGTACGTACAATTTTTACAAGTTTAGTTTGAAATCCTTATTCAATGAACTGAAAAGCCCTAAGTATATAGTTTCCCTTATAGTTTCACTTTTTTAAATATACTATCGAGTGATGAACCTAAATTTTCGTTGTAGATGATAGATATTATGTATCTACAACACCAAACTGTATCCCCCTATTTTGTTATCATCAGTTTTCTAAATTGCTTCCCACAATGGAAGCTTTAAAGTCGTATTCACATCAAAAGAAACTGTGGTGACGATCGTAAAGCGGAAATTATTTTTTAAAAATTTTTTGCCCCTTCCTATGTCTTTTTCTATGAACCAGCTTCACGCAAAAACTATTGAATAGACTTTTCGCTAAAATGTTTCTTACAGGTCGGACCAACGTAAACGTCATAGGCTATATTTGTACATGATTACGCTATTTGTAATGGGGGTAGGTCAATTCTACATATTACGCTCAAAAAATGTTTGACGTCAAAAGCGATAATCGCATCAGTGACGCCTGCTATGACGCCACAATTGAAAAATGTTATATATAGGGACAAAACAAGAACTGCGTGGGTAAGAATATCAACTACGGAACCCTATATTGCGCGTGGGCCGCCACGCACTTGGCCAGTTTTTATTTATTGAAGGCGGTTCTCTTTTTTAACCGACTTCAAAAAAAGGAGGTTCTCAGTTTGACCCGTATGTATGTACCTATGTATGTTTGTCCGCGATTATTTCCCGTTTGGCTGAACCGATTTTGATAGGGTTTTCAGAAAAGTGTTTGTTACATTCTGGAGAAGGTTTTTAGTACACTTACAACAAACAGAAATTTATTCAGCGCTTTTTGAAAAATAAACAACGGATACCAAGAAGACTTTTTCGTTTCTTCCATCTTTGGAGGACTTTCAATCTCTGTTTTAAATGTGTTGCCGGTTCTTAATGGATTTGGGTGATAAGGGGCACTCAAAAATGGAAAATGAAAACTTTTTTGAAAAAAGAGAACCGACTTCTCTCGTCAGTTCTCTTTTTTCAAAAAAGTTTTATATTCCACTTTTTAGTTGCTGTTGAAACTTGGTAAGTACCTAGATGTATTCTGTCAACTGCATTAAGATTTTCACACAAAAATAGAAAAAAAAACAATAAATTTTGGGGGTTCCCTATACTTAGAACTGAAACTCAAACAATTTTTTTCATCAAACCCATACGTGTGTTGTATTTATGGATAGGTCTTCAAAAGTAATATTGAGGTTTCTAATATCACTTTTTACTAAACGGAACAGTTTGCGCGAGAGACACTTCCAAAGTGGTAACATGAGTGTGTCCCCCCCCTGTAACTTATAAAATAAGAGAATGATAAATCTAAAAAAAATGTATGATGTACATTACCATGTAAACTTCTACTGAAAAAAAATGGTTTGAACGAGATCTAGTAGATCTCGTTCAAACCATTCCAAAAACTACTTACTAAGTAGTTTTTGGAACGAAGTTCCTTATCGCGCGTTGTGAAAGGGGGCTAGACGGAAAAAATTCTTACGAAAAGTTGTCACGACACTTTTTTGCTATTTTTATTACTTCACAAACGCAGACAATTCGAACAGAAAAATTGAATCGTTGGAACTGTCAAATAGAGTTCATTATTAGTTGAATGGCGGCTTTTCTATGAAAATATTGGAGCGAATTAAAACCTTATTTTTACACATTAACCGTGAAATTCGGTTGCACATAGCTCCTATTGTCCGGTCGGGCACCAGCCTATACGTTTCTCAGAATAATTTTATCATACCTAGTTTGGTAAAATTTCAATTTTTAACCGTTTACGTTTACAAAATAAAGTCCGAATTCGCTTTTCGTAGAATATGTTTATGTATTTAAAGGCGGCGCGGCGAACTCTTTGAACTAGGTACCTACGGCGATATGTTTAGTACCTAAGTTTATTCGCTCAAATAGTGGCGGTACCTACCTCAATGACATCGGAATTATCATTGCGTGATAATTCCGATGATAACGACCTACGAGATAAGTCCACCTTTCACAGTGAGACTGTGTGGATTGTGAAAACGAGTGTAAATTTTAAGTCTAGAATACGTAGGTTAGGTAGGTAGGTAGTTACTGTACCTACTTCTATGTTTTGTTTAGTAGGTACCTATTGAAAGTTTGGGTTTGGTAATCATGAGCTTTCTATCGGTCGCGGTCGTCAGTAGGTAACCACTGCACCTTATCGCTCTAGGTCACAGAGTACTTTTCTCTAGGTTTTACTAGCGACAATAATATTTTTTTTTATTTGATTAAAATGTTTTGGTTTAAATAAAGCCAGTGGGAGCTTAGGTGGGTACCTAGGTAGGTAGTGGCACTTACTTTTATCATTGGCGAATTATTTGTAGTTGTAAGTAGGTAAGTGAGTAGGTACTCTTTTGCTAGAAAAAGAAAGGCAGGCAGGCGTAGTACCTATAGGTGCTATAGGTAACCTATTTAAATAAATTAGAGCTATTCACAAACACAGTTTTAATCAACTTTGGCTTAATTAAAAAACTTACCTATTAGGTATAAAATTTACACTTCCCTGTATCGAAGCAACTGCTCAATATGGAGTCCATATAACTCGATACATAAACGGGCACGTTTAATTAAATTGTCTTTTAATTACATTATATTTGTTAATAATAATAAAAATATTATTATAACTTAAAAAAAATAAAATTTTATTACAATTCCTTCACTAATTAATCGAAAGGAACTTCGTTCCATCCGGGTGTCCCTTGACACCTCTCAAGTTTTTTTTTAATAGGTATGTATGTAAACCGCAATTTACCTTTCATTCAATCCACTCAAATAAGAACTTTTATATTGTGTTACTTGCTGCTACGGAACCCTTCATGCCTTCACGGGCGAGTCCGACTCGCACAGGTTTTTTAAGTCGGTTAAAAAATACCTAATTGCATGTAGGTATATGAGAAGAAGAATTATTGATTTGTAAGAGCAAACGTAGGCAAGACCTTAGAAGTAAAATAAGTCTTCTATTAGAAATTGTAAAACACAGTAGGTACCTACTTACCTTCACCTGAAAAAATTACAAGTTGCCATTGGACCTTCTAAATTTGACATAGACACGTTTTCATTTAAAGAAAAGCTTTTTAATTTCCATTACTCCATTGAAAAATTATAATCTTGTGGATACCTACCTTTTTTTCAGAAATTCATACACGAAATTAATTGTAACTGAATGAATGAAGAAATAAATGAAAAATCACCTTAAGGGCACGAGTCAATACAGCTGTTCTGCGTCACTAAGAGTAACAGCCCTGAACACAGTCATGTGTAATTTCTCTGCGTCTTTCAACCGGCATGCCGCACTGCACATTGATTGGGTATGCATTACCTACTTGCTAGTATTTTCTCGAGGCTAAGTTATTGTCAATATACTCAAGCAAAGCACGTATTCATGTTCACTCTCTTTTTAGAAATCCATTTGGACCACGAATTATTATCTATGCCATCACTAATGATTTCAAGCGCACGGTGGACTCCGGTGCGACGTAACAACAATTACAAAGAAAGAAATGTTAATTAATTATGAGAAGCCACACAATTGATACCACGAAGTAATACCTACTTACTTCGTGATTTTGACTCATATTCATAATACTTATTAGCAACTATGCCAGAAATCATACCATACTGCGATCGCCAATCCGCCTGCCAAGTGTGGCGATTATGGCAAAACCCCCCCTTGAGGAGGCCTATGTCCAGCAGTGGACGTCTTTGGGCTGAAATGATGATGATGATGATGCCAGAAATCACGCTTTCCTCTGTTTTTTTAACCAAATCGATTTTTTTTAAGAGAAATAATTGAATTGCGAAAAATAGTGTTCATCAATATGAACATAAGTACAAGAGAAAAATATTTGTCCTTACAAGCAGCTTATACCTAGTAACTACATGCACATCACAAGTTCACCAATCTTCAATGCTATTCTGCAAAAACTCACTTCAGTGCTCACTTCTGATGATTCTGCGCTGAAAACTGTACTCATTAGGTATTCTATATTAGTGAATGAAAACTGAAACGGCTTAACCGATTTTTATGAAATTTGGCATGAAGATAGCTTGAACCCTGGGGAAGGACATAGACAAACAGACATTTTTTTCAATCCGCTACTTTGTCTGCATCCGCGATAACAGACAGTTTAGAAAAAAATTAAATTAGAAACCGCAATAAGTATAATTTTTGAAGACCTATCCATAGATAACTAACACGTATGGGTTTGATGAAAAAAATAATTTAGAGTTACAGTTCTAAGTATGGGGAACCCCCTAAATTTATTGTTTTTTTTTTCTATTTTTGTGTGAAAATCGTAATGCGGTTCACAGAATACATCTACTTACCAAGTTTCAACAGTATAGTTCTTATAGTTTCGGAAAAAAGTGGCTGTGACATACGGACGGACAGACAGACAGACATGACGAATCCATAAGGATTCCGTTTTTTGCCATTTGGCTACGGAACCCTAAAAAAACAATGAAAATATAGTCTTTTAAAAATTCAGTCTGATGAGGGAGGTGTCCGGGTTCAAATTTTAAAATGTTGATTAAGTATTAACATTTTAAAATTTGAAGACAGTTATCGTTCAAATTGGCGGTACCGTTAGAGGCGGTTGGTGGCTCAGCAATCGATTGCTGCACTGCGTGTCGAGAGTTCGATTCTCTCACGGAACAAATATTAGGATGGCCTACAGGTAAATAAGAGGCAAAATAAACTACATAAATTTTCTAGAAAGCAAAAGTCATGATACCTACATGTCACTGGTGATATGACTGGCACGAATGGTTTTGCTTAAAAAATGGTAGGTTTGTAATCACATAAACATATTCGAATAATATTAGATTTGTCACAATTAGTTACCAAAATTGTCAAAAAAGAGGGGTCGTTCATGCAAACTTTTAATTTCGAGAGAGTAAGCTAAAGATGTTTTAATATGTAGGTATATGGAAGTCAAAGTCAAAGCATTTAACTTAACTAGTCATTAGGCATTTAGTTTAACTTTCTACTTCACTGTTCCAATATAATTTAATTATAAAGTGATGGCCTGAAACACAGGTTTGAATTAACCTAGGTCGGGCGAGTAGCTACCTAACATTAGTTCCATCTTTTTTTGCACCAGTAATATCAATATTTTTATTTTATTTTATGGCACTATTATTTTCAGGGGAATTATTCCTACTGCTGACTAAATATACACTTTTTTGTAAACGTTATTTAATGATTACCTACCTACAATACGGTCAACGTAACTTGGCGCGTCTGAAGTTAGCTGTTTGGCTGCGCAATGGAACTTTTAGGAACGAAATTGTCTACTGCGCAGCTAATCGGCTAACTTCAGACGCGCCAAGTTACGTTGACCGTACTGTACTTAGGCACCTACTAAAGCGCTATTTATTTCAATTAAACCATTTACAGGCACGTTGGAATTATCAAGTAATTGTTCAATTAGTCAGACAGATGGAGCTAGTCGCTCAGTCCAAAAGGTAGGTAGATGAATCTTTATGGAGAAGAACGAGCAAGAAATTCCACTGACATTATATATAGTTTAAAAAAAAATCTTGAACACATTATTATTGCTTTTAAATACAATGTAGATAAAGAGCAAAATATATTGGTTCACATTAACTCGTATAGATTACAGTTTTCAAAAACATTGAAGTGTTTTTAATTACTTATAAGTCAGCAAGGAACCCTTATAGTTTCGTCATGTCCGTCTGTCCGTCTGTCTGCAGAATAGATTTTGAGCTACAGCTAGCAAATAGAAAGCTGTAATTTGGCATAAATATGGTGGTAAAATAAAGTACGGAAAGTACTTTTTTTCTTTTTTTGTTCATTATCTCAAAAGATTTATATAACAACAGATTCGATTCCATGTGTTTCAGTTAAGAAAAACATTTATACATGATATCCTGTAAACGAGAACAGTAAACCAAAAAAAGACATCGATGTACGAGTACGGTTATCTTGAGAAACTTTCAGTAGAATCAATGTTGTTAAAAATAGAGAACAATTACTAAGCACTACTACGCAATCTAATGTAGGTATGTCTTATTTTCACTAGAATACATTTACAGCACACAAGCATTGCTAACATTACATTATTGGTATAGAATGTGTGCTTTGGACTGAGATCCCAGAGTCGCCATCTCTACGTCATTGTAGATGAAATGTTGCGTACTTGACATTTTCTTTTTCAGGTATAGAAGGTTACTTTCTCACTTAGGTACGTTCAAGTGTGACGGTTAGTTTTGATATACTTATGTTCTACAGGATATTATGGTGACACAGAACTGGATCCCTAAGACGGTAAGTCGGGATTGCGGCAGGCCACGAAGGAGATGGTGGGACGAACTGGACCGATTCCTCCAAAACTGGTGGGATGAAGTCCAGGATCGGGATAGATGGAAGGCATGGAGGACGCCTTTGCCCGTCAGGAGAGGGACAGAATAGCCTAACAAAAAAAAATAGATTGTACTGGCTTACACTCTATTTGTTTATTTAGTAGGTAGTCGTTAACAATTTCAACATTTTTGTAAACATTTGAACACTATGATGCTGTCTTTTCTTAACTTGTCACACAAAGTAGGTATGACAAGTAGTACAGTAGTTTTATGCTAGGGACATTGTGTTCACGTATAATTATATAATTCCTGTGCATAAACAAAATATTTATTTTAAAACAGTATGGAGATTCTTGCCTATTCTTCTATTCCATACGAAACTATCTTTTGGATTGCCACTGGATAGTCACACAAATGAATCTGATGGTCCCACCATTAGATTCATTTTCATACGATGACGTCCAAAATGTGCCTTTTAATGGTCTAGTTGAAATAAATTATTTCACTTTGACTTTGAATTTTTCAAAACCGCGTCTGTTTTATCAACATTTTTGTCATTGATTGGCGCTTTGATTAGACTGGCACTAGATTCTGAATGTTTGAATTCATTTGTAGAATTGGCTTCAGACTAGCATTGTACCTATGCTTTACTAATGGTACACAATAGACAAAATAGGTACCAAAATATAAAAATTGATAAAGTAGAGTTTTACAATTTTTATTATAATATAATACAACTTTCATTGCATAAAATGGCGGTGTTATAAGATACCTAATATCTCTGAAGTAAAGATAGGTTTGACATACCTATTTGTTACCTTGGTGTAAGTAGGTCATGACATGTTTCGCAATCACGTGATACCCGTGTAACGTGTAACAGAACCAGATCTCAGTGTGTGTATGTGTGCACAGTCGCGCCCGCATCACTCGGCGAGGTGCGCACATCAAAAGCAATCCAAATCAATTGGCGACTGACATGGAGTGCCTCAAGGAGCCCCTTGGGCCCAGTGGCTTTTACTTATCCAGCATCCACTTCTACCCCTTGCCACGTAATCCCGCTTCTTTTGCTGACGGTACTACAAGATGGCGGCGTATTTACCTCCCCTCGCGCCTCGACTCCAGACCCTCTATGTAAACATCGAAATAAAAATGCGCCATTACTATTTGCATTCATATCTAAAGAAAACATACATGGTAAATATTGTGAGCGAAAAATATACTTAACACAGTTCGTTCAATATTCAACCTTACATTTGTGGAGATAAAGTCAAAAATAACTTATTCTCATCTGTGGTACTCATAAAATTGAATGCACAAAGTATTTGAATGCGTATTCGCCGTCTCTTTCTAACTCGTGAAGAGAGTATAGTGGTCTCGCTCTCTCCATAAGTAAAAGGTGGGATGATTGAGACGGTAACTGGCAACTGGCACTGGCCCCATTATACACCTCGAGAATAGTAAACACGGCTGTGCTGACCGCGAGATGTCGATACCGTGCGGGCGAGCTGTCGACGACAGCCGGCGCTCAGCGCTGTGAGGGGCTTGCTGCAATATTTTAGTCTTGAGACTATGCTTTCTTAATATGCTTTTCAGTAATATATTCTTCAGAGTTGAAGTAAGAGAGGTACCTAAACTATAGGTAGGCTTTTTGACGAGAATGTTTTGATTACAAAAATGTTTATTTCCGTAGATAATTCTGCATCGGTCATCAATAAATTTTATAAAAAAAATTGCTATTTATGTTAATCAGCACGGAAAAAGGAATTCAATTGGTATTGTAAAATGGTCAAGTACCTAAGTAAGTACTATTTTAATGTTATTATTAAAACGATATTTCTACCATTAAAACTTGTGAAAACTAGTAAAAAGGAAAGTCATAAACATTTGTACCCTTTCTTTTTAAAAGAATACTTAAATATGGAGTTGCTTGCCCATACGAAACTACTTTTTGTAAGGGGCAAATAAATTCAAATTTTCTTATATGACGTTAAAAAGTGCCATTCAATAGTCTAATTGAATTAAATGAGTTGACTTTGAATCTAAATCAATTGCTTGATATGTCACTCACTATGTTCGTATCGATTCTAAACTCTCGCGAGCGACATCGACAAGCGAGGAGCGTCACTATTCCCCGAGCAGCCGCTCACCCAACCATAACTAATAGTCGTGAATAAATCGCCGCGCGGCACAAAGCTCGGTTTTTTCCCGCGCAACGCCCACCAATCAGGAGTCGCGACACAAACGCCCTCCACCAATCAGAAGCCGCGCTGCGCCAAAGAAACTCAACATTATGCTCGGCTCAATTCACCACTCGTGTTTTCACTTCAGCCTCGGGCTTTGGGTCGCGGTTTCTTTTTACAAGAGAAAATGCTAACCACACGTTGTAATAATCCACCTTATTCCCCTGCAATACAGACTGTTATATTAACGCAGAGGTCGGAAGCACGCAGCACTGTAGAAGGGTGGCAGTAATTGTGATTGCGATTGCAAATGGCGGCGGTGACGAGGGAACACGTACGGTTAATCAAATCACAAAATTGCTCGGAAGTGATTTTTATTAGATCCAAAGGCATGTAGGGTTATACTCTCTACGTCTACAATCAAGACAATATAATTCTATGAAAATTCTAATCCAAGACCCAAATGGCCTTACCTACTGGCACCCACGGTAACACTTGATCGCTTTTACCTACATCATTTCATATACCTACATCATCCAGAACAAACAACCTTACCTACTTCAAGTTTCATTGGTTCGAGAGTTTATTCAGTTGTATTGTTTACTTGCTGGTGCCCGCGACTTCGTCCGCGTGAATGTCGGTTATCGCGGATGCAGCCGAAGTCACGGATCAAAAAGTAGTCTATGTCTTTCTCCAGAGTTCAACCTTTTTTCATTCCAAAGTTCATCAAAATCTTTTCGTCGTGAAAACGTAACGTACAGAAATATTTTCGCATTTATAATATTAGTATGGATACTCCCTCCAACCTTCCCATGGCCCTACCAACTTTCGTTATACGGGCCGAAACGTGGGGCGGCTGCGGACATAGCACCCTTGGCTATCTTAAGTAAGTCCGCAGGCGCTTCTTGATCCCATACAAATTTTGCCATGTGTGTCCCTCGCACATTCTCCCTTAATAGGGCTGTGAACAAAACAAACAAGTAAGTACTTCGCCGTCGGGCAGACCGTGCTCATCTTCTCTCCTTTTCCTCTTTCTCCAACTGATTAGTATGGATAGTATGGATAAAGTATGGATAGTAGCTAGTACTAGTAGTAGATAGTATGAACCATTGGGAAGGACTTAGTAGTAAAATATAACCACGCGGACGAAATCGTGGGCAAAGGCAATTAATTTACAATTTAGGACAAAAAAACGTAGTTATTAGCTGCCACATTTTTAGTGCTAAACCGTGTGTTGATTACGCTTTTTTCTATTTCCATATAAATTCGCCTTTCTATAAAATGCAATGGTCGTAAAGTAAGTAAGTAAGTAAGTAATCTGCAAATTAAGTAAAACATTTGAATTTCCAGTAAAATCTAAATCATTGTTTTGAAAAGAAACCCCTGCAGTCTCACAAACTACTGCTTTTAAACAAAAAAAAACACAATCATTACTTGTCTTTTGTAGTGCTAAGAAAACTTAATAACCTGATAAACTAAATTCACCTTTTAAATTCAATAGCAATGTCAAAACATTGCTATTGAACTGAAAAGGTTTGTCAACTACCATCCTCACTTTTTGTCGCCACGGTATTGTAACTCAATAAAATTGTGCTTAGTTGTCCCCGAAATAACATAATCGATGTCATCCAAATTATCTCATTCACACGATTTTGTGAATTGTGAAGACTCCAACGACATAGAAAGGACAGTTTATTTTGTTCCGCGTACACACTGGACCACAATGGACATCTCAAGTTCAGATGTTGTCACATTAACGCGCGCACTTTAGAATGTGTCGCACACAAAAACGCTCATTGTATCCAATTTCACAACAAATATAATGATGTGCGCAGTAGCAGTCGTAGGATAGTGCCGACTCACGCGGCGGCTGACAGCGGCGCTGTGATACCTGCACAAAAGGTCCTGGAGGTACCTGCAGCTGCGGCCCGCGGTACTGACCGACATATCTCCATTTGTGTTGCTATCCGAACACTCGACGCATTGTGACGCCCATTGTCCGCTGGCGGCTGATAAGTAGTTGTGACAGCTCACTAATTGACAGGTGTCGAGGAAACACGGTCGACACCGCGATAACACTACTCAATGTTGAATAGACACACAATCATGCAGCAATTACATCAATGAATCGCATTTGTTGGGTTAAACGGTTAATGGGCCTGTTTCACCGCTGTCCAGTTCGTTCCGATTTAATTGGTAGATAATTTATTTTGTTCCATATTTAAATGTTAAAAGCAATTAAGCTTACAAAACATGGTTCAAAGGGTCCCTTTACATGGCAAGCGACATCACGGCAGACCCTGGCGGAGATGGTGGGATGGTCTGGACTGCTTCAACAAAGAATGGTTCCAAATAACCCTGGATGAAGAGAAGGGAAAGAAGAGTAGACAGGCTTTTGCCGTGCAGTGAGAAAAAACAGGCTGAAATTTTTTTTGGGGTCAATACGTATTAATTGTGACAATATGCCAAATTGTTCAATGTACATCCTAAACTTATGTTTGGAATAGATCTTAAATGTAACAACGTTCATCATCTGCCTAGCCTTTTCACAACTACATTAGGGTCGGCTTCCAGTCTAACCGGATGCAGAAATGTAACAACGTTAAACATCCAAAATCATTACAATTTTTTCGAAAAATAGGAGTTTTGTCGTAACTTCCTTTTGGCAGAACTTACTACAATTCTTGTATTTCAGAACGTTTTCCTTGTAATAATCAATCTTAATATGTCTAAAATACTACTGGTACCCTAGTTTTTTTTATGCATGTATCAGATGAGATTGTTGAGATTCATGTGTGGAGTAACTAGAGAACTTTTCTGTTACTATGTTGTTATCCAAACATCATAAGTCAGTAATTATTATTTCCCAAAGATCTCGTTTGTCTTCGTATCGGCATGCGAAGAGAAGAGACGAAACGCATGTGACCAAAAGAGTTACGAATATTAATTTGGATGGATGTATGGAGACTGGCGATCCTGTTCGAACATAATACTACAAACCACTGACTCAAAACATTCTGACTTACATTATCCCTACAAATATAAATAAGAATGGGTGGGAAGATGATGATATTACTGAGATTAGATTGCCAAGATTTGAACGTATTAAGTACAAATATTAGCTTTCTGGTGAATAGTGTATATTGAGGAATGGCGAAACAGACCTTGCGTCTCACATTTCGGAACGTATTTCTATCTGTTGGTCGTAAAAATAAGCTCAAGTCGGAGTAATTTCTAGCAAAAAAACATGAGTTCAAAAAATGTTAATAAAACCCCAACAGACCGTAACCCAACACCACACGATCAGTTCTTTGTTTTGACTGATCCACGATCGATTCATTGAGCGATTATATTATTATTGAATGTCTTCGATCACTTTATGTGAACGTATCCGGTGTATCATTGTTTGTTTTGTGTTGATATTTGAGAAAGCCCTCATTGATTGTTGTGCAAACAGACAAATCAACTTTCACCCCATTCACAAAGCAACTAAAGACTAGTGTTTAAGTTATTCTGCTAGTGTCGGGTTGTGTTAGCGCAAGCTTTTGAGCAACGCGTAGGCTCGTAGCCGCGTAGCACTCGTAGACCATGCGCTACGAAATGCGTAACCCCTACATATGGCCAATTTAAGTAATTAGAAATGTTAAAAACCTAGGCGCAATCTCATCGACAATCAATGTCAAAGCCTTGTCAAAAATATATGTAAATGGAAGCGTTTTTGACAAATTGAGATCTGAACTCACTCGTTTCTAAAAGTGAGTAGAACTGTCCCCCAGGTGCTTTACACTCATTATGTAGCTTAGTTTAGAAAGCAATGTGATTACCTAATGCCCGATAATTTCCCGAAAGGGTAGCACTCTCATCTATACCCCGGACTGCTTCTAAAGTACTTTATTCTATTATATTTTTCTATTCTATTCTACTACGTGAGTTTTACAAGCCGACCAAAATATTATTTACATACAAATTATTTCGGTGAGGATTTGCTCGCGGCTAGTCACTTACAGAATAACAAACAATAACAGTGGTAATAACAAAGCATATGTACGACACCACCACGGTAGATGTAAATCTATTCAATAATCCCTTCATACAATTAGGAAGAGTATTTTTTATTATTATACAATAAGTTCGGTGCTTGAAGCTTCACCCGTTTATTATTCACGATATTATAATATTATTACTCACATTATTTATTATATTCAAGGAACAACAAAGCGGTACGTGACAGCCCACTGCGATTATTATTAAAACGCTTATCGCGCTCCCCGACTATTGTGGCGGCCATAACCATTATGTAAATAACTAAATATAATAATTTGTTTCTCTATTGTGCGGAACACAAAACATGTCATATGAGACATAACAACAACATAGTGTGTGTGTGTGTGTGTGTGTGGCCTCCCCCGCGGCAACATGACTCCTTGCTAACAACGTGTCAGATGCCGCGATAATGTCCATTATAAATAAATAAAAAGCAATTTTGTGCCCTATTATAATTATGTTTTTCGGTTATTTAGTGTTAGTTGTGGCTTATCTCACATCTCAACGAACCTCGTAAATTCAAAACTCAAAAATATGTCCGATTTCTCCAATGTTTTTTTTTAGGTGAACCCGCACTAGCAGTAACCAGTGGCAGTGGGGGATGTAATCCAATTGTTCGCGGCGACAGATTGCCAATCAGGTGGCGTGATTCAAATCGGAAACATTCGAGTATCTGCACAAGTACTACACTCCTCGCGGGCAAGTCCCGCAAGGCATTGGAGCTAGGAGAGCGAGCTGCCAAACAAGAAATAAATAGGTTGACTGCAGTTTATTGAAAGTGTACTTAATAGTGGGTATAAATTGGTGAGAAGTGGTCGTTGTTTGAAGGAGACCCTGCGTCCTTCTGATTCCTGTATCGGTGGACGTTTTTTGAGTTATAAATTATTTGTTTTCGAATATTCTGTTTACCTGCAGTTCAATAACATATGACTATTAATTTATTAAACAACAAACAAACATCAGAAAACGGCAGCTGCACCCTGAAGGGTTGTCGCAACTAAAAACGCTCAAAATGTTGTCAAAAATTTAGGTAAAGTATAGGTATTTTTTTACCAACAAAATGCAATCCAGGCAAAACCCTCAACGCTTCTATGATTATGCCGATTCGTTACATTATCATACAGTATTTTCTTCTTGAATGTATTTTTTGATTAAAGTCTTTACTTGTTTACAAAGTGTTTGTTTATAAACAACCTACGGAACCCCATCCATACTGAACGTTCTTAAAAATACAGAAATTACCCTTCTGGCTACAAGTAGAAGCTGTATTGAAATATATTTTGCTTACTTACATTTGTTTCTGACTCTCTGAGACAACACGGTCAGTGTTGTCTCAGAAGAGGTATTCTTCAATCTGTGTTCCGTTGGACCCACAGCGTAAACTGCAGTGGAGGGTGCGAATGTCGCCGCAGATTGCCAATAATCTGTTTGATTACGTTACGAGGCCTCACCGGTCCCTCACGAGCCTCACAGGGCCCCTCACGCTCCTCCCTTGTACGCAATTTGTTAAACTTAGTTATTTATTTGATCAAAGTGACGTAAACGTGTCCAATCAATGCGCCCTCACATGAGACGCTTTCCCTCATCGGATCAGATTTATTTGATGACATCAAAGCGTAATATTATGACGTATATGAATGATTAAAATTAATATTTGATTATGAGAAGTATGAAGTTATTTTATTTATTTAATCAGTTTCGGACAACAATACAATTCATTTTGTTTGTAAAAAACCTTAAAACTAATGTTAGTATTATAAAACACGAAACACAAATCAATACCGGCACACATGACCAATTAAGTGTCCGAAGCAGGTTGCACAGAGAACGATCAAGCAAGAGATCATATGTCTATTCTGTTACAATAGCCCTCGGTGAACACCCAGGTGAAGTGAGCTGTCATCCGTCCCGATGCTAGGGATTGACAAACCATTACAATCATAATCGATATTTGTTTTACTTTTTCTGCTATTTGACTTAGGCGGTAATCTGCTAAAATTTTGACAGTTCCTTTGATCAGTGACCTACCATTAAAACGTCATTGTGCAGTCATTGCTTTCGACCGACCAATGATCGACCATTATGAATTTAACTTTTAGCAAAATGTCAATGGGATCGTGTTGATATTACAAAATTATAAAATAGCAGACTTGGCCCCCAGGTACCTAGTTGACCATCCTCTCTACAAAATGTCTCAAAACAGGAGAGTAAAAACTGTCCGCCACTGATTTCAGGATACTATTGTTACTGACCAGCATTGTATGCATCAGTGAAGCAGCTTTTTTGCGTATGACTGACTGGAAATCGTCAGTTCAGTTTTGCGAAAATATCTTTGATGCACTACAGAAACAGGCCAGTCCCAACAGCAGCCTGGAAACATTATTATACTGGACGCGTAAGGCATCTAGCGATCTTTTGGCGTAGCTGACCCTGACAGAACGCCTTGAATAGGGTGATCTTAACTTGGTCACTACAACGGGAGAATCTACGGGCCAACATATTACCTCGGACCGCTAGTGCCCTACGTTCCCTCTCAATGTCTACATTACTCTTAAGGTCGTCGGTAAGCATGTACCGCAATGTATACTTCTCATAATAGAATAGGTATTTATAGTAATATATATAGCAGGTGAAGCAAGTACGCTGCTTGGTACTTCATCAGAGGGATGAGCCTATTAATTTTAGAAACATTCGCATTGATACCACAGTCTCCATTAGTCAAAACGCCTCTGTTGACGTACATTTTTGACATTGATTTTAATTTGTAGAATTGGCCTTCAGATATCTTTATATTACATCTATATAAATACTAGCTGACCCGACAGACGTTGTCCTGTCCCGATCTACCTATGGGGGATGAAAAAGGGGTGAAAAAAGGGGATGAAAAATAGATGTTGGCCTATTCTCAGACCTACCCAATATGCACAAAAAATTTCATCAGAATCGGTCAAGCCGTTTCGGAGGAGTACGGGAACGAAAACTGTGACACGAGAATTTTATATATTAGAAGATATCTTTAGACTTTGTGAAGAACTTGTTACATTTTTTTCTTAGAAATAGGAATCTAATTTTAGTATTGGTGTCGAACTCTCTTGTCGCCGATTTTATTCAGAAAACTTTGTATCATTGTATGTTTTAACCTAGTGCAAAGGCGGAACAAGTGAAACGACAGGTTGCTTACTAAGGACTGACTTTATTCAGTATCTTACACTTATTTATAACATGATTTACTTATACACTACACTAGTCTTAAATCTTACAGCCCCTTAGTAGTTTATAACCGTGATAAAAGCATTTAACCTTCAGTAACAAAAATACAGACTCGATTCTATAACATTGTGTAGCTCATCTCCTTCACGTAACAGTATGTATCAGCACCCCACTATAACTTCCAATGTGAAAATGAAAGTGCAATCCTATTACTTACCCTTACATAACATGAGAGCACATGGTCCAATGACGTCTTCACCATGAAGCTATATATCAGCAGATCCCGCCCCACAGCTACAGTCAGCGAAACTGCGGGATGAGCGGGAAGCGACCACGCGTGAACAACGGAGCTGCTGGCTGCTAGCTGAGCACTGTACGCTCTAGTGGGTGATTGGATTATCTGAGAGCGTTGTGTAAGGGTTACAGATGAAATGGCTCTTGAAAGCAAACTTTTTGATTTAGGATTCGAAACTCAGATAGATTTGATTTTTTTGTTTCGTAATTCTCGTCAGCTTTACCTAATTTAACAAAATATTATCTCTTAGTCATAAAGAAGGTAAAGCGTGTAATATGCTCAAAAAGTTACTGATGTTTGTCTAAGCATGTTAATGCTCAGTGGAGTAGTTAAAAAATGTCTGAGATAAGTGTACATAAAACATTTATAAATAGATAGAAAGTAGGTAAATAATAATCAGAAAACTGTGAATGATTATCGCTCAACTTGTTCTCTCTCAAGGTAAGGGAACGTGAGCCACTAGTTTGTTTAACGCGAAGCTTTTCTTCGATAACTCTTAAGTTTTCAAACAAAACCTAGACTTGAAATCTAAATCGTTTCCCCACTTTGTAACAGTTTGTAACTGGCTCAATAAAGCCGTTGTTCGAAGAAGGCACGTCACAAGGCGCGATTAAAGAAGTGCCCTCTATCCTCCCTGGCGGGTCTCCGAGGGGGTGGGTGATGGGACGGAGGGGGGGGGGGGGGGGAGGTGGTGCACGGTTACGTGAAGGGTGCTTCGTGTGAGCACTCTTTAGAAAATCGCAAATCGCCTGAACGCCACCATCCCGGCCGCGCGCCGCCGTCCGCCCCACATGCTCTGTTATTGGTTTTCAATATCACAACTGACTTCGAATTTTGAACTGATACTTTGTAGAATGATAAAAGCTTTATCAGAAACTTTTCCGGAACATATTAAGGTTGGCTGCAAATCGTACAGAATATAATAAAGTTATGTACTAACATGGAATGCCAGCCACCTCGATAACGATACATTTATGATGTAGACGCAGTAATTAACAGTAGGTACCCGCGATTAGAATAAAAGGAAATCTTCATAATTCATGTCTCTCAAACTTCAACACTACAAATAACTTCTCGAATACTTAAACAATCCATTATTGAAGTAATTTAGTACATCATAATATGAATTCACTCTTTTCATTTTCTTGTAGCTTGATGGACTGGTCGATCAAATTACCTTGATATCTTCTAATACTCAGATTATCAAATAAAAGGCAGAGAGACCGTGCGGAACACTGCGAGTGAAGCCACAAAAGCAAATACAAATTCAATAACGAATACCTAAAATCTCGTGATGGTATTCGCTTTTGAATTTTTATTTTTATTAGTATTTGTTTTTTTTAACAATGCTTAGCTTTCCACAGCTACGCTTTAGCAAAGCAAATTGTAGGTATTCGTTTTTGAATTTGTATTTGCTTTTGTGACTTCACTCGCAGTGTTCCGCACAGACCGTGCCTAACTTTATGCCTTTAGTTTCATAATCTGAGTTCTAATATATAATAATCTCGTGCCACAGTATTTGTTATCGAACTCCTCCAAAATGGCTTGATCGATTATCATGACATGTTTTATGTAGATGCGGTAGGTCTGAGGATAGGTCGAAGGCTATTTTCAACCGATTTCAAAAAGACGGAGGTTCTCAATTCGACTGTTTGTTTTTTTTTTGTTTTTTTGTTACGCGATTTCTCCGGCAAATGTAAACCGAAATTAATTTATATGGCAAAACAACGTTTGCCTGGTCAGCTAGTTTATTAATAAAACAAAACCTATACCCAATGTATATATTATGTGCTGCTCAGATCACACCAAAACGAACTCAGACACAAGCCCACAGCTCGCACCTGGCAGACATGACAGATCATCTGCCTGTGAAGCCTCGTCGTCTCTCTGCCTCTCAGACGTACGTATGTAACGAAAATCAACATAAAAATTTGTCCACATATTGTTAAGCGCACATTAGCTGCTGTGATTCATCATCATCTTCCTGTTCTTATCCCATATTACTTAGGATTGGTTCAACGTGTGTTTTTCTTCCATTCAACCGTCCTGTTATCACTGATTCCCTTTACATTCATATAACTCTTCTCCCTCTCCATCTGTCCACATTAATATTAATAACTCTACTGGTCACATACGTTTCATCCCTTCTCCTCACATGCCCAATTGCCCATACCAAGACAAACGATTCTCTTTCAACTTTTCTGTCACTGGCGATTTTCAAACTTCCTCTAATATATTCACCTCTCACCTTATCCATTCTGGGTACTCCACACATTCATCTCAATATTTTCATCCGCTACATGCAATCTTTTTTCATCCATCTTCTTCACGGCCCAACATCCCAATCTACAGCCAATCGGATCTCTTGCCTGGGAATCAGAAATAATCGAAATGAATCTGCTACGTGTTGAACCTCCCAGTGTCAAGCGTGTCGAACAAGTGCATCTGTACCTTAAAGCTCTATCTACACATGATAGTTGTGAACATTTTATATGAACGTCGTCACACACGTCCGTGTCTGCGCCGGCGACGGAGCCTCAGTGCCCGGCCCGACGCCATGACGTGCGAGTTCATATAAAATGTTCGCAACTATGTTTTTTCACGGACACGGACCGTCCCCGTCCCGGGCACGGCCCGGATATGTGTGGATAGAGCTTAACACAGCGTAGCTTAACAAATTAATTAAGAAAATTCAAACAATCGGCAATGTTTTCGGGTTTTATTTCTTTTAATTTCGGGATAAAAAACAGGAGTACTATGAAATGTTATATATAACATCTTACTAATAAAACAAAATACTTATTATACTACTAGCAACATTATCCACTTATTACTAAATTGTTGATAGTTAATGCTACATGAGATAAAAATAATTACAGAATACATGAGTGAATGGAGTGAATGGAGTGAACTGAATGGATGTTTACTAATAACGAAATATATGCGATAGAAAAATAAATAAAAAATACACCACTTAATAATTTATAAAGCTAAGATAGAATCGACTACAGTTTTCATAAATGTATGTGCTGTTAGATTAAAAATATCAATGTTTTCAAATCTAGTGTTGTAGGAATCCACAAGTTGACACACACAGGAGCGCGAAAGGCAGCATTGGAATTACAGACGTGACTGATATTTATACGTAGTAAGCGGTAGGTAGGTACCTATTGGCGCGCTTGTCGACGCACTACTGTCCTCGGAACGATGAAATAAAGCTTATTTATTAAGTCTGAATAATCATATTTGTTATGCACAATACCATGTAGAAACATTGTTCCGAGAAGCAGTCTTCTGGATTCTAGGGTTAACAGTTTGTAATTCCTAAGCAACAATGCAAACTTTGGCAGTGATAGCATCTGCAATGCAGAACTCTTAGGAATTTACGTTGAACAGTCTCAATCGAGTCAATATATTTAGCGTAATAGGGATTTTGTTTCTATCTCTGCTGCGCAGCGTGTTGCGGGTTCTTCTCCCGCTCAGGGTAAACATTTGTGTGATGAGCACTTGTGTTTTCCTTGTGTCTGGTTGTTGTAAAATCTATGAAGGTATGTATGTATTTAAAATGTAGTTGTGTATGTAATGTATATCAGCTATCTGACACCCATAGTAGGTACAGGATCTCCCTAGTTTGGGGTCAGATGGCCGTGTGTGAAATGTCCCCACATATTATTATTATTATTATAAATAGGTACCTCTAATCTCGCTTATGTCTGTGTCTCGTAAACAAACGGATAATAACGAACAAACTTAATAACCTACCTGATTAGATTAGTGGAATTCCTTAAAAATAAAGAATAAGAAAATCCCCGAAAAAAAAAATCAGGCATCTTAATTTCAGTGCTTCTTACTTAATGCTTTTTTCTTTCTGTTGTATCTCAAATAAACACAATAATTAATTAATTCACATTTATTTATTATAGAGCACAACATGACATTTCGATAGGTCTATAGAAAGAGGAAGAAATATAAGTGCGAGAGAGTAAAGTAATGCTAAGGATGCATTCCATATCTCACACTTTCAATTTAACTGAGATGCCAAAACATACCTCCATCTTATCTTATAAACAGATTCACCAAATAAGACGTGACAACAAAACATCGACTACCGCTCACGTTACTGTCACGATATTAAAGTGCATGTGACACACATGAACAATAAGCGACAGTTGTCACGTTGGTACTGTTGTCACGATCGTTGTTGTCATGATTGTGCGATAGAATACAATGTGGCAGTGGATGCGCAGGCGACTCTTTGCAAAAGGACACCTTTGTTTACAAGTATTGTGACGGACAGTGGGCGGAGCGGGGGAGCGATGAGCTTTTTTCAACATTGCCCCTCTCTCTAGAAATGTCTGCTGTACTTTGGATGCGTTTACAAACATATAGGTCCACACACGCACAACCAGATTCGCAACAGCTACCTCATCATCTGCTAGGCAGATCCTTTTCCCAACCATCTTGGGGTCGGCTTGCAGTCTAACCAGATGCAGCACCAGAGTTTTACATGGAGCGACTGCCTATCGGACCTCCACAACCCAGTTACTACGTAACACGATACCACTTGGTAAGACTGGTTGTCAGACTTTCTGACTCCTGACGACCCACAACGACTGCCAAAGATCTACGAATGACAGCTGGGACCAACGGCTTTACGTGCTTTTCTAGGCACGGAGGGAACTCGGTATGAAGTAGATGGTCAACCATCCACAGACCGACCGAGGCGAGCGTAGCTTAACCTTAGACCGATCGATCTGTACATTCTGTAATACAAATATTTGTTTACATACATCAACTGTACTACTACGCCAATGTCATATTATTATACAAATATTTGTTTACATACATCAACTGTACTACTACGCCAATGTCATATTATTATACAAATATTTGTTTACATACATCAACTGTACTACTACGCCAATGTCATATTATTATACAAATATTTGTTTACATACATCAACTGTACTACTAAGCCAATGTCATATTATTATGTTGACAGTTAATTAGCATGAGCATTTTTTTAACTGGTCGGTGGTGCAACAGAGCTGCTGTAAGAGGGCCAATGACATTTTCATCCCACCATCTCGGAAAGAGTATTTTTAATCTTCAATATCTGAGTGGAAAAGCCGTTTTTATTCTCTAGAGGATAAAGTAAATTTATCTTCAATATCTGAGTGGAAAAGCCGTTTTTATTCTCTAGAGGATAAAGTAAATTGAATTTAGAACATCGTGTGCACTAAGTTTGTGAATTAAAAAAAAACATTAAACCTATTTACTGCTACGTCTATGGTGCCGAATATATCATACAACTTTTTTTTAATTTGTTAAAAACTCAGACTTTGTAAACGTTTTTTTTTTTGCATTTAGTCATTTCCTCGCTGAGGTGGAATGAAAAGTTACGTGTTGCACTCGAGTGCAAAGATTTTTCACCTCGTGCTCTTTTGATTCCCTCGCTAACGCTCAGGATTCTAATTTTGAATCACTCGCTGCGCTCGTGATTCAATTTTAGAATCCTTCGCTTGCTCGGTCATCAAAATTGAACACGCGGTTAAAAAGCAACTTTGCACTCTTGTATAACAAATAACTATTACTTATTTTAAAGGTAGTTTAGCGACTTACCCACTAGTAAGATAAATTATAATAAGGTGAATAAATATTCGTGCAGGATTGTGGTGAATCAATCAGTTAAATTGAATTGATGTCTTCTTCTTCCTGCCCTTATCCCATGTCAACCGCCATGCTTTCACTGACTCCCTTTTCATTCATATCATTCTTTACACAACCCATCCATCTTTTCTTTGGCCTTCCTCTCCCTCTCCCTCCATCCAAATTAAATGAAACTGATACAGTAATATGCATTAAACACGTCAGAAACTAACAAAGAGCATTACAATGATGAAGAAATGTACCTTATATTTCTTAAAATTTAATCTCCAATAATGAAGAGATTCATGCCAACTCTGAGCACACTTACAGCCACAGAGACTCATCTTATTTCTTAGAAGGTAGTGATTAATGAGCAAGCTCTTTGTAATGATGGCTCTCTGCTGGAGTGTCGCCGCCGGGCGCCGGTGCCCACCACGCCTTTGTGACAACAACTCGTGTACCTACTGACGGCTTCATACACTGCGGGACATGAAAATGCGGGCACAATGAGAAAAAGACTAAACTCGCACTCACTGCTCGCTGTGTAATCCGTTACAAAACGGACAGACGAAGGTAGACATGACACGGCGTCCCATGCTCAGTATTTTCTCTCCAAAGGTCCAAAAATATTCAGTCCAACCACTAAAACGGTTTTTAGATTTTGAACTTTATTCCAACAATGTTTCAGTTTCAGTTTTTGTATTAACGTAACATCAATCGGAGGTTTAAGCTTAAGGACTAAAATTAGAACTCGTTTTGTAATAAGTTTGAGATTCATAATCAGAAACTTGAACGCTAATTCTTATTTTCTTGGAATGCATTTTCTCAAAAATGCATTTATATTTGGGTATATAACGCTAGTTTGCGACACTAATGACATTACCCCAAATGTAAAATTTTACATGAGAACATGTTTTAAGCTTGATTAAAAATACTAACATAATCATATTGATTAAAAGTACCGGAAGGAAATGTAATTCCTCTTAGAGAAATTACGTTTTTATAGGGAAAAGTTGAGTTACAAAGCTTAAGTGTTAATTAATAATATTAATTTATAATAATTAGTTATTATCTAAAATATCGCAGTTTTTGACAAAAATATTAAAAAAAATACATAATTTGAATGCAGGTAAACCTGGCGACATTTTTCCATCACACAATTAAAATAATTGTGCGAACAGCGTCGACCGCTCCCCGCTCTGCCCTCCCGTCCTCGAGCACAGGCTCGGCGGCCACAAAGCATATTGTTATCTGATTGGAGTGGATCAGTGTCGGCGGCGTCTGATGTTTTCTCATTTATTTCCATATTATTGTGTTGAGGCTGCGGCTCCGAGGCGCTCCGCGGCTAACGAAGGCGCCTCAAACGACAACGCCCGCCATTTTCATTGAAATGAGAGGTTTCTTTGACAATTGGATGCCGTTATTACGTCCTTGTATAATTTATGTGCTTTTATGTACTTTCAGTGGTTAGGGCGAGTACAGATTTATTTCAATGTATTTTGGTTTATGTGTATGATAACGTGTTTCACACATAGTCTCCTTGTTGACGAGTCAATAAAATCATGATGTCCGTGTTTGTTTGTGTGCTCGCGCGTTGATGTCTTTTGTTCCCCGCATGAAACAATGGCAATTATAACAATGAACTTCATTCAAATATACGTAATCATTATTCAAGTGTAAGAATTAGCTTCTAGTGAACAGTACTTCCTCCTAGTACCAATATTTAAAACAAAGTCCTTATAGTTCTCGGCACTCTTTCACTGGCCATTCGATTCTTATCTCATCTGCATATTTCCTAAAATTACAATGTGAATTGAATTTCTAGATTAAGATGTCTTTCGACAAATACGTAACAGTCGAGTCCGATGTGTCATCCACTTTATATAAATAAATGTAAATAAGTGTGGGTGGTGTTGCTCCAGGAGGAGGGCGTCGTGGAAGGGGTCGCAGTCGCGCGGCCGGCAGGGGAGGGGGGATGTCTTTCGTGCCATCACTTCAGTACAAATCACTTCAATAACTTTACGAATGCGATAAGTTAGTACTAACTCATGTAGCGCGCGATGGAATCGACCAACACTTATGAATATAAATTATGTTATCATACATTATGGAGACATGGTCGTGTTTGTTTATGTATTCATTTGTTGACATATTATGTAGTTGCTTGCACATTGATGGACGTGAGATATTAAAGAAGTAGTAAGTGAGCACGCGTGGTGCCTGATGCTTCCACAATGAGGATGTATCGGTCTTTTTTGAAAAGATTATGTGTACGCATAATCTATTTTTATATAAATTATATTGTATTATGTAGTAATTAATTAATGTAATTTAAATTCATATATTATAAATCAAATTTTGTATATTGTATTGTATTGTAATAATTATTATTTGTGACATGTAGTTAATCGCTATGGGTGAAATGTATGAAAATACGTCATATGCCTGAAATAAAATGTTTTTTTTTTTATCAGTCGTAGTGCTGATCATCCTGACGCTAACTGTTTTAAGGCTTGTATAAATGCCAATAACCTTGAGCATTTGGCCCGTACTGAATTTGTGGACGAGTGCGGGGGTGATGTAGTGCGTCTACATCACCCCCGCACTCGTCTTTAATCGGACGCATTTTTAATTTTTTGTAATAAAAATAATACATATTTGTAAAAAGTAACAAAACCAAATCATTTTCCTTTGTATTGCAAAGCAGTAGATATTTTTTTTTATATTCTATTAATAAGACATTAAGAAGTAAAATAGTTTCATCTCAATGATTTGGAGGTGATTTGATATTTTTTTCTTATTATTTGATACTGATAGATAAAATGTGGCTAAACCAAATTACGTATCATATCATGTAGATTACTAACAATTTTTTTCAGATGTCTTGATTTCTCTGTAAATGCCGACGAAAAGTTGCTTCATCTGCATGCTTCTTTCAAGCTTTTTTCGAGAGAGCAGCCTTAATAGGACACGATGACGTTGCACATTTTCTTCAAGTTATATTATTTTAGCTTTTTTGGAACACTACAGCTAGGTACATAAGTAACAATATGTGAGTAACAAGATTAAGGTCAATTAAAAAATTTCACAGAAAGAACATTGAATATACTCGTACATTGAATGTTTAGATCCAATTTCAGACTGTCCATACTTCCATACTAATATTATAAATGCGAAAGTAACTGGCTGTTACGCTTTCATAATGAAACGGCTGAACCGATTTTGATGAAATTTGTTACGAAAATAGCTTACACCCTGGGAAAGCATATAGGCTACTTTTTATTCCAGAATTTCGTTTGCATCTGCGATAACCGACGTTCACACGGACGAAGTCGCGGGCAAAAGCTAGTATGTATATGTGTAAAACATTTGCTACCATTAATAACTCCGCAGAGAAACATTATCAAGCTACAAACACGGTAGGACTTCAGCCTATGTACACAATATTGTTACAATTCCGTTGCTCTGCGTCCCCCGCATCATGCATCAACACCAACCCCTCAGGGGTTCTTCTGAAAACAAAACATTGTGCCGTCACTACAATATCTAGGAACAATCTCTTAGCCAGCATTTACCGTATATTATACGTTCCCCTCGCCGCCATGTTGTCAGCAGAGTGGGTGTATAAAAACTATTCTCGCTAATGTCATCGTCGCGAGGGGGTGATGACGGGGTGATGACGGGGTGTGCGGGGTGCGGGGTGCGCGGGGCTGTCATTACCGGGAGGACATCGTTACGAGCCGGAACTGCGTCGTTAGCTATAGACAAAGCCTGCTGCTATGTGCCCGGCCAGCTCTGTTACCAATAGCGCGGGAGCTACGAGCTCTATTTACCTTTATATCCACTATTTTATTCAATCATTATCTTATCATGTTTTCCTCATAGAATGCATCTGCAAGTGGTCTCATCCTATCTACTTATTGCGTTGATAGAGCATTTAATTTCTGATTTTCTGGAGTTTATACACAAAAATCTAATAGCAACGATAAAAAACCAAAATGAATTAGCTAAACTTGATGGTCAAAGCACCACGTGAGGTCACCCGGCAGCCTGAAACCCTTCGTACTTCCACATCGGCTCGTTTGGTCATCACTAATCCTAAACTAGAATATATCGTATCTTGGTTCTAAAAACAACAAACATTCTTGTTTAATAATTTGTGCGTAGTCTCCTGCACTATTGTCGCATGTGCAGTGCGCGGGGCAGCTCGTTCGTTAGCGAATGCGTCTGTAATGAGCGTTCTGTACCAAATGTACAATATACCGAATGTAAAAATATATCAAATGTACTATCAAGTAATGTGGAACTGCTCCTGGCGGCGCCAAGCGGGACACGCTCGCTCGCGCGCCGGAGACACGTCATGATCGTCGATGTCGACCAGTCAATGTAAACAAAAAGGCTCGACACTCGACTTTACTGAAAAGGCAAATATTTAATAATATTTCTTGACTGTATCAATTCTTCAATCAACGTCTATCATATTCCACGACGTTGATTTATGCCGCACTTTGAGACAACACAAGTCTACGCAGTAATCAAACAATAGTTATAAAGATAGCTGCTGAGGTTTCACTACAATATTGTAAAACTTACAATTTTGATTTTCTCAATTTTCGACAAGTATTCGCTTTCGAAGACTTCCCGCCAGGCGTCAGCGAGCGTCATCACGATAATGAGCGCAGCAATCACCGCTTCACACACACACAAACTTGTCACATGAACACAAACACACACGCCTGCATGCACCACTAGTTATGTGAACATAACCCTATGTACTTATTACTGTTGAGAAGGCGTGGAGCCAACGTCATTATAATTATGTGTTACCCACCATGCGGCGGGAAACGATGAGTGACAAACGTACTGGAAATGTGATTTACTTATGTAAGGAATATCAGCATGTTTGGACTAACTTAACTTGGTTGGTATTATATATGACGCAAAATCCGACTTTCACTTTAACAGGTATTCTAAAAACTGACCACAATAGTCGAAGTCAAAAGCAAGTCATTTATTTCAATTAGAATTAGAATGGTCTAGGTGAAATAAATTATTTGAATTTGGCTCAAAAGGCACTTTAACGTCAAAAAAGACTAGATGCCCCATCCAAAAGGTAGTTTCGTATATGGGTAAGAAACTCCATAACAGAGTTAAGGACATTCATCATTCAATTAAAGTACAAAAAAATAATAATTTTTGGATGTTTACGACTCGCAAACTACAAACGAAACATTGAAGTGGTTTGCACGAGACAACTAACCTCTTTTACAATGTACTCGTATGTTTCCAGATAGTTAAAGAACAGGCAAACGTGGGGAAATCAAATGTCTGATCAAAACTATTAGAACGTGTTGCATTCTAAAACGGATCGTACACCTAAAATACATATCTTATATAGAAAAATCTTCTGTGCGTGTGTATGAAAGTGAACTCCTCCTAAACGGCTGGAACGATTTTGATGAATTTCTTAGTATGTGTTCCAGTGGATTCGAGAATGGTTTAGATTCACAATAGGGTATTTTACTCTATACGAGAAAAAATCTATAAATATGTTATTGAGACAGTTTAGGCATAAAGCAGTCGGAAAATATTAGTTTTAGTTCATAAAATAACAAAACAAATTTTTAAATTCAATATAAAGTTTTCAGTATTTTTAATCTGTTATAAAACACCGTGAAATAGTAGCGGCCATGTCATTACGCCATACGGCTGTGTAAACAAAAAATTGTCAACTGTCAGTCAACCGATTGGCGTAATATAGGCTTTGTACTTTTATAATTTTCGTAACTAACGTAATTTTTTCATTATTACACCTATTACAAAATATGCTTTTAATTATTTTTAAATGATATACAATTATCATATTTAATATGAGCTCATTTGATACAAAACGAACTGACGTCATTTACGCTGAGCAATATCGCGTTCAGTAAGAGGCGTTTTCGTCGAACTACGCACGAAATTAGAAAATTTAAAATTTAGATGCATTTTTATGGCATTTATCGATTGAATAAAATTTTTGTGTTTTTTTTGGTGGCATATTAGCACTACAGAATGTCATTGAGACACTTTTCAAAAATGGGTGTAATACCCTATTGGACCCGGCAGGTGGCGCTATAGTCGGGTTGCAGGACAACGTCTGCCAGGCCCGCTAGTATTTTATATAACCTTTGTAAAGATAACAAAATAAAAAAACGGTTACAATCGAATACTAAAAAAAGGAATAAACAATGTGCTACAGATAAACAATCGAAGATATTTATTTTAATAAAGCAAAAAATGCTTGTAGAGCTGCATGTTACATCTTAATTAAAGTAGACACAATGTTGACAAACAAATAATATAATAATATGACAATTCAAGTCTGTGACTTATTCAATGACTATTATCTAACTTTGAACTAATATAACCGCATATACATTTATAACACATTTGCTCCAAAAGTGTCTCTAATTACACCAATATCAATATCGTAATGTATGTCATTACGTACTGGTGCGTTATTGTAATGTAAAACGCACGAGTTTCGTAAAACGTACAGTTTATCAAGATGCCCCGTCTAAAACGAACGGTACTTTTTAAAAACTTAGCAAAGAGTTTTTATGTCAGAAAAGTGGTCAACATTTTATGAATAAAATTAACTTTGGGAGGTAAAATATAAAAATATAAACATTTAATTTTGACAATAAATTACAACCATTTATCTGTAACAAAAACAAAAAAATATTAATTTACTTTATTAGTAATACTGGCTGTTTTTGTGCCTTTGCCTTAAAAAAAAAGCGCTGATGAGCCGCGCACCGCTAATTTGTCAACAAGTAAAAATTATTCCGCGCGCTTTTTCTTTTCGCTGTATTGTTTTTATTTGAATTATTTCTTCGCAAATATGTTATAAAACGTCGTATGACATACGTGCGCTTTGATAATTACAGCCTCTGCTTTCTTGTAACCATATCGCCTCGGCTGTAATTTTCAACCTACCGCACTTATATCATAATGTACTATTATAACACAACAAGCAACGTACCACAAAATTCTTAGAGCATTTTCCTAACATCAGTGAAAAAATGTGCAGTGAAACTAGTTTCCCTCATATACCTACATTTCCCTGTCCCGGAACGTTAGAAAGTGTCAATAGTTAAACCCTGTGGTTGAGCGGATGAACCTGTGGATGAGCAACTGTCGACCTATAACTGAAATGCCCATTTTAAACACAATTCAGTTTAAGAAAAATTAGTTCTAAACTCTAGCATGGTTTTCATTAATAAAACAGATTACTAAAAGTGTAAATCGAAAGTCCAAGGTAGGATACGTCTTTTTAAACATAACAAAAGCCTTTGACTTTTGCTGTCATAAAACACTGCTCTCGCAACTTTCTAATTGTTTAATACGTGGAAATGCTAATGATTGGATCATAAGCTACCTTACCGGAAGACAACAATGTGTGGAAATAGTTAAAAATTGTAAAAGTTTGAACAATTACACTACGGCAAAATAACTACGGCATCCCACAAGAAGGTATTCTATCCCCACATCTCTTCCTAGTGTACATCAACGACCTCCCAGAAGCGATAAATAGAGACTGCATACAGTTTATAATTATTCCCTGATGATACAACATTAATTGTTAAAACTGACAATAACAATAGGTTTAGAAAACGATATTTGTCATAGTCTGGATAATTCAAGAAACTGGTTAGAAAAAAAAAATAGGTACTAAATAAATAAATAAATAATAATAAATCCCAATGAACTACTGTTAACGAGTGACTATTCTTGAGTATTACCATAGTCAAAAATTGCAGTTGGATACCTTATATCTATACTTATTATACTTATATACTTATAAATATAAATTATTATAAATCTTCTAAATACATAAAAGTCAAAAGTGATTGACTGATGTATCAATGCACAGGCCAAACCCTTAAGGCTTGAAAATTTAAATTTCGTACACGTATTCCTCATATGACTAAAGAAAGATTTTTCAAAATTCAACCGCCAAGGGGGTGAAATAGGGGATAAAAGTTTGTATGAAACTTTTTATATTCCTTGGATATATTTGGAGAAATGTATACAGCAGGACTATTACATTTAGAGGAGTCGCAGTGTAGCCAGTAGTTTAAAATGTTTACCAAATCTTCTATAATATAAATATATAATAGTGAAAGGTCACTCACACACTCATCACGAAATATCGAAAACCGCTTGACGTATAAGATGAAATTTGGCAGGGAGGTAAGTAGTTTATAGTTAGTAGACGTCCGCTAAGAACGGATTTCGCGACAGGGCCGGATTAAGGAGGTCTAATGGCTCTCGCAAGTAAACACCGGGGACGAAGTCGCGGGCAGCAGCTAGTTTATTATAATAATGACAAATAAATGTTACTTGTTGACATTTGCACGTCATGCATGACAGGATATGCTGGAACCATGCGTTTGAATATGTCATCAATTATAGCAAATTTAAATGTTTTTGATTTGATTTCATTTAATTTGTAGCCAAATAGTTTTTGTAATTTCGTGTTCCGTATATCAAACCTATTTGCAACAGTGTTTATTTTTTTACACACAGTGTTTTTAATTCGTAATGCGTAACCTAGCGAAGGTTTATGAACCTACACTAAAATGTTTTAAACTTGGACACTAAACTGCTTGTAACCACTCCTGTGCCGTGGGCATAGGAGGGTGGTAACTAACTTATTGTTATTAGTTATCTGATACCAACAGATCTGTGAGCATACATACTCACGGTAGGATTACTTTATCTACTGGGAGATACATTTGGTATCTTTCTTGGATCATAATGTTAGCATAGCACAAAGCAGCTCTATTCATGCAAACGGACCATATAAACTGCGTTGTTCTGCGGTCTTGTAAATCAGTTTATAAGTAAAACTAAATGTTCGATTTCAACAATTAGTACCACATGTAGTTACTTTCTCTGTCAGATATAGATCTAACATCGACAAGCGACAATCCCCCATATAATGTGCTGAACGAGTCATTACTGTGAGTGCCACCTACACTAACTGAGCACGCACTTAGCCTATTGCGCTCACACGGCGCAACTAACTGCAGACGGGACTCTGCTGGCGTAGATTATACCTACTTATGAGCGGTTCAGACAATAGACCATAACAAATAAATTGTAGATAACAATAGACCAAATGGTTCGAATACCACCCAGGGTAAACATTTGTGTGATGAGCACTTGTGTTTGCCTTGTGTCTTGTTAGTGTTTATCTATATACGTATCTATATCAGCTGTCTAGCTGTCTGTCAGCCGTGTGGTGCCGGCCACGAATAGCACCACCCCATTTCTACCCATGGGTGTCGTAGAAGACGACAGAGTGATATTGACCAGAGGATGGGCAGCAGCGTCTTTCTGAATACCATAACACCTACTGCGATCGCAACATGCATCGGCCAAGCATGGCGATTATGGCTGACCCCCCCCCCCCCTTGGGGGAGACCTATGCCCAGCAGTGGGCGTCAAAAGGTTGACATGATGATGATGATCAGCTGTCTGACACCTATAGTACAGGGTCTCCCTAATTTGGGGTCAGATAGCTGTGTGTGAAATGTCCCCACATATTATTAGTTATTACAAAAAAGGTAGATTGTCGATAACATTAGACCAAGACAAAGCTCAGGTGTTCGTTACCAGCTGCCTATGTAGGAGCACTTCGTTGGCGGCAGTTCGATTGCTTCCTTTACTTTAACAACGTAAATAAATATGTAAACCGTTATTCACTTGTTCGTAAGGTCGCTGTACAGAGACCAGCACGTCAAGCTACAACAATCTGTCAAATTTCTATGATAGATGTTCAACTTTATTGTTGAAGCATAAGGTTCATATTCAATTGGGGGAAATTTGACAGTTTGGTATGGCTTGATGTGCTGACACATACAATAGGAACATTGAGCAGTACGCTGATCATGTAAGTGCTCCTGGTCATTACACACTTGGCTCTCCCACACGTCCTGTCTGTGCTCTGCCTGGTCTATGGCATATTGTATGTATCGGCGCCCGCAGCGCGCTCCACTACCAATTATCGTAAAAGCCTTTCCTAATAGTTACCTAAAGCAGATCAATGTGTCTGCGACAACACACGATATACAGCCGCATTACTGAGATCAAACTACAAACGTATTTATTTACGTTGAAAGCTTCATTGAACCATTTGTATTCATGTTTATTTGAACATGTCTTCCATTTATTACTACCTATTCTTGTAATCTCAGGAAATTAACTTTCGCTTAAGTTCCACTTCATCTAGCATTTGTAGACTATTTAAAAGCTTTCGATCGTATCAGCCATAGTTCAATTTTCAATGCCCTAAAAAACCAGGAAATCGACTCCACTTATATATTCATCTCTTGCAAAATATCTATAGAAACAGTACAGCAGGCATTAAAATATTAGTAATACGGCAGGTCCTTCTTTTCAAATAAACAAAGGGGTCAAACAAGGAGACCCGCTATCCCCATCATTTTTCACGGCAGTACTGGAGGAAGTCTTCAGAAAGCTGGCAGCAGGCTGGGCTGAGAAGGGCATTATGGTCGGACATAGAGATTATCTAAGAGGTTGGACTTCGTATGAATATGTCAAAGACTAAGTTGATCACAAATAGCATACATCACAGGATCACAGTAGCGGGTCCAGGTAGAATACGTCGATGAGTATCTCTATCTTGGTCAAATAGTCTCTTTCCAGGAAAACCAAAACGCCTAGAAGAGCTATTGGTTCATGAAGGACCTCAAGAAGGGCAATCTTCCACTGTCCCTTAAGAGAAGACTCGTCATATGTTTGTGTGTTATGTGAGAACCATATGTCTCACATATGGTTCTCAAACATGGTCTTTGACAAATTAGCAGAGGTCCACGCTCGCGTTTTGCCATAGAGCGAGTACGGGAACGGAGTATTCTGGGCATAAAACTTCAAGATCGGGTTAGGAATACTACCATCCGTTCCATCACAAAAATAGCTGATGTCATTATGAAAGCTGTCATGCTGAAGTGGAATTGGGCTGGACACATCTAGCGCATGTCAGACGATCATTGGGCCAAACGCGTGATCCAATGGGTCCCTTTACATGGCAAGCGACATCGCGACAGACCCAAGCGGAGATAGCGGGATGATCTAGACTCTTTTGACAAAGACTGGTCTGTAATAGCCCTTGGCAGAGAGAAGTGGAAGGAGAGTAGAGAGGCCTTTGCCTTGCAGTGGGAAAACACAGGCTGAAAAAAAAAACTGAGTAATGCCAATTTGGAACGTTTAATAAATAATTATGACCTTTTACATAAGATGGTTTCGAACAAGACAATTTATTCGAGGTTGGCAGACTGAAGTCCTAGAAATGCCCGAACTACGTCATGGTTGAAGCTTTGAGGATAGATAGAAGAATAAGTAGTTTAGTTTACGTTCAAGTGTGATGGGTGATTTTTATAATAATACGTTTTTACAGGATATTGTTATAAACCAGGAAAAATACATTTTTCGTGGGGCGTAACTTCTGCCAGATACTACAGTTACAACTTTTATTGCGTCTAGGTACGTGCACTTTTCCGCTACTACGTAGTACCCAGTGAGTTACGTGTTGTAGCAGCCACCCGATACGACGTAGTACCTTGTGGGTTACATGTTGTAGCATCATACCAATACGACGTAGCGACACGTGGATTACTTATCATAGCACCCAGACTCTAGGAGGTAGTACGTCGCAGGTTACGTGATGAAGCACCCCAAAGCGTGTCATTGTACCCACCCGCTACGTGTAATACATAGTGGGGTGCGTCTTGAAGCACCCGTACGCTTGGTCGTAGTACCTCGTGGGTTACGTGCTGTAGCACGCTCCCGCTACGTCGTAGTACCTCGTGACTGACTTGATATAGCACACTCCCGCTACGACGTAGTAACTCGTGGGTTACGTGTTGTATTGTAGCACGTTCCCGCTACGTCGTAGTACCTCGTGGGTTACGTGTTGTAGCACGCTTCCGCTTGGTCGTAGTACCTCGTGGGTTACGTGCTGTAGCACGCTCCCGCTACGTCGTAGTACCTCGTGGGTTACGTGCTGTAGCTCTCTCCCGCTACGTCGTAGTACCTCGTGGGTTACGTGTTGTAGCACGCTTCCGCTTGGTCGTAGTACCTCGTGGGTTACGTGCTGTAGCACGCTCCCGCTACGTCGTAGTACCTCGTGGGTTACGTGTTTTAGTACGCTCCCGCTAAGTCGTAGTACCTCGTGGGTTACGTGCTGTAGCACGCTCCCGCTACGTCGTAGTACCTCGTGGGTTACGTGTTTTAGTACGCTCCCGCTAAGTCGTAGTACCTCGTGGGTTACGTGCTGTAGCACGCTCCCGCTACGTCGTAGTACCTCGTGGGTTACGTGTTGTAGCACGTTTCCGCTTGGTCGTAGTACCTCGTGGGTTACGTGCTGTAGCACGCTCCCGCTACGTCGTAGTACCTCGTGGGTTACGTGTTGTAGCACGTTTCCGCTTGGTCGTAGTACCTCGTGGGTTACGTGCTGTAGCACGCTCCCGCTACGTCGTAGTACCTCGTGGGTTACGTGTTGTAGCACGTTTCCGCTTGGTCGTAGTACCTCGTGGGTTACGTGCTGTAGCACGCTCCCGCTACGTCGTAGTACCTCGTGGGTTACGTGTTTTAGTACGCCCCCGCTAAGTCGTAGTACCTCGTGGGTTACGTGTTTTAGTACGCTCCCGCTAAGTCGTAGTACCTCGTGGGTTACGTGCTGTAGCACGTTCCCGCTTCGTCGTAGTACCTCGTGGGTTACGTGTTTTAGTACGCTCCCGCTAAGTCGTAGTACCTCGTGGGTTACGTGTTTTAGTACGCTCCCGCTTCGTCGTAGTACCTCGTGGGTTACGTGTTTTAGTACGCTCCCGCTAAGTCGTAGTACCTCGTGGGTTACGTGTTTTAGTACGCTCCCGCTAAGTCGTAGTACCTCGTGGGTTACGTGTTGTAGCACGCTTCCGCTTAGTCGTAGTACCTCGTGGGTTACGTGTTGTAGCACGCTCCCGCTACGTCGTAGTACCTCGTGGGTTACGTGTTGTAGCACGCTCCCGCTACGTCGTAGTACCTCGTGGGTTACGTGTTGTAGCACGCTCCCGCTACGTCGTAGTACCTCGTGGGTTACGTGTTGTAGCACGCTCCCGCTACGTCGTAGTACCTCGTGGGTTACGTGTTTTAGCACGCTCCCGCTACGTCGTAGAACCTCGTGACTTACGTGCTGTAGCACGCTCCCGCTACGATGTAAGGTTGAATGTCGTAGTACCCTTCTGCTACAATTTAGTTATTTTTTATGGTGTTGTTATCTGTACTTTCACACGTTTTTAAATAGGTGGTATTATTAATTAATTTCACAGGGAACCTGAACATGATTACAATATCAATCCGATCGCGTAGCATATTCGGAGTTCGTTAATTACAATAAACTTCAAATTTCAATTCACATTTTTTCAATTTCATTTAGCCAAGTAATTTTAATGATTATTTGTTTTATAAAATCACAATTCGAAAAAAGTTTTTACAAAAAAATGAAAACCGCCTTCAAAAACTAAAACGTGATAAATAACTAGCACAGAACACACATTACTTTACTTTCGGAAGTCGGTGGCGGTGGCTTCGTGTTTGTTGTTTTGTATTGCCACCGACTTCCGAAAGAAAAGTAATGTGTGTTTTGAAGGCGTTTTTGTTTGTTTTTTTTTTACTTTTTATTTTTCGCTTTTTAGTGTTGCTTTAACATCCAAATCCATTAAGAAAAGATTATCACTTAAAAGAGATTGTAAGTCCACCAAAGATTGAAGAAACTAAAACGTCGTCTAAGTTTTTTTTTGGGAATTTGTTGATTTTCTCAAAAAGGGCTGTATCACTTTTGGTAAAATTTATATGGGACCATTTCGGAATAAACCCCAAGAATTTTGCAAATCCGTCTATATATGACAGAGTTATGCCCGAACATACATAAAAAAAAATATATCTAAACATTCGAATTGATAACCTCCTCCTTTTTGAAGTCGGTTAAAATCCGGCGCTCACTGGGATGGCACGGTAGAGATTTTTATGTGACGAATATTTGATAATGATATTTGAAATTTATTGTAGAAGTAGTAAATAGGAGCAAAGGGCGACTCTACGTAATGGTCGGCGTCTGTAACGAGGCGCTCGTCGTGAATCATTCATGGCGCTCCTTCACTGCGCTACTACTTGCTGACTTTACATACTGACGCAGAGCGTGCTTGCTTTCGATTAATATTCTACCATATGTCTGGCCACTGAGCAAACTATGTTTACATAAAACATATTTGTATTGTATTACAGGCAATTCTAATGATTGTCTCAAACGGCATTATAAACTGTCGGTCCTCAACCTTTCTCAAGCGTCAAACTCAGAGTAGAAATATCTCCGCAGAGCGACTGCAGCGTTTGTCTGGTCGCTGTGCCATGCCCTATGACAACTGTAGGTTGATGTTGAACCTATCGATGGTGTTTATTTTGGATTTGTACACGCATTATAAATATTAATGTTTTAATTAATTTTCTCTTTAATTTCAATCCTTAAAAAAATACCTGTGAATCGAAGAATATCCTGTGACCACTCAACAGGTCACAGAGCTGTCTGGGGTGCGAACTAAGCTAACAGGAACACTAGTACCTCTTGAATTGAGAACATTTAACTTATTTCCATTGTAGTATAATGCCCGCACGTCACTCATACGAACTGACTATGGAGTCAAGTTCCATAGTTCTATTTAGAACTATGCTTATCTCATATCATCTACGAACTACAAACTATTAATGTAAGGTTGAGCTGGCCCATACCCGCCGCAATCTCTTCTAAAAATGTCAACATTAGTCGTTAGTCGTAACATTATTTACAGATAATCAAATATACCGATCAGGGCGCACTACATAATAATCGGCGAGCTCACAGAGTGACGGGAGGCGCGAATTATCACATTACACGCCGAACAAGGAGCCCTAATACTGTAAGTGGGCCTAGGGCTGCCACGCCGCTGATGTCATCGCACCAATCCTGTTACAGTGCGCGCCCTGGCCTAACTGCGGGTCATAAATATACTAACATGGGGGTCATATTTTATTCAGTCGGAAATAGATTTGGTTCTTTGTCAACGAATGAGTTCACTTTGTTTTGCAGGCTGTATGATGAGAGTAAAAACTCCTTGCACAAATATGTCATCTTTATCTCATCGCCAATAATATAATATAATATCATTGCTCATCGCACTATTTGACACGTTTGACAATTTGTACACCTTTGTATCTCAATTGTTCGTTCGGATAAGCGCCAGAGTAGGCCTTCGTTAATGTCGCTTACACAATAAGATGATACACTTAGCCTGAAAGCAGTCTCGGTTTACATGATTCTGACACCTTGTTCATGGCAGAATAAAAATTTACAATAAAAAAGCAATTAACCAAATCCATGAGCGTCATCCCTATCGCAAAAGTTAACAAGATCGGAAGCAATTTTCACTACTGACAGCCCTAACTGTTCGAAACAAGCCAAAAATATCGAATCACTTTCCGGTAGCTTTACGACGTTGTTTTAAGGTCCATTTTCGTCTGTTCGTGGTGAAGCACTGGTCTTAGATGAAAGCCAAGATTATTGCATTTGACGAGATTACGGCAGATTATATGAAGAGAGGAGAGGGCGCCGGAGTGCGGTGTCGCGAGGCTCGTCTATACACGGGAGGCTCCCTCACGTACTCACGCAGGAACCTGGCTACAGATACCTGACGCTGACGTCATCCGTGGAGGACTGAGGAGGATTCAATTAGTGGAACTAATCACAGTTTATGTATGTACAGATTCCATAATCTGTGCATTGTGCAAACGCACGTCCATACGTCCGTTTGCACATGAAACCTTTAATAGAACTTCAACTTTACAAACGTGCTTTAGGCAATTTGATACAAAGATTATCACCTGCCTTTAAGTATAAGTACAGGTATAGACAACAAAAGAAAGACGCAGTTGAAGTTTACTTAGAAACCGATAAGTTTTCGATGAAAAAATTAAATTAATAGAAAGTCGACAGTTCATGACACCTGTAAGTAGGTACAGACAACGTCATCACTGAAGAAAACTCAATGCGTGGGGGGTAAGCAGTTGATGACGCTGTCTGTACTATTATAATTGCACGGAATAAAAAGGAAATGCAATGTTTAATAATTATTGTATTCAGGCTTACTTTTAATTATTTTAATTAGCTTAGTTCGTTTCTTACAAGGCGATTTTTATATTCCCGGATTGACCCTGAAATATAAAAAGAAACCTTGAAAGATAAGCAGTGAATTGAAATTTAACCTGTAGTTAACAATTACCTTTAATATTTTGTCATTGATATAAAAAAATTAATAAACTTCTTTAGGTGGAAGCATTTATCTCCTAAACTACGTACTTAAGTAGAGTGACACACGTGATGACTCGGGCACATAGGAGCGGTACGTCCGCCCGTCGCAGGCGGTCTCACTGATGTACAGAGTGCGTACCTGTGGCTCCTCCCAGCCACAGAGTACCGACAGAAACTAAAGCCTTTTTATTACAGATTTTAAAATAGTTAAATATACAGAAGACTTATTACACGACTGTACGTAAATTAAATCTGTGAGAAAGTTACAATGGTGCCGATTCTCTTATTCACAAACTAAACTAAAATTAGAGAATTGGTATCTCTTACTACCAGGCAGGTGACAAAATGGACGGCGACAGACAAGAACTAAGTTAGAGATGTCAAATTAGTTTTTTCCTTGAACTTCGCTTGTGTTTTTAATCAAATAATAATAATAAATAATAACTAATTAACAACTACTAAACAACTAACCAACAAACCAACCACCACCACCAACCACCACCAACCACCACCAACCACCACCAACCCACCAACCACCAACCACCAACCACCAACCACCAACCACCAACCACCAACCCACCAACCAACGAACCAACCACCAACCACCAACCCACCAACCAACCAACCAACCACCAAACACCAACCACCAACCCACCAACCAACCAACCAACCACCAACCACCAACCACCAACCACCAACCCACCAACCAACCAACCAACCACCAACCACCAACCACCAACCACCAACCCACCAACCAACCAACCAACCACCAACCACCAACCACCAACCACCAACTCACCAACCAACCAACCAACCACCAACCACCAACCCACCAACTAATTAACTTAAACTTGATCTAAAACGAGAACACACACACAGCTCTGATTAATATCGGTCTCTTCCTGGTTTTATTGGACAGAAAGTGTGAATTGGCACCAATGTTTTGATAAGATGAAAGTAACGAATTAGTAGTAGCTTGCTGTTTGAGAACTTACTAACAATCTACTACTAGATATTGGCACTAGCGTTACCTATCCTATTCATTGTAGCCACAGTCTTTAAGGCACGTGTGAACCGGTTTATCCTAGGCAAGCGTGCTCCACCTTAAGCCGCATCATCACTTAAGATCAGGTGAGTTGCGGCCAAACGCAAGCCTATATAAATTTAAAAAAAGTGTTATTAAATGTGACATCAAAGACAAAAGACTTCTTTTACAAATATAATCACATAGAACGCTAGCAGCTTTCCTATGTAGTCCTCATTCAACAAATGACACACCACTCGACTTGCACATGGCATTAAAACAAAGCTCGTATATATGTTATATAACGACAATGTAGTGTGAATACAGCACCTGCTTTACATAAAATATAATTATAATGATTTCGTCCCCGCGTAGGAGTGCCCGCACGTTATGTTCGCTCCTCGTGGTATGTGCTCACTCATTCACCGGTCTCCAACCATTCACTCACCAGTCGTCACTTGCGCGTAATAATATGCGTGCACTTTCTCGTATGTAATACGCGAGTTTATTATGTAGCACTGAACATGCGCTCTTACTTTATGTGTTAGTCACCAATGAATGTGTTCATGTTTAGAATATTTTAGTCCGTATGGCACTTGAATGCTTCCAACTACGGTCCTAACTAAATTCTTATCTTTCCAAGTAAAACCTAAGAAACGGTAAAAGTGTTTAAACTGTCTCGTGATCATCATTAATTTCTTACTTTTACTAATATTAACTCGGTGAATCTTAGGTTTTGTTTCAGAGAGAAGTTAAATGGTCAAAAATAATCATGTTTATGTATTTCTTCTAGGGCATATCTGCATAATTATGCAGATACATATTATTGCTGTTCGTATATACCAATTACCAAAACCAAATAATCATTCAATTAATAAAGAAAATATTTAATTGCTCCTGTAAAAACTGTTTGATGCTTTTAAATGTTTGGCCTTTTTACTCTAAGATCTTTTTGGAACTTTCTTCAAAACTATCAGTAGCTAAGTTCTGTTACAATTGTTACAGTTGCTAGGCTAGGTTATGTAGTACGTCTGTGGCTAGGTGCAGGGTGCAGGGTGCAGCACATCATACAGACAATCAGTGAGTATATTGCATGTCGACTAGTTATATTTGCAAATCAAAATAACAATATTTTGAGAGAAAATATCAAATAAGGTCTAAGTTAAAACATGTGCACTTTAATGTACATATTATAATAATACCAGCTTATTATTTTCCCGTATACCATGTGCCGTGTGCGTGTGTGGTGCCGGCTGCGAATAGTACCACCAAAATTACTACCCGTGGGTGTCGTAAAAGGCGACAGGGATATTGACCAGAGTATAGGCAGCAGCGTCCTTCTGAGTACGATAACACTAACTGCGATAGCCAATATGTATCGGCCAAGCATGGCGACTACGGCTGAACCCCCCTATGGGGACACCTATTCCCAGCAGTGGGCGTCTAAAGGTTGACATGATTATGGTTCCATTTCAGGGTAAAGGCCCTCTGTTCTCATACAGAGAAGGCACGAGCAGCACCACGTGCGCTCAAGGCTGATTGGCCATTTCAGAGTTATATTAATCAACTAGCGACCCGGCCCGGCTTTGCATGGCGGCTTTGCCTTCCTCAATAAATGGACTATCCAACACAAAAACAATTTTTCAATTCGAACCAGTAGATCCTGAGATTAGCGCGTACAATAAAACAAACAAACAAACTCTTCAGATTTTTAATATTAGTATAGATTATACATCCAGGTTTCCTTACGACGTCTTCCTTCACCGTTGTCAGTGATATTTAAGATAAACCTAAAAGTACTTACTTGCGAATTGAAAAAGTCATATTGGTACTAGCCCAGGATTGAAGCCATGCATGAGAGGTGATGGACCACTGGGTCAACACACAATACTACACATTTTAAACGTGTTTCATTAAATACAGAACAATAAATTATGTAACTTACTAACCTGCAGGTGGTGGCTTAACCATTTCTTTAGCCAAATTAGCTTTTTCACAAAAGAGACAAGCCTTCAAAAACTTAAAAGTGACATGAAATGGCAAAAACACACATGGCTTTAGTTTCGTAAGTCGGTGGCTTTGTTCCGTTTGTTGTTTTGTATTGCCATTCGCAATAAAAAGCTTTTTATTTTCCACTTTTTAGTACCTCCTTCCCTCTCAACTGCGCACAGCCTCTATTGCGCCTAAATGAAATATATTAAGACACGGCAGCACAGTTAAAACAGAGATTGAAAGTGCTCCAAAGATTGAAGAAATCAGAACGTCGTCTATGTATTTTTTTGGGTTTTTGTTATTTTTTTATAAAAACTGCCCCATCAGTTTCAAAATGTGTATGGAACCACCCCTGAGGCATACCCTATCCATTAGAAATCGATTTACATTTGCCGGAGTAATCACGTAACAAACATATACAAAAAAAAACAAACAAACAGTCGAATTGAGAACCGCCTTCTTTATGAAGTCGGTTGAAAAAATAAATTCTATGCTAGTACTCATTTTTACTAATCAACATTGGTAAAACTTAGCATGTCCCTAAAACGCAGTTTGAGAATCGCCTTATTATATACTAGCGTCTCGCCCCGGCTTCGCACGGGTGCAATGTAGATAGAAAACTATACGTCTAAACCTTCCTCTTGAATCACTCTATCTATTGATGAAAACTGCATTAAAATTCGTTGAGCAGTTTAAAAGATTTAAGCGTACAGACAGCGGGAGCGACTTTGTTTTATACTATCTATGTAAAGATATCTCACCTTGCGTTTACCAATAATGTTGATAAATCTACAGTAACATATAAATCAAAGAAACTTTAGCTGTACACTAAAACTGGGTTCTATCATTTCAATTTGAATGATGTACCGACAAATATTTTTTTTATATGTATTGCTGTTTTAGTAGGCACGTCAAAGTTAGTGAATGGAGGGACACAGCGACCCGTAACAAAAAGTATATGGACCTCAAGTATCATGGGACAGGGGCAGGTGGAAGAAAAGCCTTAAGAGGTACCTTTAGAAGAAACATGTGCTCTGAGGGAGAGGCTGTCAGCTCTACGCAACATTACACTTACCGATGATCATGATAATATGCCCAGCAGTGAGCGTCGAAAGGGTCTAAATCTAACCTAATATAATAAAGAGGTAAAATTGTTTGTTTGTAACAGGTTACCTCTGAAAGTCATTCGCTGATAGAAATCTACACTATGTATTTTATAATATATATATCTATTATTAAACAAAGTTCCCTGCCGCCTCTGTCTGTTCGCGGCAAACTCAAAAATTCCTGTACGGATTTTCATGCGTTTTTCAGCAATAGACAGAGTGATTCATGAGGACGGTTTGTAGTAAAGTAAATAGGTCGAAATATGACGATAATATCCGTGCGAAGCGGAGCGGGTCGCTATAAGTAGTTATAGTAGTAGGTATGAGGGGCTGGTGTCCGCAACTCCACGTCTCAGCGCGTATTTTGCGTACAGAAGTAGTATCTAATATCGCTATTTGGCAAACCTTGAGCTCAGACTTTGGAGACTCAGTCAGGGACCAAGTGTGAGCACCGTAAGTTAGACTGGATAGAATGCATATGTCTATGAGTTTGCGAGTCAGGGGTAAAGCTCACCATTCATCAGCGACTGTCTGTTTTTGAAAGATCCTAGTCGACCCAAGTCGACATAGACATCATTACTTTGAGCTAGATGCTAGCTGTGCTCAGAGCTTTAAGCGTGTGTTCAAACTCGGCAGGTGTGGGTGCAAACAAGATGGCATCATCAGCGAAGAGAAGGTTGGTGAGGTTTTGAAACCGACAGTTATACCTTTACTTGTCCACCTCTTATCTGGTCTGTTAGGTCCTGACAAACACCCTCAAGAGTGTTAGAGAACATTTTGCTAGAAAGAGGATCTCCTTGTTTCGGTAATTTCTCTAGCTTATCTCGAAGTTTAAAGGTTATAAGATCCATCTCCTCTAAAGAAACCTTTAAAGGAAAAATGAAAGTTCTCATCAGCCCTGACTAATAGTTGTTCTAGTTTAATTGCGGGCTATAAACTGTTATAATCGCCGTCGCTGCGCAAACACGTTTCATTCAAATAATTCAAGCCCTAAGTATTTCCAGTCAATTTAACAGTCTTCCGTGTCTATAAAGCTCTACGCAGTAGGTAATCTACTACATAATGAGCTAAGTTCTGTATTTCTGTGTTTCTGACTCTCCGCTCTGTTCAACACAACATGAACACCATGAGTAATCTGATGCAAAACAAAGAAAGAAAGAGTTCTACAAGTTGTTCCGTGTCAAGCTAATCTTATTTATTCTCTTATTTTCCATTTCTATTTTCTATGGCTATTTATAAGAACTCTTACTAGTGTTTTTACTACTGGGGATGGAGCCATAATGATCGTAGAATGAATAATACGATTCATTTTGGACTGTATATTCGGTGTCTCTTGGAACGTGAACATCCCAAACTACATGCAGTGTATACCTTACATACATAAGTTAAGTTTGTTCCCCATTACGAGTATCATACCCGTGGGTGTCGTAGAAAGCGAAGGAGGGGTATTGACCAGAGGCTGGGCAGCAGCGTCCTTCTGAGTACCATAACACCTACTGCGATCGCCAACATGCATCGGCCAAGCATGGTGATTACTGCTGAACTCCTAAAGGTTGACATGATGATGATGATGAAGTTTGTTTGCTGGAGGCAAGTCAAGAAATGCCGACATTTGTGACATTCCGTGTGACAGTGTCACAGCGTCGCATGTAACATTAAATCCGGAATGTTGACCGAGTCACTCAGATGTCGGCAACCCAGGACTGCTCCGGCTCCAGCTCGGTGGCTGTGGCTGATCACATCTCTGCCAAAAGCCTCGAACTACGTTTTCTCTCATTCACTTGACCAATAAATAAAACTATATCAAATTCATTTTAGTGCATAAGATCCTATGTAGGCTGTAGCTTTAGAGACTGAAAAATAGTAATACTTACTACTATTTCGAAGTCAACGCCTGTTTGCTGTTACAAAATCCCCAAGATAAAGGTAACCGAACCTTCACTACAGATTCCTAGCACGGTTACAAACAGTTGATGTGTAGTCTACATCATAGTAAGGCTTGTTTTGTCCTTTTAAAGTATTGAAATACTACGTGGTAGGTAAAGTCTCATTAACTCCGATATAACTGTAGGTAGATGCACAGTCACATGAGACATTTGTTTCACCTTTATCTTTGGGACGGTAACCCCATTGGTTCATTGATTAAAAAATAAACAATGCAACAACGAAAAATCTTAAACATAACCAGTTCACTTTTATAAACGTTAGCAAAGAGCAGACTATTGTTATCAGCATCTGTTGGTGATAGCTATTCGGATGAGAGATCTACATACACACACACATATTATCTAAGATCCCAGTCTCCAGGCCAACGTCATTATAGCTTGGTTGAAATTTAAAGAATATAAGGAGGAATATACAGTTAGTTCATTTTTAGGAATGTCTGCGTGCCTTAACAATTAACATTCGTTATTGAGCCGTGGGCTATAACTTCAGCCATGTAAAAATGACCATATTACTCCTCCTTACATTACAAGAGTGATGTATGCTGAATAGGTCAGCAAGCTGATCCATCGCGACTAGACGAGGATCACTGAGGACTGACATCTCCTCACTGAAAGCTACTTCGATGAGGGAGGAGCTGCCACGTGGCTTCTCCCTCATCAAAGCATTACCGAATTAAATAACTTGCATAACCTATACAAGTAACAAAACTATTATCTCATCATTCTCATCAGTAAGTTGCTGACAGCTGAAGTTTTAAAGTGTACACTTTAAAATTTCTCAGCAGTGTTTCAATTTACCACGAGCGTGCATCGGTCAAAATATTTTAAAATATTTTACATTTACATATTAAAAAATCAACCAAAAACATGAAAGTAATCAACAAACAGTTGCCTAAATTGCGTTGAAATGAGAACAGCACGCGTACATAAGATCTTGTTGGCGAGTACATAAGTAAGCAAGATTAAAAGCAGCCCACTGCTTTCAGCGAGGGCCGCGGACGACGCGATATTATAATCCAAAGAGCCGCATTGCCACCGGGAGGCACCACCCTGCTCTCTCCGTCTCGCTCACACCCACGGCCACAGGCACACCTGGCACGCTCGCACGCGGCGCAAAAACAAATCATTTATAGCAAGAAAGGTGTAGTATATCATTAACTTAAATAATTATGTAGGCGAACTCGCGGGGACCCGGTAGTCGCTGCAGCCGCGCACCGCGTTTACGTTACCTTCACCCAGGTACGGGTTCGTGGGTATAACGGTAACGCGCGCGTTTGACTTGTTGCGAGCTTACGTGGTACGGTGATGTGGATAGTTTCATGATTACAGTTTCGCATAATGGAGTGCGGAGTGAAGTGACTCCACGGCTTTAATCATTGGGGGAATATTCTGCGCCCGCGACTTAAAACGCGAATTATTATTTTCTGACGGTGTTGTGTTCAGCCTTTACGTTTGAGGAAATACTTGAGCATTACATAATGAAACACGATGAGTACATGACAATTAAAAATAATGTACGCTTTTTAATACTAAAACTTCCTCTAGGCGCTTGACGCGTAAATGTTATGCAAATGAAGTACTCTACCGTGAAATCAGCTTGGAATTAATTTCAATAAACAATGTTTCTTTAGCTGGAATGTTAAAATTTGTTAGTGTTGTTATTACTTGAATGAGACGAATATTCAATATTGAACCAAATAGAACGATTAGCGCCACCATACCGGTGAGGTCACCGCCGTCTCCCGCGGACGCTCCCACAGCATCACGGTGCGATGTCCACGCACAACACAATAAACTGTCTCATATGCCTGTAGCCACTGTCGTAGTCTTACAAAGGAACTATCAGTTTAATCTTAGATCTTACTTATAGAGTGCTTGCATTTGCAGTTACTAAATAGCAGCCGCGAATCTTGACTAGTGCCCGGTTGATTAAAAGAGGCCCGGCCCTTATTCCATGGGACTTAAGACTTAAATACAGACAGATATTCTTTTTTGTGCCGTGTGTTGCCGGCCACGAGTAGCACCACCCCATTTCTACCTGTGCAGGTGTCGTAGAAAGCGACAGAGGGACATTGACCACAGGATGGGCAGCAGCGTCCTTCTGAGTACCATGCCACCTACTGCGATCGCCAACATGCATCGGGCAAGCGTGGCGTGGGGAGACCTATGCCCAACAGTGGGCGTCTAAAGGTTGACATGATGATGATGGTGATTTTTTATTTAAACATATTTTGTTATAAACAGCACATACACTTGTGTCATTTGCCGAGATCTAGTTAATCGCAAGGAGTTTCAAACCGAGCAACTCAAAGATGACGGTCGTCAGCACAGCGTCTCGTGTGGTTGAAACTCTAAGACGGGGACATTAACCACAATGAACACTTAATGTCACTTGTGACCTTTAATGAACACTTTACTTTAGCCAAAGTCTTTGGCCCTCACTCATGTTACCAGTCTAGGTAGGTATCTGTTCAGACTGTAACATTTGTTCAAGAACAACAACATAGACTCAAGCATCGGCTGGGTTGCTTCAATAATTGCTAACTCCTTTTCAGATATTTTGATACGAGCCAGGTCTAAAGCGTTGGTACAATAGTCGATGTAAGCATGCGGTGATCGCTTCCAGACAGTTCTGAGTGGAAGGGAGGTCGCACAAGACACAACAAAATCGTTTCCAAGTACGATTCACTGAGTTTTTCTATTACACTTTGCCCGAGGCTTCTTCTTCGTACGGATCCCTAATTTTTTGATAATAATTATTGATCTGTAAGTAGTAAATATATAACTCCGTTAAGCCATCGACTTGGGTTGAAGTCCGGCTTCAACTGGAATAACAAACTTGACTTATTTGTATCATGTTCATCATTATTATATTATTATAATGTCGTTATTAAGTCATTGACTGGCGGGCAAAAACGTTGAAGGAAAAACCTCCACTAGCGTCGGACACACGGTGCCCATGGCGTCCAACGTGTTAAAGGGTGTAATAGTTGTATTTCACCATAGAGAGTTTATCTATGCCAGGAGACCTTTTTGGTTTAAATAATGATCTGAATTAGGTATATCGCATTTATTCAATTTCTATGTAATATATATTGCCTGGGCTCCTGGATATTGTGTTTGCTTTTATGAAAAGAACTTAGTTAGTTTATTTTTGTTTCAAAGCCCTGTATGCATACAATTTATCAACCTAAGAAGTGAATAGGGACAATAATCCTACCGGCTGCGCCATGTATTATATGTTGTTTTAGAATAAAAGTCAAGGTGAAGCACTGGAGGTTTTTTATTAATATTTCCTTAGTACAAGCAAGTTGTCGCACATGCCCAATGTGAAGATGGCCGATCCATCCTCATGTTCAAAGTCAAAGTCAAAGTCAAATCATTTATTTCAATTAGACCATTATAAGGCACTTTTGAACGTCAAATGAGAAAAAAAAAATTGATTCTAGGTGCCCATTCCAAAAGGTAGTTTTGTATGGAGAAGAATGGGCAAGAAACTCCATACTTACTCTTTTAAAAACGATGTTAACAATATTTGCATTTACAGGAATTATATAATTATACGTGAATACGATGTACCTTGCATAAAAACACTAGGTATTGTAAAGTGTGTACAAAGTATCACAGATTAAGGAATGACAGACTAAGTTATATGTACATAGATACACAGTGTTCACATATTACATATTACAATTAATGTTGAAACAGTAGACGACCACTCCTTATATTTTAACAAACAATGAATCAGTATGTGAGCCTGAGCAGTGTATAAAAAAAGAGTCAAATATATATATGTACATATTTATACTAAGTATGAAATTAGGTATTTTAAATTAGCAATCGGTTCGATTTTGTCTAGACTGTCGATCGTCCTATGGAGCTAGACCAGCATGTTTCCAAGCATTCTTATCTTGAATATAGTCCTCTAGATTATAATAAGCTTTTTTACAGAGTGTACTTTTAATATATGATTTAAATTTTGTTCCTTACATACACCCCGGAACGTCTGTACTTGTATTAGATGACACATGTAACGCTTCTTGGTTATGCCAAGTGTCATGTGTCATTTAATACTGTCTGTACGTCGTGTCTATCTACTCTGTGGCTAAATACATTACAGTAACAAATTCTGTGTCCGAGACTGAGAGCGGCTCACTACAACACGCTCGGTTATGGCGACGACTGCGCGAGTGTGCGTGCATGTATTGCAATGGTCGTTCCTCATGCTCGCGGCGGGTTGGTCTCACTCCATCTTCCGAAACCACGTGTCCCAAAAAGCTAACATGCCGCCTAAAGAATGATAATTTCTTTGGACTTAACTTAAAGTTTGGCTCCTCGGATCTTTGATAGTACACGTTCCAGGTTTCGAAGGTGGTCTTCGAGTGTGCGGCCTACTATGATAATATCATCTAAGTAGACAAGATAGGCGTCCCCGATTAATCCGGTGAGTACTAGCTCCATTAGCCTTTCGAAGGTTGCAGGAGCGTTGCATAATCGAAATGGCATAACGTTAAATTGCCATTCCGGTAGAGAATGTGGTTTTCTCTTTGTCTCTAGGGTCTATTTTCACTTGCTAGTAGCCACTTTTTAGGTCTAACGTTGTAAACCACTTCATTCTTAACAGCGTGTCCAGTGTGTCGTCGATCCTGGGAAGTGGATAGCTGTCCACATGTGAACTGCATGCTGCCATCCTTCTTTTTCACCAGGTCCACAGGGGAACACCACGGACTAGATGAAGGCTCTATAATTCCATTCTTCACCATTCCTTCAATCATGGTGTCCACTTCCTTTTCTCTTGCCACTCGTGCGGATGAAACTCCTGGGGAAACATAACGATTCATTTGCGCATTTAGCGTCTAATACGAAACAGTAACCTACCTTTGAGTAATGCTACGTTTGATTATATATGATCAAAGAATGCTACTATGCCGTTTAGACCATACCTATCTGCTGCTGCTGCAAACGAATGGAAAAAATATATTTTGTTCATTCACCGTTCTTGAGTTCACTGCTAACTGTGTGTATGTTTATACCAGACTATGAGAGTATGACAGAGAGTGCACCTGTGTTTGAGCACATACTTATGAAGTATCAGTACTAACGTATAGTAGCGAACCTGCTCTCGAAACTGCTTTTAGTTCTCGCGGCGTGTAGACACGCACACACACGCATGTATTTGTACAGTCTGTTATTTTGGTAGTACGAGTAGTGTAGATAAGTAAATCTATTCGTTTGTTTTTAGTGTCGTAGGTGTGCTTATGCATTATAATATCTCCTGGGTCTTTATCTCTATGTATCTGTGTTTATCTGTCATTGCCTATTTACCTAGAACCTACAATTACTGCTACGATATACCTATCGTATTACAATTTCTGAGTTCCTACATCGACTTCACTTATAAAGTTATACATTATTTAATTTTATACTAAGTAATCACATATTGTAAAACTACTTTTTGAACAGTAACTGAATGGATAAGACAATCTGTGTTTCTTGTTCATTTTACTCCATAGTTAACTACTTCTTGGAATGGGTAACTAGATTAAATCTTTTTTTCTTGTAAATGACATTCAAAAGTTCTAAATAATGGGCTAACTAAAATAAATTATTTCAATCAAGAGTAGACAGTAGGAGTATCACAGCGATAGTTTGCGTATCTGTTTCAACTCCTTTAAACTAGGTTGTCCAAAAAAACATAAACTGCCTGCCTAACCTTCTCGTTCCTTTTCCATGTGCTTATGATAGATTATAAAAATACTATTCACTTGTAAACAAATGAGCGAAGCGCGACATCGGGCGGGATCTTACACAATAATTAACCTATTGAGTGAATATCATCACCGAAGTTGTCTCCTACACCCCCCCCCTCCCCCCTCCCGCCCCCCTCCTCCTCAGCGCCGCGCCGCTGTTGCCCGCGTTCTCTGAATTACCATATCAAGAAACTGTCGATCAAGCGACCCTCCAGACACCCCCCCTCACCCCTCCACCCGCCGCGTGTTAATGGGAAAAAAGAAATTCGTTTTACATCCCAATTTATGTGTAGGTACGTATATTACCCACTTTTTGTTTTTTTTTTTATTTATTTTTTTTTGTTTAGAATGTAACTAAATAAGTGAAGCTAGCACCGGCAGTAGTAGTTGACATTTTAAATAAACCTTAATACCACAAGGGAGGACCTAAAACACAATATACTCAATGTTACCCTTAAAAAGAAACGCAGCCTTGAAACCACATTAAGCCAATACAAAAATGCATCACAGTTAATTGGGAATGTAACAAAAAAAAAGCGAGACAAGCTTAGTGATGTGTGTCGAAAATGCGTAAAAGACTTTGTGTTATTAAAGCGACCCCATTTTTAATATCAATATTACGAACAGATCATTTTTTCGTATATAATTATTATATAGCTTTTAGCTGCCAAGACTATGTTACAATAATATTTTAATTGTTCTTATCATTATAATTGTAAAATTTTGATGTTGTAGCCGTAAATTCAGCACGAATGATTTAATCTGAATTTGTATTTTTTTTTGGTTTTAAGAGTGTTAATAGAGTAAAAACTGTTGGTAATGAGCAGCTAGCATCAACTTTCTAAACCTTGATAATTCCAAATACCTACCTATTATAAAAGTAATAACAATACCAATCTATCATTATCCCACTGCCGGGCAAAGGCCTCTTCTCATACACAGAAGGCACGAGCATTCAACTCAAATTCAAACTCAAATCATTTATTTCAAATAACCCATTTACAGGCACTTTTGAATTGTCAAGGAGTCAGTCAATCAAAAAGTTGCAGCTAGTTGCTCGTTCCAAACAGTAGGTTTCTATGGAGAAGAACGAGCAAGAAACTGCATGCACACTCTTTTAAAATCAATAGAATATTACAAATTTAGGTTACATCATTCATGTTGAATCTAGGGGTACAATGTGAGAACAATGTAACAAGTTGTGCACGTTAAAAGAGGTCTAGTGACAGTGAAATAAGACAATTCAAAACAAATTTAAAATAACCGAGGTAGCTAAGAGATGGTCAGTCTCAACCGACGGCGCCATTTAGCTCAACCATTTTGAAGGGAATCGAATGAGCCAACACATGCGCCACCATCAGCGAGACATTCAAGTGAGCATGACAAACTCTCAACCGCCAGGGCATATTCAAGTCAACGAAAGAAGACATCTCGTAAATGGTAGCTTTAAAATACATAGTGCTCACATGTATGTGCTATGCACAATTATATACATAATACTAATAGTTTCAGTTTATACAATGCAAAGATAACGTAGTTACATCTTCAGCAGCTCCAAAAAATAGTCACCAATGCTAATCAATAAATCTATGAACCCTTATGGCTGTGGAGCTAGCCAAGCATTTTTATCAGTGATGTAATCATCTAATGTATAATATGCTCGGCTGCATAGTGTGCGTTTTATATAGGACTTGAATTTTGTCTCTTTAAGTTGAACAATTATGTGAACATTGATCAGCACGCTCGCTCAAGGAGATTGACGATTTCAAACTAATATTAATAACCTATTACCAACTAAACTCTTACTTTTAAAAGCTGTGTGTTATTTTCCTCTCAAGAAATTAATGACTTGTGAAATCTCAGTATAGTTCTGTGGGGCGTTGTAACGAGTACAACCCCAGCTTATCACTAGGACAATACACTTTTACGTAAAGGCTCGGACAAGGGCTCGGGCACTATTCCTGGATTACAAACTTCAAAAAACAGTTTTCATTTTCTCCTAAGTGAAGCTCATGGTGGCGTTGACTTCTATGCTCTGTTCTAGATTTCGTTTTAGAAGTCCATTTCAAAAAGTCGCCCCTTCTAAGTTAACTTAAACACTTTCGCTGTTGACTGTACTGTACCTACCCACATGAAGATCAACAATATAAACCGTGTTGACTGTGCCACTGTGCACCTTCATCTAAATTGTTATATTTAATTAGATCTCATGCAAAAATTAAAATTCTACAGTTGTGTTTTAGCATTGTCGCTTCATGTGTACAATAGCTTTCCACGTATACGGTTGTAAATAATTATATGCATCTATGTGCTAATATTAGCTACAAAAGAAATAAACTACTCAATAATCAATCATTTATTGCTTTCCATAATGTACATGTTTAGACAGTAAGAAACATTTGTAGAAACAACACCCGTGGACCCTGTCGGACACAGACGAGAGGGGATCACTATCTTGAACATACAATCTAACTATTTCAAAGCACAATATACCATGTCTTTTTTATATATATTCGAGATTATTCTTTATTTCAGATCATAGATCCATATAGGTACTTAGTGTTAGTAAATAATAATTTAACAAAACAACTAAAATTTAATGAATTGGGGACATCTACCTACATCTGTGCTAACATGTCTAACCGCCCAGTGCTTAATAAATAGCCCGTCAATTGTTTCCGCCACTGTAGCTAAACCTGATAAGAGAGGATCCTCGGTGTTGCTTGGGGGGAAGCGTGGCCTAGGGATTTCCTTCACAGCCTTTTCGAACGCAGTCACTGCATCTTCAGGGTTCGTAATATAAATGCCGCGAAGTTTCACTTAAACTTTAGATCTACACTAATATTATAAAGAGGAAAGATTTGTATGTTTGTAACGAACAAATTCAAAAACAACTGGTCCGCTTTCTAAAATTCTTTCACCATTAGAATGCTATACTATCCCTGAGTTAGGTTAGGCTATATTTATCAATTGAAAATTTTGAGATCCATGAAAAAAATCATGCGGACGAAAGTGTGGGCGAAGTGCTGGTAATAAATAAAAGTCAAGATGGGATCAAGTTGGGTCTTGGATACGGGACACAAGTAAAACACGCGCTGTATAAGTAAGCACGCCACAATTAACAGGGTTCATACTTCATATAGGTTACCTGTGCTCTAAAAATAATTTACATCATCATGGTGGATGAGCCCACACTCTTATGCGGAGTAACCTGATTCAGAAAGTATTGATTTGTAACTGTACGCTCTGCACACACATACATGGCAGTATTGTCAAATAACAAACCCTTGGGTTTATGATTGACACTTAAAATAATTAGCTAACATTTCATCGATTAGAGTTAATTCTGTCAAAACGAACCGGGCCACTTGTTTTATCGAATTAATTGTTTTATCTGACGCTGATTCATTTAAAATCTATTCTTTTTCCATTCCGTCCTGCCCACCGTCATGCTTTCCCCGACTCCTTTTTCATTTATATAATTCTTCACACCATCCATCCATCTTTTCTTTTGTCTGCCTTTCCCTCACCATACATCTACACTTATATTCATAACTCTTTTGGTTACATGCATTTCACCTCTTCTCTTTACATGCCCAAACCAAGACAAACGATTAACTTTCAACTTTTTTGTCACTTGCCCCACTTTCAAACTTCTTCTATTACTTGTAGATTTTCCCCTTTAACTTGAGGGGCATCCGTGGGTCACAAGTTGTTCCAGTGACCTGATGCCATTTCATGAATCCTGCGTTGATCTAGTGCATTGCGTCACGGTCTACTTCTCCATCCACTTGGAAGGACTCGAGGTAGGTACTGAAAGTCGAAGCAGGGCGTTCCGTCTAGAGACATGGGCACAGGACTAGAGACACCGCCGAAACCGCAAAACAAATACACAGTTATGGTTCTGCTCAATTTCAGGCCAACACTCTCTAGTCTTTGCCACCACACCTCCAATCAGCTCTGAACCTTTAGACCACTTTCGGCTACCAGCAGAATGTCATCGGCAAACAGCATACACCAGGCCGCCACTTCCTGAATGTCCGACGTAAGAGCGTCCATTTTTACCGACGACGACTCTTGATGCAAGCCAACAGCCACATTGAAGCTGCCAGTAGTTCCCACAGTAGACCAGACTTGGGTAGGAAGACAGGGGCTTGTTTTAACTGGGGTATGTATTAACAGGCCAATTGCTGCCAAGCTACACGTGAACGAGTGACGATAAAGTTAACAGAGATAACTGTCTGATGCCAATAATCGTTCGTACGGCACTAGTTCACGTGTGGTCGCATGCAGCAAAAGAAAGTTGTGTAACAGGCGTGAATTTTGTGAGTAAATTCATTTTTTAATTGCGCGTTTTTGATATGTTGGATAATTGTATACGTAAATGACACTGACATTATTTTAAATTATACCATATTTCATCTTGTAAAGTATTTTGTTTCCAATTAACCGCATTATCAATATATTTTTCTTAGATTTTTGAAAACCATCTACTTCCGGGGCAAGTGTTAACAAAGCACACGGGGTAAGTATTAACATGTCAATATCCCGTTTATAATTTATGTAACAAACACAATGTAATTAAAAAAAAACCTGGCGCGATTTTAAATATCATAACCATTAAAAAAGACTGACTATCTATTGTATCAAACAGTTAAAATGTTGATTAGTTTGAATTTAAATTAAGCAAATATATAAGCCCAAAATAAGAATGTAAAATTTTGTCATTAAGTAACGGAAAGTGATAATCCGATAATCAAAAAGTTAAATACGTCGCTCGTCGGTCGTCGTCGTTGCCGATATACTTTGTTTTATTTTCTACTCATATTTATGAAACGTTATCACAATCATATCAAGGCTGTATTGTTAATATTTACCCCAAAAGTGGGCCAAGTATTAACAAGTAGGTACCTACTTTTTTTTAAAAAGGTATGTTTGCGGAAAAAATATAAGGGTCTTGTGGGCTTTGTTTTTCAAAAATCATAAACGCGTAGTTGACGCTTCATAAGGTTTGCAAAACATATCCCTAAACAGTTTAAATTCCGTTGAATTAATAAAAAAGTAAAATCTGTTAGGATATGCCCCTGGCGACCTACTGCATTGACTGTTCGTTGCTCGATTCAACCGCACATACTTCCCAGACACACGTTTCTCCTAAAGTGCCCACTACAAAACCTCACGAGGCACCCGGTTGTATGCCTTTTCCAGGTCAACAAATACTATATATGCAAGTTTTTATGCGCTCTTCTGTTTTTTTCGCACAGCTGACGAATAGCGAAAATGGCGTATGTTGTTCCTCGACCAGGCATAAACCCGAATTGGTTTTGTGAAATGTCACTCTCTTCTCTCAGCCGCCTTTCAATAACATGTCTCTCAAACTTTCATACTACGGGATATTAGCTTTAATCCTCTACAGTTGTTGCACTCCAGCACATCACCTTTGTTTTTAAAGATGGGCACCAGTGAACTGTTGCACCATTCATCAAGTATGGCTTCTTCCATCAACAACTTATTGAAATATAAAGTTAAGCACATCCGTCCATCAACCCTCAATAACTTCCACACTTCCACTGGTATTCCACCTGGAGCTAAAGCCTTGCCATTCTTCACGCCACTTACTGCTATTCTCACTTCATCCATACTTATCAGTCTCACTTCTCTTTCTCCTTAAAATGATTAATTTTATTATTTTTATCTTTACTATCCGTATCCATACTAATATTATAAATGCGAAAGTAACTCTTTCTGTTACGCTTTCACGATGAAACGGCTGAACCGATTTTGATGAAATTTGGTATGAAAATGGCTTAAACCTATGCCCCAAAAAGTAGCCTATGCCCCACACTACTTAAAGTAGCCTATGCCCCACATAGGCTACTTTTTAATAAGCGATTCGTCTGCATCCACTATAACCGACATTCACGCGGACGAAGTCGCGGACAAGAGCTAGTAATATTATAAAGAAGAAAGATTTGTACATTTGTAAAGATGTTTTTCAAGAAAAGCAGATACCCCACTGATAAATTATATCAGTTAAGCGGTTTGCTGTCGGTGCGTAAACTTTATATAGTTCAAACTGTCTTGAAAAAAACACAAAGAGCTGCCCTTTGATATCAACATACTTTCAAGAAGAAAAAAAGACTCAAAAACGAAATTTTATAGCAGGCAATATGACAAAAGATCTTCTCAACTATATAACTTAGTAAACAAAAATATATACGTATACACAAAAACTTATTTTGAATGCAAGAAACTTGTTATTGATTGGCTAAAACCATTCAGTTATGAAGATACGGAGGCCCTCCTACAATACACCACATGATTTATTTACATACTAACTTGGACTAGAACAGATACAACACATATACCCACATTCCTAACACTGACACTCACACACCCTGCACACACACCATACATACTCTACACATACACTAAGTACTTTACACACTACACCCACAAACATATAATTATGTATCATATTTTCTGCCTTTTCCATTCATCCATTTTTGTTTTTCATTCATTATTCATTTTATTCTTAATTGTTATTTCATAAAATTATAATCTAAGAACAGAAACTAGAATTAGCTTTGTATATGTACATGTTCAATTTTACGTTATGGAAGAGGGAAGTGTCCTAATACAGGTATTTCTTGCCTAAAAGGATGCTTCAAACACTTGTTATACAGTACAAACTTGTTAAAATTAATAAAGTAATTTTGAATTTTTTGAATTTTTTTTTGAAAGAATAAACTCAAAAACTACTGGTCCGAAATCAAAAATTCTTTCCCCAGTACAATGCTACATGATCCCTGAGTATAAATAGGCAATATATCAATTGAAAAAATTTGGAATCATTGTGAAAATTTACGCGGACGAAGTCGCAGGCAAAGTGCTAGTCATTAAATACCTATTATAAAAAGTCATCTGCGTCTATCTATCTGCTGGCGATAAACTCAAAAACTGTTGAACGGATTTTCATGCAGATTTCACCAATGACAAAGTGATTCATGACGAAAGTTTAGGTGTATAATTTATTAAGGTTTTGTGAAAATTGGTTAAAATATGACGATTATGCCCATGCGCCGCCCGGGGCGGGTCGCTTGTTAGACATAAAGCCATCACTATACCTGCTTTATCGGCGCGTGACTTGACCAGATGTGTGAACATCGACAAAACCACTAAGTAAGAGTCGTAGCAGGTGACGATCTCTAGTCTTTAACTACCCCTGTAAGAAAAGGGCATAAATGTACTCTTATGTACCTGTTTGTGTATGTATGTGTTACGGCTAAAACCCGAAGTGTGGTTACACCTAGGTGTAACTTACTTATCTTTGTTAGAACTAGGTTTAGCTTTCATCATCGCGGCTAGAACTAGGTGCAGCCGCACATCGGCGGTTAAACTTAGGTGTATCCTATTTATCATCGGCTAGAACTAGGTTTTCAGTGCAGTTAGGCATTTTGGTTTTGTTTTGAGATTCTTATCTTGCGTTTCCCATTTTCATATTACCCCTGTAGACTAGACATCTTACCCCAGTCAAGCTATGTCAGTCCGTCACGTTTTCTATTTGTCGCCACAGTCGATTCAGGTTTTCAGGAGTTGCAGCGTTGCAAGTCCGGAAGATAGCCTACAAAATAGAGGTAAGAGGTTTGTTTGTCTGGTGAGTAGGTAATTAACACTTACTTACCATTCTATTGAGAGCGTTCGAAGCAGATAATTGCAGTAAGTTTGTGTTTGTTCCCTCAATTCCTTTGATCTATTTATGAAAGACAAAACGGGTGTATAAAGTACCCTTATCGAAGTCCGTGTCGAAGTTGATAGTCACATGTTATTCTCGCCGTGACCCCGCCATTGCGATATTGTTTGTAGTATGTACACCATACCTGGGAACCAACTAGTTGAGATATTGAGGATCATAGTTTCATTCTTCACGAAAACTGTAGGTTTTTAAAAATACTGAGGGTATTTAAAGTTATTTTAAATTTTGGCTTGAATTGTTATTATAACTTAATTTTTCTCTAGACCTCTTTTAACATGCAAGACTTGTTACATTGTTCTCACATTGTACCCTTAGATTCAACATGAATGATGTAACCTACATTTGCAAAATATAATTGATTTTAAAAGAGTGTTCATGGAGTTTCTTGCTCGTTCTTCTCCATAGAAACCTACTGTCTGGAACGAGCAACTAGCTTCAACTTTTTGACTGACTGACTCTGACAATTCAAAAGTACCTGTAAATGGTTTAAATGTAATAAATGATTTTGAGTTTGAGTTTGAGTTACCCGTCGCCCGTCGCCATCCTCTGTTACATTGTTATTATTTTATTGATTTTCTTTTTGTGAATACTATGATGTTTTTCTTTTTCTTTTTGTGATTCATCATCATCAAGCCCGCCACACTATTCCCAAACCACTGCAACTCTTGTAAGCCAGAATCAACAGTGGCGACCACCAGAACTGCGCCAAAGCAATGAAACTCGACGAGTCCCGGAGAAAACAATTCAACTGTCTTAGATCCCAAACGAAAATAAATCAGAAAAATGGTCCACTTCCCTCATTATCAAACAAGACAAAGAACAGAACTAGGCCAAGAGTACTAGGACAAAGGGACGTCGATGGACGATGTCGCAGACCTTAGTTCTTTGGCGAATTTCCTCGTTCCGGATTTTATCGCGCAAAGAAACTCCGAGCATAGCATAGCCGAGCATAGCATAGCATAGTTTGTTCAAAAACCACCCCAGTGTTCCATCTTACACCTACGTCAGGGGTCGCGGGCACGGGAGATACTTCCGCAACCCCCGACTGGGAGCGTGGTCACCAGCGTAACGCGACTTACAGCAGAATGCTCTGACTCCGAGGAGCAAACCCCGGCGCACTGGACAAGAACCAACATCGGATTATACTGAATGAGTTTCAATCCAATTCAAACCATATCGCTTACAAGACTAACTCCTCCATGTCCAGCCTCTTTCAAGCAGCGATTATACTTTTTAAACTGTAATACAGAAAGTGCATATTGTACTTCAGGGTGATTATAATACTAACATTGGTCAGTCAGCGGCCATAGTTCTTCCATAGTTCCAGGTAACCAGTCCACTTTAGTCACCCAGGCTGTTCCACCAGCCGGAGGACGTCCTTGGGTATACTTTAACATAGCATACAGGGGTGACCGTCGAATGGTGTCTCATCACATTTAATTCAGGAGGAAAAGTGTCAAGCGGGCCTCATGCGAGCTTTCTTCTTTATTTATGCCTCTTAAGAGGTAAATTTTTAATAATAATGCCTTACCTATTATTGTCTCACTGTAGGGCAAAGCCCTCTTCTCATAAAGAGAAGGCACGATAATATGTGCATGTCTGTATTACAGCTTCAGCCCGCGACGTCATCTCCCTACACTTCAGGATTAAGTCAACGTCCTAAATTATTCCACGGGAGTAAACAATCAGAATGAAAATGTATGCGTTATGCTAGATCAATATCTATAAGTAGGTGAGCTAAATTTAAAATTAAGAATGAATGATGCTGAATTAGAAAACTGTGCTATACCTATAATGCCGCTGTATAAAAGCTAATGAAACCATTCAGTGATAACACACCTCCTACTGCTATTGGTCAACTGACTCCGCACTAGGTTGAGCCCCTTTTGGAGTAACAAGCACCCTATCCATCAGTGTTCAACATGTACCTTGTACAGCTTTTATAAAATGCAGAGAACAAGCAAGGGACAAGGGTATCTCCAGGCATATCGTGTTACCCAGTAACTGGGTTGTGGAGGTCAGAGAAGCAGTCGCTCTATGTAAACATTTAGCTGCAGCCGGTTAGGCGACCCCAACATAGATGGGTAAAGGTTACTCAGATGATACTTACTACATAATATTATTATATAAGGCACTATCTAACTACCTACTCTAACTAGGCGTAGCTTAACTTGGCGTTAGTTGAAACGGGCATTAGTCTTTATTACATCATTGCATGCATCTTGCATGGGCATCTTAAGGCAGTATGTACAAGGATTCTGTATGTATTGCAACAACTGATTTTTATGTACCTACATTCTGAGCAAATAAAGACATATTCTATTCTATTCTATTCTATTCATGACATGTAAATGGCATGGATTCGGATTACTAGATAATAGACTAGATTGTTACTCTACACTTGTCTTGTACCTACTTGGTATTTCTTCTCTCCGCCTTGGGTGCTTATCTAACTTGGATACGAATGCAGTAAGTACTACCTATTGAATAATAACATATGTCACCATGAATAAGGACGTAATTTTCTCAAAACAAACTAAAAATTCATGCAAATCGGCTCGTCGGATTCTAAATGGAACTCGAAAGGACTTCATTAGGCGTAAAAATCTTATCGCAGCCGTCGTCGGATGCGCGGTGGTACGCGGCACGAGGCGGCGCGGCGAGGCGAGGCAGAGGCAAGGCGAGGCGCGGCGCTGCGTGCGGGAATTATGCAATTTCATTTCAATTTGCGACCGCAAAGAGTTCGCGTGGGCCCCTGGGGGGGTGAGACGGACCACTCGGCGCGCGGGGGGGGGGCTCGCGGGGTGGCACGGGAGGTGGCTATTAAGGTGGCTGCACACACGACGCACCGTACTTTTTCGCCACCCTCCGCGACTCTCCGCGCGACATTACACCCTAACACCACTACTTAGAATCGAATCGGTCGCGAGGGCGTGTTGATTAAATTATTTCTCCATTATTTGATTCGCCACCTTTTTCAATATGGCGGCAAAAAATCACCGTGATGTGGGGAGCGCCACAATAACATCGACGTGCTCTCACCGGCACACGGGGAAAGGATTAATTAGCGAAATGACGATTAAGGCTAAGTAAGTAGTAGTACAAGCTGTGGTACCGGTGGTACCGGTGGTACCCACAGGCACTTACTTATGATGACACGTTGTAGTTTCTGGAATTAGGTATTTGACTAAATACAATCAAGCACTGAATAGGTAAGTAATGTACTTACACAACTTGATACTTCGAAAGTTTCTCTAAAAAGTGTGCCGGGCGCTGGGGCAATTGATACTTAAGAGCGCGTATTCGATTCGTGACGAAAACTTCATGTTTTTGCGTTTTGCCCAGAGCTATATCGTTATTATGTGAGCAGATTATTTAAAGTCAATTTACAGTTTTAGAAAGATTAAGTCTTGATTTAGACAGCTACAGAGTAAAAGTATAATTTTTAATTATGGTTTTTTAAAGCGAAGACAATTCTTTCATATCGTTTTACGAAAATAGACGTCAGAGTTAACTTTCAGGACGAATACAACCATTACAATATGCCAAAATATTTTGTTTTATGCGTTTTTCCAACAGTATATACAGTCATAAAGACAGTAACAGAGCCAAAACTACGAAAATATTAGTATTATATATTAAAAAACAATGTTGAAAAAGTAGAAAAACGGTTCATTTTGTAAAATTTTTTTCACCAGTATTTGAATAAAAACATAACTGATATATTTATTTTATGAAAGTAAATGTTATGCTTAATATACAAAATATTTTTCAGTCCGTTATACGTGCTCATTTATTTTAGACAATTATTTTAAAAAGCACTGTAAAACATCGCGTGCTGTCGTTTGCCGATCAATTTCAATGATTCGTGCTTATTCCGTGCATATTTTTTTTCTGATGCACACAAACAGACCATTGTATTGTAGGTACTGTTTAAAAACTGCATCAGAAAAAAAAATACACACGAAATAAGCACGAATCATTGAAATTGATCGGCAAACCAAAGCGCGCGATGTTTTACAGTGCTTTTCAAAATAATTGTCTAAAATAAATGAGTTCGTATAACCGACTAAAAATATTCAGTACATTAGGCATAACCTTTATTTCCATAAAATAAATATATCAGTTGTGTTTTTAGCCAAATACTGGTGAAAAAACATGTCTAAGTGAACCGATTTTGTACTTTTTCAACATTATTTTTTAATACATAATAGTAATATTTTCGTAATTTTGGCTGTGTAGTTGACTTTAAAACTATATATTCTGTTGGAATAACGCATAAAACATAATATTTTGGCATACTGTAATGGTTGTATTCGTCCTGAAAGTTAACTCTGACGTTTATTTTCGTAAAACGCTATGAAAGGATTGTCTCCGCTTAAAAAAACCTTAGTTAAAAATTATACTTTTACTCTGTAGTTCCCTAAATCAAGACTTAATCTTTCTAAAACTGTAATTTTCTTTAGATAATGTGCTCACATCTTTACGATATTGCTCTGGGCAAAAGCGAAAATATGAAGTTTTCGTCACGAATCGAATACACGCTCTTAAACATAAATAATTGCTTTTTGGGTTTTTATTGTATATCAATCGATAGTATATGTGAAAGGCCGGGCCTTTCACATATACTATCGATGTTTAATGCATTATATAATGTAATTACTTAAATGTCTAGTTTACAAGCAACTTTAAAATTGTTATAAACTGACCGTGATTGCACTCCAGCCAGCGCCATTGATATTTTTCAATCTTGGCATAACATCGTACTTACGTGTAATAGATAAAAGTAGTTCTCATTGGCTCACCTCTATAATATAATCATTTGGGGAATTCAACCCTAATAATTTGCATTAAAAAACACAAAATAAATTATGATCCAGAGCAATGTTTCATTGGAAGACCATCGACTGTTGCAAGCGACATTTAAATATTATAATAAGAAAAAAAAAATTGCCAATTCAATACAATACCTCTCCGTATGTATAATATTGAGTAATGTATTCAAGAAATTGTTTAGCTTGTAATAATCAAACATGAAATGAGACGACACCTGCTCTCATAAACAGTTGTTGAACAAGCCGTCGGTGGGTCAAAATGACAACAACTTAGTATTAAATTAAGCATCGAACCCAGAAGACTAATTCTACTAATTAAATGTCAATAAGTTAGTGTTAAGCTTCATAATCAGAATGCTAATTCTACTAATTAAATGACAATAAGTTAATGTTCAGCTTGTAGAAGCTTGTAGAATTAATTACCCGGTTTTTTGAAGCACATCATATTCTAATTATAATGTTCACTAAATTTTATTTATAAGTAACATATTATATACAATATTTACACGTACAAAAATAAACTAATAATGTTAAATAAAACTGAGATATTAAACTACTACATGAGTTTCATGTTATTAAAATTTTAAGTTAAGATTTTAGATTTTTGTGACTCTTTCACGCTTAAACGGCTGAAAGGTATTAGCTGAATATTGGCACACTTACATACTATATATATTGATCTAGCTTAACACATAGATTATACTATTTGGCCCGTTTTTGTGTTCCCGTGGGATAGTACTTATAGGACTTTGGCTCAATTCTATTTACGCACACGAAGTCGCAGACAGAGGCTAGTACATTCATAACTTAACTTTACGTCATTATACATAACAAACCTCATCATCATCATCATTTCAGCCGAAAGACGTCCACTGCTGGACATAGGCCTCCCCCGCGTGTCGCCACATTGACCGGTCCCGTGCGACTCGCATCCAGCGGATCCGCGCAACCACCAGGTCTTCGGTCCACCTAGTGGGAGGCCTTCCAACGCATCGTCTTCCGATTCGTGGTCGTCACTCCAGAACTTCTCGGCCCCATCGGCCATCCGTTCTGCGAAAAATGTGCCCTGCCCACTGCGACTTAAGTTTTTCAATTCTTCGGGCTACCTACCTTAGTTACCTACTTTAGTTTCGGAAGTCGGTGACTTTGTTCTGTTTATTTGTATTGCCACCGACTTCCTAAACTAAAGTCATGTGTTCTGTGCTAAACTTATTTATCACTGTTTAGTTTTTGTAGGCGGTTCTCTTTTTTTTCAAGGTTTTATTTTCCACTTTTTAATGCCTCCTTATCACCCAAATCCATTCAGAAACGGCAACACAGTTAAAACTGAGATTTAAAGTCCTCCAAAGATGGAAAGATGGAATCGAAAAAGTCTTTTCGGTTTTTGTTGTTTTTTTCAAAAAGCGCTGAATAAATTGCGCTGTATTGTACACTAAACCCTTCTCCAGAATGTAACAAACACTTTTCTGAAAACCACATCAAAATCGGTTCAGCCAAACGGGAGATAATCGCAGACAAACCATACATACATACATACAAACATACGGGTCGAACTGAGAACCTCCTTTTTTTAAATCGATTAATATAAAATATATAAGGATAATGTTTTGGTGTATAAATAAAGCACTTGATTATTATAATAAACTGTATTTATTATACTTAAGCAGAAATCTTTCGAGACGCATCACGGAGCCGGTGAGAGGAAGTAAAGCTACACTCTAGATCATAGATAACATGAGTTCCGAGTAGAGTAGTATCATAGATTATTATGCGTTGACACACATGCGTTCATACTAACAGATAGATAGTAAAGAACGTCTCAGAAAGGAGAAGAATCTTTTAACTAAAGGGCGTTACTTGTGGTACGGCAAGTACTATCGTATAAGTAGATTAGATAACCCTCCCGTCTCTATTGGAATCGGCTAGTCGTAATCTAATTGAAAGCCAGTACAACTTTCTTTTTCTTTATATTTAAAAATAATAATAGGTGCCTACCACAATGTATAGCAAGTAATACAATACGACATGAGATACCCAAAACATTGAGCTATAATCCACTAATAGTTCCACTAAAACGTTGTATTGTCCCAATAAAAGGAGCAGACAGTGAGCCATCAGCTAAACAAACGAACAACCACGAACTGCTGAGTGTGGTGCTGCGGAAGACGCGCGGGGTAGCGGGGTAGCGGGAGGCCGGGTGTGCCGCTGTCCAAACACGGCACAATAGCGGCGGATGCGAACGCGAAAACGAACCATTATAAGCGCGATAAAGGAACTATACATCTTTAAAAGCATTGAGCTGAGGTGTCCCGTCCCGCCGCGCCCCTAATGACGTAAATCGAGCCCGCACTCTTTTGTTTCGTTTCCGATAACCGCCGTAATCCGCTCCTTATTGGGTTACCGCCTTTAATCATTGACGCGAGCTCTGTAACCGAGCTGAGCCCCTAACGACCAGCAATCAATACGCACCTCCGCCCGCGCCGCCCGCGCCGACACGATTGTGTAATCAATACTCCTTTGATTCGTCCTAATAAAAATAAGTAAAAGTAAGTAATTGAATCCTACTCCGAAGATTACACAAACGAATTACAGGTAATGATTGTAATGAATGATGTTTGAGATGATTCACAAATAAAAAAGATTCTATTGACACTATGCAACATTACAGCATTGAAGTGTTATACTAAGGGCTGTAAAAATGTTAAACAATATTTACTTATTTATTTACAACTAGCTTTTGGCCACGGCTACGTCCGCGTAAATGTCGGTTATAGGGGTGTCCTTTATAGGGGTTCAAGCTACTTTCATATCTTTCATCAAAATCGGCTCAGCCGTTACATCGTGAAAGCGTAACCAGACAGAGTTACTTTCGCATTTATAAGATTAGTATGGATTATCAAAAAAAAAACGTCAAACTGTATTCTCTATTTAGGTTGGCGTTCGTGCCAAGTTTAAAGTTGATTCACCTAAAAATATTTTTCATAGTTGCCACTTCCCCTTTTCACTCCTTTAAGGGTTGAATTTCCAAATAGCCTTTCTTAGTGCTTGCCTATATCATAAAAGGAAGCAATGTGCAAAGTGTCCCCTTAAAACACTAAAACATGTATTTTTGTATGTCTGTCTGTAAAGCTAACTACAGTAACTACCTACAAATTGTTGTTGCCAATGTTTAAAGTATTTAACGTTTATTTCATGTCGTTGATACTGCAATTGCGTGTAACTAAAATTGTCAAATACCGCCGACCTTACGTCAAACCGTCGAAAGTGTACATTCGAGATATTTAAAAATGTTAGTTACGTGGAATTGAACTATCAGTGACGATATAAACTTTCATAATCCAGTTTTAACAAAAATTCTGTAGAGGAACACATGGGCTATCTTGCCTACCGTTGCCAAGACTTTTGAGCACATACTCCACGCACTAGTCTACAAGAGGATTAATGCGCTTTTTACTGATGCCTAACACGGTTTTCGCCCAGGTCGCTCCGTAAACACAAACCTACTGATCCACACTGACTATATCTCTAGCGGTTTGGACGTCGTCGGTAGGCAAGTCGAGTAGAGTATATCGTTATCGACTTTGTCGAAATACAGGCCATTTCGACAAAGTCGATAACGATATACTCTTGTCAATTTAACATTCAATTATCTTCATTTCATGCGTGCTATATGTGGACGACCTAAAACTAGTTGCTTACATCAGAACGGAGGAGAATTGCAAACTCCTGCAAAGGGATATTAACGCTTTCTACGAGTGGAGCATTCTAAATAAGCTGTTCTTTAACACAAATAAGTGCTACGTCATGACATTCAGTTGAGGATTACGTCCAATTCATTTTGACTACACCTTAAGTGGAGAAAAAATAACTCGAGTCACCAAAGTAAAGGACCTGGGAGTGACCTTCGACCGCTATCTGACTTTCAGTGATCACATTTCCACCGTTGCGAAAGAATCTCCAATCCATACTGCGATCGCCAACCCGCCTGCCAAGCGTGGCGTTTATAGCAAAACCCCCCCTTGGGTGAGGCCTATGTCCAGCAGTGGACGTCGTTTGGCTGAAATGATGATGATGATGATGAAAGAATCTTTCAGACGCTTAGGATTTGTATTGCGGAATGCTCGCGACTTTCACAACCCTCATGTTTTTAACTTACTGTACACCACTCTAGTTCGCAGTAAGCTCTCCAGCTTACTGCCAGCCACAACTACTGGGGGCCAAGTCTGCTATTTTAATAATTTCGTCATTCCAACACGATCCCATTGTCATTTTGCCAAAAGTTCGTATACTGCTAAATTCATAATGGTCGATCATTGGTCGGTCAATGGTCTCGTAATAGAATTGTGTTATAATGACATTGTCGTATTGCCATTATTATGAAACCCGTTATTGAACATTTATTCATACCTGATTTCATTTGCATATATTTTTACATATTATTTATAAGTGTTATAAGCAATCTGAAGTAGTAAGAAGTTCGTAAACTAAGTCAGTAATTCATTTGTCATTATGTACGAGATTACCATTCTATATCATTTCTTTCAATGGAGTGTCAGTGGTTGACCATTGGAAAGTCATAATGACGCCATTATATTAGTAAATTAGGTACCAAACTTGTCAAAATCAACAATTATGACATCAATGATAGACCATTCTGACACTATTGTAATAGCAGACTTGAGGCCCTGGTCTCCATCAGTAGTTGTATCTGGCACCCCTATACTGCAGCTCAAACACTTATGCTTGAGAGAGTGCAGAAAACTTTTTAAGGTATCTTTTCAAAAGAATTTTCTACTTCTACCCTTTCATGTACCCTACCAACTATATCCTAGGGACTTTAGGTTTCAACTCGTTGGAGATAAGAAGAGGCCTTGATCACCTCACGGTGACCTGTAAGAAAATGATTATAATATTTTGTAATAGGTGTAATAATTAAAAAATTACGTTGGTTACGAAAATAATAAAAGTACAAAACCTTTATAAGCCAAACGGTTGACTGACAGTTAACATTTTTTGTTTACACAGCCGTACGGCGTAATAAAAAGGCGGCTACTATTTTATGGTGTAATACTGATTTAAAAACTGAAAACTTTAAATTGCCTTTAAAAATTTATTTTGTGATTTTATGAACTAAAACTAACATTTTCCGACTGCATTTTGCCTAAACTATCTCAATAATATATTTATAGATTATTTCTCATGTAGAGTAAAATACCCTATTGTATAATTGTTTGACACAATATTGTCTGCTTTATATAATTTAATTACCTACATTGATATTTTATCGAGTGTTTCTATGTTAATTGATGTAGTTGGTATAGTACCTACCATGTTAATTAACTTTCATCTCATCATCATCATTTCAGCCTAAAGACGTCCACTGCTGGACATAGGCCTCCCCAAGGGTGGGTTTTGCCATAATCGCCACGCTTGGCAAGCGGATTGGCGATCGCAGTATGGTTGTTACAAAAGCACAGAGAACGCTGCTGCCCATTCTCTGGTAAGTCCTTAGTCGACTCTTACGACACCCACGGGAAGATATTATGGGATGGTGCTATTCTTAACGTCCGACACCACACGGACTATTAACTTTCATCTGCCTTTTCCCAAGCATATTGGGGTGGGTTTCCAGTCTAATCGGATGCAGCTGAATACCAGTGTGATAATTAACTATAAATAAATAAATTAATAAATAGACAGTAGGATTCTGAATTTACTATTAATTACTATTTCATGTTTTTCTGTTCGATTGGGGTCAATGCTGTTGCGCTTTTCTTCATAAATTAAATCTGTCTCAGAATAATTAAATAGTCTTTCTGAATTAACAGAGCTTGCTGGTGTGAGTGTGATTAAGTATCGTTTCAGAGTGGGGAATACCTACATGTGTGTTATTATTCTAAGCATACATGCTTAGTGTTGCTGATTTCTTTAAGTTCATTGTTTTCTTTTCTTTCTTGTTTTTCCTTTCTTGTTGTTTTCTTTTCTTTTTTTCACCTTAGAAAAAATTTAGATTACCTACAGTAAAAAATAAATTATTGTGATTGTATTACAAGCGTGTTATCATTATTTGATATTATATAACAAATACTTAACATCTCGTTACTCGAGTATTCGCCATAGGGAATAGTGATTAATCGGTATTCGATTATTCGTTATGTCAACTATTAGCGGCATCTCCAATAACTATTGACTAAAATCGTGTGAACAATATAATTATTTAGATATTAAAGTCTCACCATGCTCTCGAGGTTATAAAAATAAATAAAAAATGGCGGACACGAATATTTGTAAATATTCTCTGTGAGTGTCGTTCTCATTGGCTTTTGAGGGTCATGATAACGATAAATGAGAATAAAATGAAAATTCAAAGTCATTTTAATTTTTATTAGGTAACATAACTTCTCAAGTAAATGTTAATATATAATAATATAATAATATGTGGGGACATTTTACACACGGCTATCTGACCTTAAACTAGGGAGCCCCTGTACTATGGGTGTCAGACAGCTGATATACATACACAAATACATTTTTAAATAGATACATAATATATAGATAAACAACACCCAGACACAAGGCAAACATAAGTGCTCATCACACAAATATTTACCCTGGGCGGGAATCGAACCCGCGACACGCTGTGAGTTAGAAAGTGTTACAATAAAATACCTCCCCACATTGAAGTCCTATATTAAACGCACACTATGCAGCCGAGCATATTATAAATTGGATGATTACATCACTGATAAAAATGCTTGGCTGGATGCTGGTCTAGCTCCACAGCCATAAGGGTTCATAGATTTATTGATTAGCATTGGTGACAATTTTTTTGGAGCTGCTGAAGATGTAGAACTACATTATCTTTGCATTGTATAAACTCAAACTATTAGTATTATATAATTTTGCATAGCACATACATGTTAGCACTATGTAGGTACTTTAAAGCCACCATTTACGAGATGTCTTTCGTTGACTTGAATATGCCCTGGCGGTTGAGTGTTTGTCATGCTCACTTGAATGTCTCGCTGATGGTGGCGCATGTGTTGGATCATTTGGTTCCCTTCAAAATGGTTGAACTAAATGGTGCCGATCCGTGCGTCATGTTCGTGAACGGGCGCCGTCAGTTGAGACTGGTCATCTCTTAGCTGCCTCGGTTATTTTAAATTTATTTTGAATTGTCTAATTTCATTGCCACTAGGACCTCTTTTAACGTGCACAATTTGTTACATCGTTCTCACATTGTACCTCTAGATTCAACATGAATGATGTAACCTAAATTTGTAATATTCTATTGATTTTAAAAGAGTGTTCATGGAGTTTCTTGCTCGTTCTTCTCCATAGAAACCTACTGTTTGGAACGAGCAACTAGCTGCAACTTTTTGACTGACTGACTCCTTGACAATTCAAAAGTGCCTGTAAATGGTTTATTTGAAATAAATGATTTGAGTTTGAGTTTGAGTTTGCTGCTCAGCAGTCGATCTCTCAGCCACTGCGCCAACCGTGTCGTCATACTAATGTATGGGCACCTTATCAAAATGGGACAGAGCTGCAGCACAGTAAAGATATCTATACAGTATTCTATCTTCATACAAACGGTCGGAACGCGAGTCGTACCTACACTTTTTAAGTTAGTAGGGAAATTAGTATACCGACAGTCTCGAATGCGCCTCAGTGGCGAATATATTGTGTTGTTTTTGGTTGCTTGAATTCGTCAATAACGCACCCAGAGATAAACATTTTTAAATTACCTGGGACCTCCGAAAGACTATATTATGTTCCTGAAACTTAATAGACTATAAAAAAAAATGACTTCCAGACTATATGTGCTTACCTACTTACTAGACTATTAAAAAAATGATATACCTACTATAGTACGTAATTTGTTTCTTTTTTTAAAAGGTAAGTATTTCGCTTTTTCTACCGAGTAAAGTAGGTAGCTGGATTAATAAACAAATAAGTGGATAGGGTGAAAAAGCGACCTACCTACGCTCGCGTTGAAACGAACTGGTAAGTACCTACCTATGTAGTTTCTTAGGCTAGGCTATCTATCTACCTACTTATGTACTAGCTACTTACATATATTATTGAATTAAACAAAATATCATTATAAAATGATTATGAGAGTAAATGATAGGTACAGACGCCAGCACATCGGGCCATTAAAAATTGTCAAATTTCCCTAATTGAATATGATGAGCCTTACGCTTTTGCAATTAAATTGAAAATCTATCAAATAAATTTGACAGATTGTTGCTCCAGCTTGTGCTGGACTCTGTATCTACCTATTTAGTAAGATTTACATTAATATTTACTATTTAAGTAAGATTTTGTAGTCGGTAGTTAGAGGTTTTGTCAGCTGTGTTTTGCATTTTGGTTAAGTATCATTTATCTATTTCATTTTTTTTTATTAAATGAAAAATATTATATAGCTAAATTTACAATCACGAAACTAAAAAGAAAATAAAACACTACAAATTTATAATCACAAAACTAGAACACACACTAGGAAGAAATTAATACACTGTAGTACGTGCAGTACCTACCTTAACGTGCGATGGGGTTGTCCCGCGTACAGTCACTGTAGTACAGTGACTGTACGCGGGACAGTGTCTGTACGCGGGACAACCCCATCGCACGTTAAGGTACTGCGCGCATGTAGGTAGTTATTTCAAGGACAGGGCCGAGTCACAATACTGTTAGATACTGCTGTACTGTTAGATATCTTTACTGTGGCTGCAGCTCCTAAAATTTTTTTGAAGTTATACTTCTTTAGGCGCGTTATGAAAAAATGATGAGAGTGAAATTTTACGATGCGCGCGCACAGCGTCACACAAAATTCTCACGGGAGTAATTGTAAACAACGCCATCTCTGACGTACATGCTGAACTACTTACTGCCTTCGTTGCTATTTTGTGACTCGAAGAAGTATAACTTCTCACGCGCGTACATAAGTACACACTGAATTTTTGAAGTTATACTTCTTTAGGCGCGTTATGAAAAAATGATGAGAGTGAAATTTTACGATGCGCGCGCACAGCGTCACACAAAATTCTCACGGGAATAATTGTAAACAACGCCATCTCTGACGTACATGCTGAACTACTTACTGCCTTCGTTGCTATTTTGTGACTCGAAGAAGTATAACTTCTCACGCGCGTACATAAGTACACACTGAATTTTTTTTTTTTCTCTTTTGATAGTTATTGTTTTAGTCTATAGGTAAATAAACGACGAAAGTACTACATATTATATAGTCTATTTAATATTTTTTATTTCTATTTCGCAACGTTTGTCAAACTGTCAGTGTCAAATTTATAACCTATAAAGGTAACAACGAGTAAAGTAAAGACCCCTAAACTTTTATTTATGAAGACATTATTTCACATAAACACTGAAACAAAATGTTTAAATCCCTGTTAAGCAACTTGAACTCGGCACAGTTATCGCGCGGAATCCATACCACCGCCTGTATGAATGAAGTCCGCCTCTTGAGTCGCCTGAGAGTAGTTGATAACTCTGAAATCGGCAAGCGAGCTATGGCCGAAGGGAAACCTCCTAAAGTCATCTGCGTTTACAACAAGCAACGTACGTAAACCTCAGATTTCACTAACTACTATCTCGCCATTAAAAAGTGTAGGTACATTACACATTATTGTACTCCCAAGCTTGCATCACATGAGACATATCAGTTGGGTCACTGGGATGCCAAGTAAAACATTTGGTCAGTCACGGCCTTATCATATACGAAAAAAATGCAGTCTGCTTTTTGCCATCCCGGTGTACATTATGTTCATTAGTGGCAGTGAAATAGTAACATCTTACCATCAGTTGGCCCTCCAGCATGTTTGTCACCCAATAACATCAAAAAGAATACTAGGTAAACAAAGTCGAAATAAAGGGCTATCAGTTCCATATGGCAAAAGCTGTAAAGAAACAAGCAAAAGAATTAAAACTAGATAAAATTAAGCTACAATACCGAACCATAGCTTTGTGCACTGGTTTGCCACTTTTACTGGAAAATGTAATTAATGATGGTTGGAATTACATTTTGGACGTTATGAATGTTGATGAAAAATTAAATCCATTCACTGCTTACCTATATGTTTAAGCAGTGGTTAAATGAGAAGTTTATTTACGTCGGGTTTGTAAGCAAGGATAACAAATTGTCTTGAAGGACGACAATAGGATTAATAAAAAAATCAGAGGAAACTGCAATTTAATGACGGTTTTAAATGCTCTGAAATGTGATTCGGACTTAAACATTATGAAAAAAAGAAAATTAAATGAAAAAAGGAGTGAACATTCCATTAATGCTCTTTGACAGACTGTGTCCTATATTTTGGGTAATTCTCTGAGAGAAATCGAAATAAATAAAAACGAGCTCACTAATTACAGTCCTCGCTTATCTTTAACTACACTTTTAAGCCACACCATAGTTGGGTAAAAGGTAGTAGTTGTTGATTTTGACCTCAAAAGTATTGTTGACGTTATTATAATAATTGTGGTTATTTAGACATGATTTTCAAATGGGATGGTGTTTACAACATAAAAACAAAGTAATCTAACTATACTTTGTTCTGGCACATCTTATAAAAAAAAAGTCATGTTATCTTATAAAAAAGTCATTTTATAAAAGAAAGTCGTGTTAGTTACACTATTTATAACTCAAGAACGGCTGAACCGATTTGGATGAAAATTGGTGGGGAGGTAGCTTAGAACCAGGAGACGGACATAGGATACTTTTTTCATTCAAAGTCCAGCTCCTATAAAAATTTGACCATCATTTTACTATACACAGATGACTTAAAATACACAATTGAAAAAAGTACACTCATTGCGTAGGTACCGTCAGTGTGGTACTAGACTCTAAACGAAGTTTAGGGATTTGTAGATAATGTTGTCTACATGGATGTAGACAACAGCATCTACAAAGCCCTTAAAATGTATGGTTATGTTATGCACAACATCAAAGATTTCAAGCGTCAGTACCTACTTATTATATATTGCTAGGTAGGCCTTGTCTACAAAACTATAAAAAGTATTGTTGACTGTTTGATGCTTCAAAGCTATTTAGATTCGACTGTCTAGCTACTGCACCTTGAATAAACTTTCATTGAACTTATCGAAATGTAATTCGATTACATTCACTAAAAAAACAAAAAGCAGCACACTTATTGCTATCACTTGCTAAACGACTTGCTTGACGACACGGTTGGCGCAGTGGTTGAGCGATCGACTGCTGCGCCGCATGTCGCGGGTTCGATTCCCGCACGGAACAAATATTTGTATGGCCTACAGACAGCTGTTGTTCCTGGTCTGGCTGTTTGTTTATGTGAGTTTATATGTTTGTGAAGGCACCCTCGATACATGAGTAATTTCTAGTGTGGGGAAATGTAACAAAATATATACAATTAAAAAGAGTATACTCATTGCGTAACGTTGGTGTGGTACTAGACTCTAAACTTCACTTTAATATCCATGTAGACAACATTATCAACAAAGCCCTTAAAACGTATGGTTATGTTAGGCACAAGCGTCCATCAACCTACAAATACTTATTATATCGCTAGGTAGGCCTTGTCTGGAGATCGCTACTATAATATTAAATCCCTATTACACTACATACATTGACTCGATTGAGACTGTTCAACGTAAATTCCTAAGAGCTATGCATTACAGATGCTATCACTGCCACAGTTTGCATTGTTGCTTAGGAATTACAAACTGTTAACCCTAGAATCCAGAAGACTGCTCCTCGGAACAATGTTTCTACATGGTATTGTGCATAACAAATATGATTATTCAGACTTAATAAATAAGCTTTTTTTCATCGTTCCGAGGACAGTAGTGCGTCGACAAGCGCGCCAATAGGTACCTACCGCTTACTACGTATAAATATCAGTCACGTCTGTAATTCCAATGCTGCCTTTCGCGCTCCTGTGTGTGTCAACTTGTGGATTCCTACAACACTAGATTTGTTCTTTTTCTATCCCATAAATTTCTTATTAGAAAGTATCCATTCAATTCACTGTCTTTCTTTTTATCTCATGTAGCATTAACTATACTCCATTTACATTAAGATTAGACTTTAAAACGAACCTTTTTTACAGTCCCTTCAACCGATTTTGACTTCTATTCCGTATGTTTAAGGATGACATTAGAGGCAAAAAAGTGGTTACAATAACAACTGTTTACTGCAGCTGCCATTTGTCATGCCACCAACGCAATATAAGTCAAAATCGGTTGAACGGACTGTAAAAAAGGTTTGTGTATATGTCTATTCTTATTGTAAATGGAGTATAGGTTTCAACAATTTAATAATAAGTGGATATTGTTGCTAGTAGTACAAAGTAGGTATTTTGTTTAATTAGTACGTAAGATAGTATGTGTAATATTTCTTTGTACTCCTGTTTTTTATCCCAAAATAAAAAAAAAAATTATGAACACAGTGGTAACAATGCAAAAGTTGAGTTTCCTGTAGTTAAAAAGTTATAGTACCTAGTACAAGATGGAGAGATGATGTATGTGTAAAAGTTATAGTACCTAGTACAAGATGGAGAGATGATGTATGTGTAAAAGTTATAGTACCTAGTACAAGATGGAGAGATGATGTATGTGTAAAAGTTATAGTACCTAGTACAAGATGGAGAGATGATGTATGTGTAAAAGTTATAGTACCTAGTACAAGATGGAGAGATGATGTATGTGTAAAAGTTATAGTACCTAGTACAAGATGGAGAGATGATGTATGTGTAAAAGGTAGGTCTCACATCTTTTTACCCGACTAGGTACTACAGCTTTCACTCAACTCCCTTTTCATTCATATCATTATTATTCATTCATTACCTATTTTAAAAAATATTGATTTTATTGTAGGTGCTTCTCATATTTTGGGAATGTCAAACATATTTTAGGGAAATAATTTTGAGCATATTATGTTATGGGAATGAAGAACCTGGGTCCAATTGTCACATTTGCGCTTGGTTGATGACAATGGGCTCGCCTCCAATCATCATAACTGGCGGACTGTGCGTGTTACTATACCTACACCTCTGCGCACCCCTACGCGGCATACTGACGTGATGTTTGTATGTGTTTCAGGTGTTGGCTGCATTGGTGACAGAGTATTAGTAGCCATCAAAGGCCAAAAGAAGAAAGGTATCTTAGTGGGCATGAAACAGAAACAAAGTGTCAAGGTGCCGAAGTTTGACAGCAACAATGTAGTGCTAATAGATGACAACGGAACTCCACTGGGCAACCGCATCCACGTGCCCATCCCCACCATCCTGCGGACCATTCTCAAAGAAAAGACTCACTCGAAGGGAGCAGACTATACAAAGTTATTAGCAATAGCAACCAGATTTGTGTAGTTACTGCATTTATTCATAAGTAGGTTATTGTAGGTATAGGTATTAATAAATTGTTATTGATTCATTTAATTTTGTTTCGTTGTAAATAATATCGTCTAAAATCATCAAACCTTCTGATAAGGACTAAAACAGGACCAAATGACCAAATATCAACATATCATTACATACTAAAAAATTCTCAGCCTCTGTGTCTTGCGATGTGGACTACGAGGAAGTATTCAAAACCGTCGAGAACTGGGCTATGCTGGACTCCATGCAGAGATGCCTCGTCGACTGCCGATACGTCGAGATGCTGAGGTGTCTGTACTGACCACAAACTACAAGAACGCAGTTCAAGACCAATCCAACTGCATCGAGAGGTAAGGCAGGGACACGTCATCTCTCCGAAACTTTACAAACGTTAGAGGTCGTTTTCAAGACTTAAACATCAACGGTCATCATGGCAGTCTGCAGGAGCTGGAAGTGATGCTAAACAGCCTAAGGCTTAGGCCCTAAGGGATTCTTCAAGAAACATGGGCCTCGGATCTAGGTTCAGATAAGACCAAAATCATGTCTGTGTACTATGGTCATGTCTTCCCGAGACCCGTAGTCGTAAATGGCGCTATTGTCGAGGTTGTGCAGGAATACATATATCTTGGCCAAAATATACAACTAAGGCGGCACAACTTCTTGGCTCTTGTGATACAAGAAATATTAGTACAAGAGCCAGGGCTATACTCAAGATCGTGTCTTGAAGTGCCAATATTATTATTATTAACTTCGAGAAGCTGGCGAACAGAAGGATACGCTTAGGCTGGGCGGCATTCGGGAAGATACGTGATTTCTTTAAATCGTCGATCCCACATTCCCTTAAGACCAGGGTCTTTAACCAATGCGTCTTATCCGTAATGACTTACGGAGCCCGAAACGTGGGCACTCACTGTGGGTCTGGTCCAAAATTCAAGGTTGCTCAGCGTGCTATGGGGAGAGCGATGCTCGGGGTTTCTATGGATAGAATTCGTAATGAAGTCATTCGCCAGAGAACTAAAGTCACCGACATTGCGCTTTGAATTAGCACGCTGAAGTGGAAGTGGGCCGGCCACGTCTGCAGGCGGACAGACGGTGATGGAGCAGACACGCTCTAGAGTGGAGACCGCGTTTGAACAAGCGTAGTGTGGGACGCCCTGCGGCACGATGGACCGAGTTGAAGGTGGCTGGCAGCGGATTGATGCGAGATGCAGACCGGGCTGGTTGGCGAACTCTGGCGGAGGCCTACGTTCAGCAGTTCACGAAATAACATGTAGGTAGTACTTATAATTTCACGAAACAGTACATACTAGGCACAATGTTATATGTACCTCATCGCATAAAAAAATAGGTAGCTACTAAAATCTTTTAGTACCTAATGGGAAAGTATTAAAAAAAAACACTTATTGAAATTTGAAAATTTAATAAATCTTATGTTCAGTTTCATAAAGTAGACTTAATTAGGACACGCTACCTACCGATGGAGATGAGCAGACAACACGACATCAACATTTAGTGTTACTCATATGTCATCGTGCCGGGAGCGCGCAGAGCGTTGCGCACTCGACGTCGTGCAGACTAGTACACTGGTTGAACCATTTCCATTCATTCAAATAATCCCAAATTCTACTAAACGCCTTGAACACCGTAACGTTTCTTGCATTGAATCGTTACTGTATTGCATTAGATTCGACGCGAAACGCGACGTCTGCGGCGTCTTGTACGCAGCGCACCGCGGCGCCTCATAGGGCTTTAGAATTTTTACGGGGCTTTATAATATATTTAGCTAGTTGACAGTTTTTGAGAAACCGATTAATAATATTCCTTCCTGTCTGCTAAATTTCTGCAAAAAAAAAACTAACTTGTTTTACAATATTTTTCAACGCAATCTATCAATATTCTCAAAACGTACTGTCATGGCCGGTTTGAATGACGTCCATCCACTCCATTTAGGGCCCCATTAAAATAATTAATATTATTATTATCATCATATTTTTTTTTTTTTATAGGTACCTATAATAGTCATGCATACCAGCACTATTATTTCAAATTGCTGTTTTTTATTGTTTGATAGATTATCTTGCTGTTGGTGTTTAAATACCAATAAATAAATGTGAGAAACTGAATAGATATATTCAAATCACGTTATTAATAGATTAATTTTATTTTTCAAAAATGCTACTTTAACTTAATTAAAAAAATATACATACTTTCGCTATTTTAAGATCACAAACGATTCTGCAAAACATCATCTAGTTTTTTTTACTGTCAACTAGCGAATTGAAATATTGGATAACATTCGATTTGTTATAGCCTGTGGTGGCCTGTGGACGATACCTATGTACAGTCACGAGCATAAATATGTATACAGATTGCAAAATGCAAAAGCAATTTTCTCGTGAACTTACAACTTATAGATAAAACCTCTTTTATAGTAGTTTGGGATCAAAAATACCAAATTCGTAACCCCATAAAATTTCAATCAATAGTTGAGTAGAAAATCAGTTTAGAATGAGACCAACTGTTTACATTTTTTTGCTCGCGACTGTACTTGTCCGTAGAATGACATAAATGGAAGCCCTACAACAGGGCAGCCCGTCGTTCACGCTCACTAACGAGTAGGTAATCATATCATCTGTATAATAATGCACAACAGCTGTGACTAGATATTAAGATTCACGTGCGTTCACTGCTACTAAGGTATCGTGAGGTGCCGCCGACGACTCGGTAACATGTAAAACGATCAATTATCTAATTATAAACAACACACGACTATAAGAAGTACCTATGCTAAATAATTAAAATCTTCACGATAGATAACTATGTATAGTAATATGTGGACTGAACAGACAGTCACGAACGGATTAACGAACAAACTTTCCTACATACAATATATTACAAAAAACGGTATATATTAACACAATAAAGTTTCTCGAATACATAAATATTTGTACATTCACTGTTAGTGGGACTGAGAACACTGGCACGCATGAAGGGGGCTTCGGCACAGTCTTGTCACTTGAGGGCGCCGAGGACCTGCAGGATGGGAGGAGGAACTGGAATACGGGACACTGAGGCCCGTCAGAGATACCGCCTTATACTATATCCCATGACTCATTTCGTTTTCTAAGAAAATGTCGCTAGCGATATCTCTGCTGGGTCTGTACGCAGGTGAGGTGGACGAAGTGGTACTACTGCACGTTCATTGCCCCTCTCACTCTTACATTATACTCAAGTGCTGATACAGATACGTCTAAACAGCTAATATCGTAAAACTTTAACTGTATAAAATTCGGATAAGGCGATAAGATCAGTGTATAGTAAGATTATTATGTGAGCCTCGCATCCCCTGACACTGCTGTCAACGATCAAACTACATATTCTTAGCTCCTATAACAGATTATTCATCAGAAAACTCAAGGGTTGTTTTTGGAAGAACCGAGTAACTGATGCTATAATCAGCTACTAGAAGACGGCGCAGAGCAGTTCATTAACGACAAGTTAACATTAATGTCAGTGGATACGAAGCTACTTATTAATTAAGAAGCCGTAATACTATGGCTCCGACAACGATAAAACCATGGAGAAGATAGATTCATGACGTAACGTTAAAACATCGGTTTGTGCTGCGCGGCTAGGCACGACACACGTGACGTCACGCTCGTGCTCGTTGTTCACACTACATGTTACTGCGCAGCCAGCCGACCGCGCGCGGGGCGGCCGACTGAAAACTAAAACATCTTTTCATGTTCATAGCGATTTCGTTAGTACAGATTACGGCCACCGGGCCCGATAAGCTTGCCGCACTCCACAGATTGTGTATTGGCACATATCGGTTTGGCACCGGACGCAGGCAATGCAACCACTGTCGATTATCTTACATAATAGGGAATATGCAAATTAATCAAAACTTTGATTATACATTGTAAGTAAGTATATACTTACCTAATGGGGTTAGCAACGTAATCTTTTTAAGTAGGTAACACTTATATATTTTGAGTTGTAATTTTGTTTTATTGAAAAACAACGCGAATCTAAACGTATAGTTATTGTTAGGTAATGCCGGCAGTGACATCAAAACGTATGTGAACAAACATATTCTGTTATTTGCAGTGCCTAAGATACTTTTCTCGAAGTGTTCGTAATTTCGATTTCTGCTTGAAGCACTCCAAATGAGATAGTAGTAAAGCAGAATGGTACATAACGACGTCACATCATGGCCGTGAGAGCGGTGACACTAGCGGACGGTTGAACAGCAGTGCTATTCTGTTACCATCTCCCTCGGTGAACACCTAGGTGAAGTGAGCTGTCATCCGTCTAGAAGCTAGGGATTGACAAAGCAGACTGACGGATGACAGCTCACTTCACCTAGGTGTTCACCGAGGGAGATTGTAATAGAATAGACATACTGTAGTATAAAAAGTATAAGAATCTAAAATGTTCTTCAGTGTCTGATTTTTTTATTTTATCTTGTTATTTTTTTTGTTAGGGACAAAAAACAGTTACATGCCAAGCTTAACTGATTAAGCTGCTCTGATTAATTGATTTAATGATATCTTCAGTGTCAAGTCGTAGTTGAATTTACTTTGTTTACACATGCATATTCCCTATTGTCAAGTTCCACACAGATGTACCGGTGGCTCGTGACGTCACGGCTCGCGTCCTGCTGCGGAGTAGGGCGGTAGTGCACACGCCAGTCAAATGACTGCATCTTCTACCCAAACTACCGTGTGATGGACTCGTAAACTCCGTCCAAATAAAATACTAAATAACAAAATAAACTAAAATTACTGCAACAAAAAACTACAATAAAAAATGTACGTCCGATTCGACTACAATAAAGATCGTCTAATGATGTAGGTATAACTATATAATGTAGGTATGTATATCTTAAAGTTAAAGATTAGTTATAATGTATGATGACCTAGCGCGAGTCGGTCGCGCCGCTGCCCTCCCCTGCAGCATCCGGGGCGACAGCTGCCAGTGCTATGTCTGTAATATGCACAGATATAGATAGACCTAGATAACGCAAGAGCAACTACGTAGCGTGCCTGTTTTCGTGCCTAACTTACGATAAAAAATCGTAAGAAAAAAATGAAGTAAACGTTTCCTTCCATCGGTAAGTCATTTTGTGATTAATACTATGCGTAATTAATTTAAAAAACATTTTTTTTTTTATCTAATACCCTCAGTAATACCAGGGAATACCAAATTTAGGAAAAACAAAACATTCGTATTACTTTGTGACGTCCAAAAAATGGCACGCTTGGTTTTCATACAGATCGTGATACTTGCGTTATCTAGGTCTATCTATATCTGTGGGAATATCGTTCACACTTGTTTTAGACATAACTTGTATTATACTTGTTGTGCAAATACTTATTTTTAATCCGGTCTGAACAAAAGATAAAACAAAACATGTAGGTATAATACATGTATTCTACAAGTTTAAGATAAATTGTGTCAAGACAAGTATTGGACATGTTTCATACAAGTTGTGTATAAAACCTTTATTATACTTGTTTTTGGTGTTAACGAGCAGTGTTGGATTCTGTACTATAACTATAGTATTTGTAGGTACTATAATTTCACCTATTGTACTATATACTATCTAAAGTCAAGGATAGTACACTATTGTACAATAATTTTACAACTCCGTTCGTGCCTACTAAGAACTCAGACAAAATCAACAGTCGTTTGTATGGATCGTTTGTTACATTCTTTATGTCAGTGGTAGTTGTACTGATCACAATAATGGCAACACCGTCTCAAAATGGGTCTTTATTTGTCATAGAGGAAAGAACTGACTTGTGATGCTATTAAAGACAGTTAATCGGGAAATTGTGTGTCGTTTGAGCAATCATGATCTCATCATAAAAATAAAAAAACTATTCATTATTTTCAATTAATCAATGAGTTCCTAAGACTAAGCGTCTATTTTTTTTATATTTAAATAGTAACCAATGTTAACACAAAGTGTACTATCCTTTTTTGTTAAATACTATCTTTTATTATCTGTATACTATCCGACTCAGAGTGCTTCAGTCCAACACTGTAAACGAGAGACTCACTAGTCGCGGCGTCGCGGTGATCCTGACGAGGTAACAAGACTCATTAGCGTTGAGCTAATGGCATGCCAAACAGCTTCAAACATAGAGGCTATCCTAATGTTATTTGTAAAATTGTATAAAATTTCAATTAACGCTTTTCACGAACTTCTATTAATCTTGGAACCTGTCGTAACTCGTTCTGATAGTTATGATGGAGTGCATTTATTTGTCGTGCTACGTAGGTACATATTTAGTGACGTATTTTAAATCGAGATAATTTTTTAAATTCGGTGATGAGAACGTCTATATCGACAGCAGCAACCCTATCAAGTGCGCAGCAGACAGCAGTCTGTCGCTTGTGAGTCGAGTGTGAGTCGAGTGTGAGTCGAGTGTGAGTCGCGTGTGAGCAGCGCGCGACACATTACAAACTAGTTCGTTTTATTCAACGGCGAGAAACCGCGGTGTGTGCTGTCCGGCAGTCTTACAGTGCAGCTGTCGCATCGCGTGTCGTACACGTGTGTGCGTGCGCGTGTGTCTTACGTACGTGCGTCTGCGCACCGACGTGCTACGAGACGCGACGCGGGGCGGGGGCGGGGGCGGGGGCGGGGGCGGGGGCGGGGGCGGGGCGACCGACTCGCTATTTGAATAGTGTTCTAGCTAGAGCGGAGCGCGGTGGAGTGGGGAGCAGGGCGGTGACGTCACGGCGCCTACACGTCCACCACCATCTTCTTGTGAATGTCGGTGTTGCCCACCACGTTGCAGAACTCCTCGAACGATATCTTGCCGTCCTCGTCCTTGTCAGCGAACAGGATGGTCTTGTCCACGATCTGCTGCAGCTGCGTGTCCTTGAGGTTGTTGCCCACCATCATCTTCAGCACCTGCAACCGCCAACGACGTAGGTTACGTTACGCCTCGTATGCAAGACTAAGTGTAGTTGTGATGGGGAAGACATGTTGTAAGTAATTAAAATATTATGTCGCCGAATTTCCCAACTGTTTTTTTTTATAATATCGGAAAGGTGAACAGACGGTAGTATCATAGTGATTGGTACGGTCGGGGATGTAGTCGTCACAGAAATCATCAGTGTAATGCACTAGGAGGGTGCCCAGCATATTAACCCTGTTACAACACATCGAAGGCGGCTTGGACGAAGCTGTTCAGTGGGCTAATTCACGTAACTACAGAAGTGCTATTGCAGTGCAGTTACAGTTAAGTTTCGATCAAAACGACGCTTTTTATAATCTCTACCGCTGTCAGACACGCTCGCGTCAAATTCGCGTCACGCGAACGTTATAACGGCATTCTACTGTTGCGCGTCTTTGGTGCGTGCTTCGGAACGCAACATGATCGGTATTCGTTTGAGGTCTCAAAATGACAGTTAAAAAGCACTAAAATCTATACTGGGGTACTAGGGTATTATTTTAATATTATAATAACGTCATATTCATTGAAATGTAATCAATTCTATTCAATTATTTAAGTGGGTAGGTAATATTTTTTCTCTCATGTGACTACACCATAAGTTTGGTTGTCGTACAGTTGACGTGCAGTTCACGCGCAGCTTACGCGCTGTTCAAAGATTACAAGAATACCGTTTATCACTCAAACTTGAACTTAACTGCAACTGCACTACAACTTCATCGGCGCGTCATAAAATTACATGAATTAGCCTTCAGAAAATGATTATGGTAGCACCCTTGTACCTGGAACAGCTCTCCGTTGGAGATGAAGCCGTCGTTGTCCATGTCGTAGATGCGGAAGGCGAACCTCAGCTTGGACAGCTTGTCGCCCTTCACGCTGAACTGCGACACGCCCTGGATGAACTCCTTAAAGTCCACCTGTAACCACATACCCCACCAAACTAATGTAACTAATGATATTTGTTTGTCTGTTCTAACTGGACTATGAAATCATAATCCATACTAATATTATAAATGCGAAAGTAACTCTGTCTGTTACGCTTTCATGATGAAACGGCTGAACCGATTTTGATGAAATTTGGTATGAAGATAGCTTCAACCCCAGGGAAGGACATAGGCTACTTTTTAATCAGTGACTTCGTCTGCATCCACTATAACCGACATTCACGCGGACGAAGTCGCGGGCAAAAGCAAGTTATAAATAAATAATCATTTATTCAAACTTCATGTTGACTTTCTACTTTATTTAAACTCTACGTTACAAAGACAGTCCGCAAATTCAGCCCTTCACCACTTGTTAGTGTCTTGGCTGGGACCTGGGCAGGGGCGGACAGCGCTGACGAACATGTCAATTTACACTGCAATCAAATAAATGCCGCAGATCAAATCGGTGCCATATTTTATAACTTAAATATAATCTGCATTAGCGCGATCGTGATTCCGTGGATCACGTTATCGTTCATCGCTATCAGCATTCGACTGCACTAGTAACAGTTGTTTATCAACAAGTTATTATAATCTGGCAGTCACTAGTACACCGCGTCCTCTACGTCACACTCACACTAACTCATTTTGTTAATATTCCGCGTGTGTTTGCGGAACTTTGCTAACAATCGCGTGTTAAATAGTTTCTATGCATATTATCCTCTTTTGTTTGTACAAGAGGCGGCGGCTCACTTTATCGCGATGATGTCATAGCAGTCACCTGATCTTAAGTATTGCTTAGAGAGAGTATCTTATGTATAGCGCAGTTACATTTCAAGAGACCGTCAATACTTATTTTGTTAGGAAACATGAAACGTAACCTCCCCATGGGCTGTGTATTCTCCAATAGTGAGTACAGTGACGTAGTACGCACACTACGCACGGGGCAAACACGCATACTGTTAAAGTTTCCTTTTAATGTTGGTTAGGTTTCTGGTACTTGGTATGAAACAAGTTTCCCTATATTAAGTAGTTTGTCTGCAGTCAAATAATAGGTACGCGCGGGAGGTCGAGGTTTTGAATGGTAAATATTTTTAAACAACCATTTGCTAAAACTATCTTACCATAAGTACTTGTATTTAAGACAATTTAACTACAAATACTTACGGTAAGTAAGTTGTAGCTCCTAAAATTAAATCGAGGGATATAGCATGGAGGCGTTTGGGTCAGTTTGATCACATGGCGCCTGCATGAGGTCAAACTGACCAGAAAAACGCAATGCATTAGTGGTGAGCAGCGTTGACATGGATATCGATAATAATATTGTAAGTTGTTCTTACGAAATTAACTATTTCATTATTACTAACATTTGCATAATAATAAAAAATAATATTTGTATTATGGTAATAGGTACAGTCCGTGCTACGAAAGATGAGACTTGACACGGACTTGATTTGACTTGCGCAGTACTCGATTTGAAGGTATATTTCCATAACAGGCTAATTGAAAAGATTGTATACTTGGGTTTATTTTTATTTTTGTAATCCTTGCTGTTTGAAAAATGTTTAAATAAGAAATTATTTTGTGAACATGTTTTACAAGAACTAATACATTTTATTTCAGTTTCCCAAAAGATCCAGAAATTAAAAATAAGTGAATAGATGCGACAGGCAGGGAAAATAATTGGTTTCCCTCAAATCAAAGTGTCATTTGTTTTCCCATTCATTCATATTTCCTACATAATTATATTTTTACTTGATCGTTTTATTGGTGTTTATCAGCACATCGAAAACCAGAAAGAATATGTTCACACATTGTTATTTATATAACTACAGCAGCCACAGATTACTGATTTTAGATTTTAAGTACATGGAAGTGTGGTAATCTTGAAATCGCATAAGTGCAAGACTATGTACTTATCTATACTAATATTTAAAGCTGAAGAGTTTGTTTCTTTGTTTAGTTGAACGCGCTAATCTCAGAAACTACTGGATCGAATTGAAAAATTATTTTTGTGTTGGATTGTCCATTTATCGAGGAAGGCTATAGGCTATATAACATCACTCTACGACCAATAGGAGCGGAGCAACAATGAAAAATGTTGCAAAAACGGGATAAAATATTTCTATTTGAGAGCTTACGTTGCGTGCGCTGCATAAACGGTTCAAGTTACACAAGGATTATGTACGACAGAACTGTTTCCCTTTAAAAGTTCTAAAAAAAAAGTCCGCGACAGCATATGAGTATTTTTCAAAAAAATTGTACATTTTAGAATAAAAATGATGTCGTTAATTTGGAAACTAAAAAGTCAAATAAATACATCTTGTAGTTTTTTATTTCCGCGTTGTATTTGACAGATTTACGAATGAATTGAATATATATTCAATTCATTCGTAAATAGTCTCATGACTTATTATTTTATATAATTTTTACAAAAATCTTTAAAATATTACCACTCAAAATTTTGTTTCATACAAAAAGCGTAGTGTCACTATCAGTTTTCAAATAATATGTGGATTCGTTAAAATGGCTTTAAATTTCGATTTATTACAAGAGATTTGTATTTAATGTGTTATACGTATCCCCTAGTATTTAAATCTCTGTTTATTTAGGTTTTTCATGATATATAATTAATTATAAATAGTTTTATTTCCTTGTCTCAATATTTTACAAGTTAGTAACAAACAGTTACGTTACCAATTCTTACACTGGTATCTTGGCATTTCTGAACGCAGTCGTAAATTTTATTATTGGCAACACTAGCCTGAACCTGATTGGCTATTACGAAACTGTCTAACGCATCGATCAACCATTTTTTTGTGAAAGTCGTAAACGGAGCTCCGAAGAAACATTTTCGTTATTATTTATTTGCAACACGATATTTCGGTAAGTAATTTAGATACATGACGGTGAATTTGATATGTTAATTAGTAGAATATTATCTTTTTACTTAGTTCTTCTTCTAAACGTTTAATTAACATTGTGTTTTGCAGTCAATTTACTTTTGAGTATATTTTGGGCTTACATTTTAGTAACATTTCGTAACGTTACGAAAAGGTTTTCTTACATTTTAGTAGCATTTTGTTACTAAAATGTTATGAGTTACGAAAATGACGAATATAAAGCTGTATGTACCATGAATATTTTAACCGACTTTATCTCAAAAAGAGGTGAATCGTGATCTGATCAATAAATAAATATAAAATACGTTTGTTATTGATCGTAAATAGAGATTAGTAAATAATCAAATTTAAAAAACGAGAAATTTAATAAACATGATTAATAGCCGATTTTACTAATTTGTCCCAAATTATGGATAGACTGCTGGTTTAGTCATCTGCACCGGTTATAGGGGTGATTCTCCCGTCGTACTGAACAACTTTTCTTACGAAACGAAACCCATAATAGAATTTGTACAAAAGTAGACTGAACACATGTAGGCATGTATGAAATGATGTGATTGTGATGAATGTTCGTCTTTTCTCACGAATCAGTCATGTTATTCAGTATGACGGGTAGAATCACCTTCTTGACAGATACAGGTAACTTAATGGGCAGTCTGTATTTGGAATACAGTTTTTTATCTGATATGTATCAGATAAGTTGGGATATGATTTGTAATAAGATAATTAACAGAGGCTTTTCTTTCTTTTTATTGTTAGTACTTTATTTAAATTGATTAAGTAATCCACTACTGCACATATCACGTCCTGTGTAATGATAATATAATACATAAATAATTAAGAAGAAACAAAAATATTGAACACCGTGGATAAAGCTTTATAATTACTTTTTCGTAACAAGGTTACAATTTCGATACAACAAATTAGTTAATATAACATTTTCGTTACGGACAAAAAAAATGAAAAGTACTCATATGTCTATCTTTTAGGTTAACTCACTATAACCTTTTTTATGGTAAGTAATCAATTGTATTCTAAAAAAAAAGACAACCGCTTTCAAAAACTAAAAAGTGAAAAATAACTTTAGCACAGAACACACATTGACTTTAGTTTCGAAATTCAGTGGCTTTGTTCTGTTTGTTATTTTGTATTGCCACCGACTTCCGAAACTAAAGTCAATGTGTGTTCTGTGCTAAAGATATTTTTCACTTTTTAGTTTTTGAAGGCGGTTGTCTTTTTTGTAAAAAGCTTTTTATTTTCCGCTTTTTAGTACCTTCTTCTCATCCAAATCTATTAAGAAGAGATTGAAAGTTAACTACTACAAAGATTGATGAAACTAAAACGTCGTCTATGTAAAATTTTTGGGTATTTGTTGATTTTTCAAAAAGTGCTGAATCAATTTCGATAAAATTTATATAGGACCACCCCTGAAGCATACCCTATCCATAAAAAAAAGAATTTTCAAAATCGGTTTACGTTTGCCGGAGAAATCGCGTAACAAATTGCGCACATACTTAACGCAAATTTAAGACTTATACGGTTTTCTCATGGATGCCATTGTCAGAACTGGACCAAATTAAAATGGGACCACACGGGAAGCACTAGCTTTCAAATAAAAAAAGAATCATCAAAATCGGTTCACCCAGTACAAAGAAATCAGGTAAAATAATTAAAAAAAAAAATACAGACGAATTGATAACCTCCTCCTTTTTTGAAGTCGGTTGATAATGCATTGTTTGCGAAGGTGTTTTATAGACATGATAATTATTAATCCTTATCGAAAAATACGTTAGTCATCACAAGTATTCAATTTTAAACAAAATTGCCTTTGACATCATTTGATTTCAATAAATATCTTAGGAGATATCATAGTTTTAAGCTGTACCTAGGTGTACCTACTTAATTTTATTTTGTAGTAATTTTCTATTGGTATTGTTTCGCTAATTCTTTTGGTGGGTTTTTTTTTCTTTGCCATTTTTGAAATTACCTAACATATTTAATAAAAAGTATTATTTATCTATCATCATATAGGTATATATTTATAAAATGCCTAGAAAAAGAACTCGGGTTACAGCAAAAACAACGGATTAAAATATGCATAGGTTGGCAACAGGTATAGGTAATCAATGAACAAAACCGTGCTAGGGAATCAAGCGTTCAACGTTTTCAGCATTTGAAAAAATCCCGAACTTTGGCTAATCGTGAACGGGGAATCAAGCGCTAAACGATCCCATTGTTTAACCTCACGGAATTTCTTAACCTTGGTGAACCGTGAACGGAAATCAAGCACTTCTCACCGTATTTCCTCAACAAAATTCCCGAAATTTGGCGAATCGTAACGGGAATCAGGCCCCTTATTCACAATCATTCGATTCGATTCCGTACCGAATCGAAAGTCAAAAGATATCGAAGATGTCCTTCAAACGCAATTCACAAATCCGAAACCGAATAATTTTGACAGTTCAACGAACATACGAAGACTGAAGTCGGAAATGACATTGTCGAATACGGTTCCTTACCGACACGGAAACGTATCGAATGGTTGTGAATAAGGGGGCAGGCGTTGAATGTTATCAACGTTTGACCTCACAGCATTCCCAAACTTTGGCGAACCGGAAACGGGAGTCAAGCGCTGAACATTCCCACCGATTAGCACAACAAAATGCAAAAACAATCGTTAAAATAAAAGTATCAGCTATAAAATATCATGTACGCAGCAATACTAATTAGACACCTACATTCCCACATTTTATAAAACCCAATACATACCAATTTCCTTATTATTTCTGTTTCCGTGACATTTTTTACAATAGTTCCACACTTACTAATTATTGCGTGATGTACAGACGCCAGCACATTAAGTCATACCAAACTGTCATTTTTTTCCAATTGAATATCAACCTTATTTTCTTTAGCTAAAGTTGAAAATCTATCTAAGAAATTTGACAGATCGGGGTAACTTGATGTGCTGGCTGGCGTCTGTACCTAAAATAGCTTCTTAAAGTAATGTACAAAAAATAAGTGTTTAATAAGTACCTACTCTTAAAGTAATAGAATATATTTCAGTAGTTTTTTTTTCTCAAATTAACGCGGGTGAAACCGCGGGCACTGCTAGTATTATATATCCATAATTCAATTTCTACAAAAAAAAAATGTTTACTGTCCCTTTCGAGCATGTGTGCCAAAAGATAGCACAGCTGTGTTACGCATATTTTATTGTGTGAGTGTGAAAACAGTAACGTATGCCGTATCTATTTCTTCTGTTTTTGTGTCAGTAAAAATAAAAGAAAATAAATTAATAGTTTAAAAAACACTAGAAAAACACGCTTTTATAAATGCACGTAAAAATTAAAAATAAATTATGGTTCGTTCAAGTTGTCTCTATTTCTGGGCTGGAGTGTAAACTATGTGCTTTTAATTATAATATTTGATTGTAAAAGCGTGGGGCGCGGGAACAGGAAAGACTTTCTTGTAAACGAATACTAACACTAACTTCCTGGCGGAAGCTGCATGAGGTCGCACAAGAGCATAACATTTATGCAGCCAAAGGGTTACCAAAGGGAACCAAAGATATCTCGTCCACGAACAAGAACTCTACGTGTCTCCTCGCTGATGGCGCATGTTTTGTCTGAGTTCGACAAACTGGTACTTTGAACAGACTATTTAATGTAGAGCCACCTACTAGTCGCGCTGCAACTCCAGTTAGAGCGCCGATCTCTGTAACCTGCTTCCCGTAACATCGCTTCATAAAACTTGATTTCTCAGCGAGTTATACAAAAAGTCTTTCCTGTTCCAGCGCCCCACGCTTTTACAATCAAATATTATAATTAAAAGCACATAGTTTACACTTCAGCCCAGAAATAGAGACAACTTGAACGAACCATAATTTATTTTTAATTTTTACGTGCATTTATAAAAGCGTGTATTTCTAGTGTTTTTAAACTATTATTTTGTTTTATACTTTATAGTCTTTGATAACGAAATATTTTTAACATTTATACAGTAGGCGAATGAGCCCGCATCCTCTCCATCTCTGCCAGTGCGTCTGTATTGCATGGTGTTTTACCCGTCATCTTAGAACAATCTAGCTCTTCAATCTGGAGACCACTAAGTGATTTTACTCTACTTAGGGCCACACACAAGTACACCACCGCGTGGTCTGCCGGACAGCCTTGCATCTTGTGCACGGTAGATGCCCAACTTAAAAGCGTGGGGCGCTGGAACAGGAAAGACTTGGAACGCCAGTGCCTATCTTCCGGCTTCATCATCAGACCTTAAAACTTATTCGTGGTCAAAGTTCATTACAAGACCTTTCTAACAAGTCCAAACACGGCTATGATACGATATTCCATCATGGAATGCCAATTTCTGTCTACCGGCTTCATCATGAGACCTTGAAACTTAATGGTGGTCAAAGTTCATTACAAGACCTTTCTAACAAGTCCAAACACGGCTATGATACGATATTCCATCATGGAATGCCAGTGCCTATCTTCCGGCTTCATCGTCAGATTAGTTCGACAGTACCATATTATTGTATTGTCATCAGAACTACATACAGCTGCCAATTTTCATGACGCTACGATCCTTGGAAGATAATAATAATAATAATAAGTTTATTTACAAATAGTGTTTCACAAAGTTTTCTTGGTTAAATGGGCTAGATATTTTACAGCAATTAATAGAAGACAGAATCCATTGCCGAACTAGGTTGGAAACCTGTATTTCAGCGTTAGATGCCATTTCCCCACGGAAAAATTAGATCAGGCTAGCCTTCCTAATACAAATAAGGCAAGTAACTACGAAATGATAGCATGAGCACAAAAACTAAAAATTAAATTAATAATTAAAAAACATACAGTACTAATGAGTAATGAACCTCTCTTTAGGTACTGTTGACCTATTTGAGTCCGGCCAGGTTGGGTAAATAAAATTCAGAAGAAAGATTAAAAGTTCCGCTATATTTCGGGGCCACAATGTTTACATTAGTTTAAATATTAGTACGCGTGTACAATCATTCGAGGATAAAACCGGACTGGTGAAAGGGGGAAGAATTGTGTAACGACACTTGACGCCTACACATCTATGTACGTGCACTTACATAGAGTGTATGTGTTTGTGTCCCTACACCATTCCCCCCTTTTCAAAAAAACAAAAAAATTCACAATAATAAAATCATACATTATTCAGCACATACATAGATAATGGATAACAAATGTTGTCTTACAGTTTATTAACAAAAATAGATATTATATAAATTGACATACATTTGGGATTTGTTACAGTAAATTACAGTCATGTTAGCAAGCAACAAAGGTACATTATTTAATTTGTAAACCGAATAACTTTCTAAACTTATTACTACACTGGTACACTGTGTTGTTCCGAATTACACAAATCACAAGCTGCCTATTTGTTACGCATTCTCACTACACATAACCTGAACCGGGCACCCCAGTCGTTGTGGAGGCGGCTGGCTGCTGCTGTACGGTCTGTACTCGTACCACGGGCGTGGTTAACCCACCCGCGTTCACTGCGGCCATCTCACGGCGAAACCAGCGTTCGGCGCGGCGATGGCAATGGGCTCTGATGCCGTACATGATTACGGCAACCACACAAAGAGCAAGACTCATCATAATAATGCCCATCGAGTTAATCTTTTCAGTCAGATTCCCTATATTAACAGGAGCTTGGGCCACTGCCACGTTATTTTGGGACGGAGTATTACCCATAATGATACACGACAATTAACTTAAGTCGACGGTAAACGGCGATTGACTAAATTAATTGTGTTAAAACCAAATAAAATATACTTGCGTCACAAAACTGCTTAGGCATTCTTAAATATAATTTCATTAATTTAGCATCCGCTGTTTGTACCATTTTGCAAATAATCAAAAATATGTATGTCAACTTAACACTTGTATGCTAGCCTAAGTTTATTTTAGGTATAAACGTATAAATGTAACACTAATATTATATTGTATTTGATTCTATACTAACAACCTAATACTAACTTATCTATAACTGTATTAGGTATCTTCCATCATTAAAACCATATTATGAAAGTGTATTTAGTATGTATTTAATCTGAGCGGCAACTACATAACATTCCTGCGTGGTTCTGAACACTTCTAGATAACTATGTACTTATAATGTAGATAATTAACTTTTCCAGAACTAAAACTAACTTTCTACAACTAGCAACGTAGAGGTGCTAATAGCTAGTTTTTACGCGCAATCTTATAATCTATAAACCTATACCCTAAAGAAAAATAATAGACAAAAATGTTACGGAAATCTTGCTCAATTAGACAACGGTTAAGTGCAAATTCCCTTATTATTACACAAATAAGTATTTAATTTCATGAGTACGCTAAATAATCATAACATTTATGTCGCTGTTATATTACATACACAATGCTATCTAGGCAAAATTGTCGACTACTGTGTGAACCTAACGGGTCGTCGTATCACACGGCCACTTCTCGACACGTACTTCTGAGTTTGCAAATTCCGCTGTGGGGATTGTGCTATGCGATTATAATAACTATCATTACTTATAACGTTACCTACTGAATTATCAATTTCTTTAATCACGAAAGCTGGTTTCAACCTATCGATTGATATGCGAGCTTCGCGATCTGGTAACTGGACTTTAAAAACTTTAGGACCGTGCTCTAAAACCATAAACGGTCCATCATATGGGGGTTTGAGCGATCTATGAACTGCATCATCGCGAACAAAAACATGACTTACGTTTTGTAATTCCTTATGAACAAATATTTTCCTACTACTAAGTTTATCTCGCGTGGGCCGATAACTGTTAATAGTGTTGCGAATCTTTTCAACTAAGCTATACGGATCACTACAATTATTGTCACCCGAGCGATCGTAAAATTCACACGGTAAACGTAAGGCTTTACCAAAAGCCAACTGCGCGGCACATACTCCACTATCGGTGCGCATTGCTGCGCGAAGACCGAACATCACGGTAGCCAACTCGTCTACCCATGTCGTGCTGTCATGTAATCGTGCCATAAGGGCGGCTTTTAGAGAGCGGTGCCACCTCTCTACGGCACCGTTACTCTGAGGGTGGTATGGTGTCGTTCGACTTTTATGAATGCCTAAAAATTGCATTAACCCTTTAAATAAATACGACTCAAATTGCCGACCCTGATCGGTCGTTATCTTGATAGGGCAACCATACCTAACTATCCATCCTTCATAAATATTTTTTGCAACAATATCAGCAGTTATCTCCTGCACAGGAAAAGCCTCTGGCCAGCGAGTACATCTGTCTATAACAGTAACTAAATATCTATATCCACACGGAGATGTTGGCAATGGACCAACAAGATCTACGTGAATATGCTCAAAACGACCGGCTAGAGCGAACTCTCCCACGCCCGACATTACATGTCGGTTGACCTTCGACCTCTGACACTGTAAACAAGCCTTAGCCCACAGACCCACATCCTTATTCATATTAGGCCAAAAGAAATGTTTTGCAACCATCTTTCGCGTTGTGCGAACACCAGGATGGCTTAAATTATGGACACTGTCAAAAGCAATTTTCCTAAATTTTTCTGTTAAATACGGCCTTGCAAAATTGGCAGAAACATCGCAATAAATCGGTTTACTACACTCTGGTAATATAATTTGCTTTAATCTAACGTTACTGTCACTATCTGAAGAATTTGCAACGCGTGATAAATGCTCATCTTGCAGTTGCGCGTCAGCAAGGCCAAGGTAATCGAGTACAGTCGGGCAAACAATCGTTTCTACACGCGATAATGTATCTGCTACAATGTTGTCTTTACCACTAATATGTTGAATATCGACTGTAAATTCGCTAATGAAAAGAAGGTGACGCGTCCTTCGTTAAATTTCGTTATCTTGCTTACCTATTTTGGTAAATGCATGACATAACGGCTTATGGTCTGTGAACACTGTCAGGGGTTGTCCTTCAAATAATCTACGGAAATATTTAATAGACCTATAAATAGCTAATAATTCGCGATCGTAAACTGAATACTTTTTTTCGGTTGGAGTGAACTTTTTCGAAAAATAGCCAAGAGGGCTCCATAACCCGTTTACTTTTTGTTGCAATACCGCACCCATAGCAATATCGGAGGCATCGGTCATCAAAGCAAGGGGAACATTTGTTACTGGATGTGACAACGTAACGGCCTTTTCAAGTCCCGACTTGCATTGCACAAACGCATTTTCCGATACATCCGTCCAACAAATTTTGGTTTTATCATTTTTCTTCGCGTTAACTAAATACTTATTAAGTTCACATTGATACGAAGCTAAATTTGGCAAATGAGACCTATAAAAATTTAACATGCCTAAAAATCTTCTTAAATCTGCTATGGTTTCGGGTTTGGGAAAATTCACTATTGCCTGGACCTTATCTTCAAGTGGCCTAATGCCATCCGTACTTACCTCATGTCCTAAAAACTCTATGCGCGACTGTCCAAAACAACACTTGCTCAAGTTTATCGTAATACCAAAAGTATTGAACCGTTCAAAAACTAACCTTAAGTGTTGTCTATGTAGGTCTTCATTTGGACTGGCTATGATGACGTCATCTAAGTAATTGAACAGAAAATCTAAACCCTGTAACACGGTATTGTTCATAAAACGCTGGAATGTCTGCGCTGCATTTCTCAAACCGAACGTCATACGGGGAAACTCGAAAAGTCCAAAAGGGGTTATAATCGCGGTTTTTTCGATGTCGTCGGGGGCTACGCTAATACAGTGATAGGCTCTGTTGATATCTAATTTTGAAAATATATTCTTATTTGCCAAAATGTAAGTGAAATCATGCAACCTTGGAATTGGGTATCTGTCGGGCTTCGTAATAGCATTTAAGCGACGATAATCACCGCAAGGTCTCAACTCACCATTTTTCTTTGGGACTACGTGCAGCGGACTTGCCCAAGCGCTTTTAGAAGGCCTACAGATACCTAATTCTTGCATAATTCGGAATTCTTCCTTGACTTTATTATACCTATCGGGTGGTAATGGACGCGCGCGGGCGTAGACGGGGGGTCCCGTCGTCTCGATGTAATGCAACACTCTATGCGTAGGAGTTTCTCTGAATGACGCTGGTTTAGTAATGTCGGGGAACATAGATAATAAATCGTAATATGGATGGTTTTTAATAATGGAATTTACTGATGACTGTTCTACCTTAATTATTGATGCTAATATGTTTAACTCAGTAACTTGATCTATGAGCTTACGTCGGCTCACATCTACTAGTATATTATGAAAGGCTAAAAAATCGGCGCCTAAAATTGGCTGTTTGATATCAGCTATTATAAACTCCCAACGGTACGGTCTGCGAAGTTTGAGATCTAAAACAAGCGACTTTATGCCATAAGTAGGAATCTCGGTACCGTTGGCAGCATATAATTTATAATCTGTACATTTCACCTTTTTAAAAAGTATTTTGCTTACTGGTATAATAGATACGTTGGCTCCTGTATCGACCAGGAAACGCAATCCAGAGTTGTAGTCTGTGACGGACAGGCGGCTGCAGGGTACCACGGCACAGACCTCCGCCGAGGGCTGTACCTCACGAACTAGTTTTCCGACCGCGACTGACTAGTATTATCGTTTTTGGAGCCGTCCTTGGATTTCCATGCACAAGGCGATACGCATTTGTGGGCTCTATGGCGGTACCGAAAATGATAGGAACAAAGCCAGTCAGGAGAACTTGGTGTACGACGTCTCGACGCAGACCTTGAGAAACGCCTTGGGTTACGTGTGCCGTATCGTGACCTTGATCTGCTACGCCCTAAATTAGATAATTTGGCGTTAATTTTCGCGATTTCCGCTGCCAGCTGCTCTATGTCTGATGTCGCCTTGGGTGGCTCTTTAGTTGTCTGAGCCTTCTGGGTCACCTCGGAAACCTGGGAAACCCTTGTGGCCTCCGCGACGTTGTCTGCGATCACTGCCAAGTTGTCGAGTACTTTGGTGTCGGAAACGGCTAAAACGGCTCGTACTGTCGTTGGAAGATGACCTTGCCACAGTACTCTTAACGTGTCGTCCGGAATTTTGTCGCGTGCTAAGTCTCTCATTCGGTGGAGGAGTTGTGAGGGTTTTTGGTCACCCAACTCCATCTCACCGATAAGTTTCTCTATTTGTCTGTTTGTGGAGTCTTCAAAAAGCGTCAACATCTTTGTTTTTAGAGCCATGAATTTTCCGGCATCAGGAGGTTTAGCCAAAAAGTCTGATAGCTGCACGATCACATCCTTGGGCAACTTTGCAACGACCAAATCAAATCTGGCGTCGTCGCTTAACTTCTGGGGGGCCAGGATAGCTTCCACACGCGGTAACCAAACACGCGGTTGGTCCACCCAAAATTCGGGAATACGTGATGCCAATGTTACGGCCATAATGTCCGTAGATGGTGGAACTTGGACGTTCGGAACACCGGTATTCATTTCACAAATCACTAAAGTCTCACGTAAGTTTAAGTTGGATAGTTCCCGTTTATTATCAAAAATCACTGTGGCCTTAAGATCACGTCGGGGTCACCACTTTAGGTACTGTTGACCTATTTGAGTCCGGCCAGGTTGGGTAAATAAAATTCAGAAGAAAGATTAAAAGTTCCGCTATATTTCGGGGCCACAATGTTTACATTAGTTTAAATATTAGTACGCGTGTACAATCATTCGAGGATAAAACCGGACTGGTGAAAGGGGGAAGAATTGTGTAACGACACTTGACGCCTACACATCTATGTACGTGCACTTACATAGAGTGTATGTGTTTGTGTCCCTACACTCTCTTTGTGTTTGGTGCTGGGGTGCATGTGAATGTGTGTGAGAGGATGTGTGAATGACTTCAATTATAATATTTTATAATCTTATGAATAATAATTTTGTATTTTAAAATGCAATATCTACTAGATAGTAACAATGATCAATAGAGATTCTGAGAAAATACTTGGTCTTACATTATTTTTGACATATCACTGAGAATCACCGTAACAGCGCTAGAATTTCTTCGGTTTCGTCATATCCTAGGGTTTGTATCCAGGCTACAACTGCCTTTTTACAGTCATTCTTATTGAGGCCGTAAACTGGAATTAGTTTATTCACTTTATCTAATATATAAAATTCTCGTGTCACAGTTTTCGTTCCCGTACTCCTCCGAAACGGCTTGACCGATTCTGATGAAATTTTTTGTGCGTATTGGGTAGGTCTGAGAATCGGCCAACATCTATTTTTCATCCCCTTTTTTCACCCCTTTTTCATCCCCCGTAGATCGGGACAGGACAACGTCTGTCGGGTCAGCTAGTCTAATATATAAAATTCTCGTGTCACAGTTTTCGTTCCCGTACTCCTCCGAAACGGCTTGACCGATTCTGATGAAATTTTTTGTGCGTATTGGGTAGGTCTGAGAATCGGCCAACATCTATTTTTCATCCCCATTTTTCACCCCCTTTTCATCCCCCGTAGATCGGGACAGGACAACGTCTGTCGGGTCAGCTAGTCTAATATATAAAATTCTCGTGTCACAGTTTTCGTTCCCGTACTGCTCCGAAACGGCTTGACCGATTCTGATGAAATTTTTTGTGCATATTGGGTAGGTCTGAGAATAGGCCAACATCTATTTTTCATCCCCTTTTTTCACCCCTTTTTCATCCCCCATTAGGTCGATCGGGACAGGACAACGTCTGTCGGGTCAGCTAGTTATAAATAAAAGGACCAACAAAACAGAAAAACCTTCGGATAAATGACGAGTGAAATCTTTTTATATTGTGTCACAAACCCTACCCCTTCGTCGATTTATATTTTTATGAGGGTCAAATATAATATGGATATGGAATTTAAGATGGTTAAATTAGTTACCTTAGATTCCATTACATAGTTACATATACACAGGTCGACCTAATAAAAGCTTGTTAAAAATGACGACGCTTTAACTTGAACAAACATAGAATGAACGCATGTCTCTCGGATAACTAAAAATACAGAGTGACGAAAAATACAGGTGGAACGTTAATTGTGTCTGTGAGTGATTCTCAACATTAACGTATGAATCAAAATCGAATGAATATTAAAGATTTAAGACCAAAAACAAAAAACATATTATTTAGTACCTTCTAGTGTCCCTAATTAGCTGTTCATCACTGTAGGTAGGTCAGGGTAGGTCAGCGTCATCAACTGGTTACCCCCCTTTTCGAAGGAATTTACGTGAGGGGTAACCAGTAGATGACGCTGTGTGTACCTCGTTGCTACTGGTAGTTCGAAAACGTAAGAATAAACATAAGACCCGCTCTGACTACTTACATCGCCAAAACTAGGTACTTGTCAACCACATCCATTGAGCGGGTGGGGCGGTGGGCTATCGCGGCTATAAAAGTATAATAGTGGCGACTCCTGGTTGGTGTTTGTTAAGTAGGTAAGCATTAAGGGTAAGTGAAGGCGGTTACCTCTCCGTTTCCGTCGGCGTCGAAGATGTCGATGACGCGCTGCACGAGCGGGTTCTGCTGCAGCTCGGGCAGCGACATGAACTCGTCGATGGACAGCGCGCCCGAGTTGTCCAGGTCCAGCTTGCGGAAGCGCTTGCCCAGGCGCCGGATCTCGTCCGCGTCGACTGCACACACAAACACTTTCAGCCGGACCAACCCTCGCGCGCCGCGCCGGACACACACGAGCTACGTATCTATACATTGCTCAACAACTCATACTATTTTCAATCTGTGTGTCACTTAGATCGTCTGCTTTTTATGGCAACCATGATACCTTGTATCATTATCTAGCATTAAAACATTACATGTGCTGCGGTAAACGCACAATTAAATGCACAATTATTACCATGACACCCAGATTAAATATTGAACATTTTAAAGTTTGAAGAGCATTCCTGTTAGATCTAAGACATGTACCTAGGTAGCGGAACTTCTATATCGGTACCGACACTAATAGGTACTTCATACAAAAGATCGATTAGTGGTGGCCGGGTCGAGGCCACATCTGACCTCGCCCTGCATCGATCCTCTAGGCTAGGCAAATGTGTAGCGTTAAGGGCATGCAACGCTACGGTTTCGAGAGTGAAACAGATGCAGTATAATACAACAATAATTAACATTTTCTACATAGAACATTCAATTATTAACATCCTCTTATGTATTGCAATTAACATGTACACACCTACACATTTATCGACTATGCAAGCTTATAGGTACTTCCAACAAAAGATCAAGTAGGTAGGCAGGCACTCGTAAATCCCCGTGGAACCAATGTGATGTTCATATACAAAAACTTTGTAAGAACAGGCGACATCTGTTGGCACTAATGAGGTAGTCACAGGCTCGGCTCTGAACATATAATGCCATAGTCAAGTTCATGAATATTCTAACATCTTTGGCTTGTCTTATCGTACAATGCGTCATTTCACACAATGTACACAGACATTTGCATAGAGCCAACATTTTATACAGTCAGCGCCGAAGATACTCTGCACGGACTGAACAACCGAAAATGGTTTATCTTTTCAAAAACGAAATTTGGCCTGATGGGCCTGATACGCATTTTCCGTCGAAAACAAAAAATAATATTTTTGACTGGTAAAAGTAATTGAAACAGTTCCAATCTTTAAAATCATACGAATATTAGTCTAGATACATAGCAGAGTGCAATGAGTTTTAGCACTAAAAGGTACTTATCTTAAACACGTAATTATTAATCATGTGTATCCAGAAAAAGCATTGATAGGATCATCATCATCATCATCATCAGCCGGAAGACGTCCACTGTTGAACAAGGGTCGCCACAACGAGCGGAAACCTGCCCCTTGCATCCAGTGGTTACCCATGACCTTAACGATGTCGTCGGTCCATCTGGTGGGAGGCCTGCCAACGCTGCGTCTTCCGGTTCGTGGTCGCCAGGAGAGAACCTTTCTTCCCCATTGGTTATCGATTCTTCGAGCAATGTGGCCTGCCCAATGCCACTTTAACTTGTAAATTTTGAGAGCTATGTCGGTGACTTTAGTTCTTCGGCGATTTCCTCGTTCCGGATTTTATCGCGCAAAGAAACTTCGAGCATAGCTGTCTCCATTGCTCGCTGCGTGACTTTGAGCTTCTGTAGGAGGCTAGCAGTTAAGGACCACGTTTCTGTACCATAAGTCAACACTGGCAACACACACTGGTTATAAACCTTCGTCTTTAGGCACTGTGGAATTTTGGACGAAAAAGATATCTCGTAGTTTCCCGAACGCTGCTCATCCGAGTTGGATTCTTCGGGCGACCTCTTTGTCGAAGTTGGACCTACCTAGTTGGACAGTTTGTCCAAGGTAAACATATTGGTCGACAACTCCGAGGGTATCGTTCCCAACAACTACCGGTACGGGTGGAACATGGACATTCGACATCATTTTCGTCTTGTCCATATTCATTTTAAGACCCACCTGTTGAGAAACGTGTGTTAATATCTTCCATCGACTCGGTCATGATGACTATATTATCATCGGCAAAACCAAGGTGAGTGATGTGTTCGCCATTGATGTTGACGCCAAATCCGTCCCAGTACAAGAGAGAGAGAGCAAACTGTTCACGAACGCATTGGAGGCCGTTGTTAAAACGTCCTCCAATGCGTTCGTGAACAGTTTCGGAGAAATGACGTCTGTCTGTCTCACACCCCTTTGCAATTAAATTGGTTTCGTACTCTCGTCCTGTAATCGGATCGACTTAGTGGCGTTTCTTTCTATACAAACACTCCAGCACTTCGATATACCTATGGTCGATACGGCATCGCTGAACAGACTGTAACACCGCCCAGGTTTTGATTGAATCGAATTTTTCATAGTCCACAAACTCTAGACATAATGGCCGATTATACTCCTCGGTCTTCTGTATAATCTGGCGCAGCGTATGGATGTGGCCTATGGTGCTGAAGCCTTTTCGGGAACCGGCTTGTTCGGGAGGCTGGAAGTCATCACCACCAACCTGCGTTCGAGACGATTCGTAATGACCCTCGAGAACAACTTGTACACATGGCTCAAGAGTGAGATGGATCTGTAATTCTTCAATAAAGTATTGCCACCTTTTCTGAAGAAGAGCACCACCACACTCCTGTGCCATGCTTCTGGCGTAGTACCGTGAAATATGACGGAATCATAAAAATTCTGAAGGACTAAAAGTACTGGTTTTCCACCCGCTCGCAGAAGTTCCGTCGTGATCGTGATTCCATCACCACCTGGCGCCTTACTGTTCTTAAGCTGTTGGGGGACCATTATAATCTTATACAGGCTGATGTCTGGGATATCTTCTGTTTAGTGTCGGGTCAGGCTCGCTCTGGTGTCCTGAGCTGAGCTGACCACGGGCTGTCGTGTCGTGTTGTACAACTGTCCATAAACCTCTCTAGCTCTTTCAGGATCTCAGGTTTTGATGAGATGATACTGCCGTTCTCGATCTTCAGTTTCGTCATTTGGCTTTGCCCAATAGACGCACTCTTTGCGAACACTTTGGAGCCCTGGTTTCACCCGATTGCGGTCTTAATACATTGAGTACTATAGGACCGCCAGTCGTGTAGCGTGGACTCTAATTTAGAATTCACTTTAGTGTAGTGTGATCACTAGCTAACAACTTTGGTTCCTAAATAGATTTTCTACAAATTGTATAGTGTAATAAGCCTTTTAAACAAATTCCGACCTAAGTTGCCTGTGTGTGTCGATTTTCCTCTGTACATCGAAATATTGCATGCTACTTTTTCTTTACGGTCCCTTAAACATGTCCAGTCGTTCTATGTAAATGTTTTTTTTAGAATCGCAAAGAGAAAGTCGACATTAGTTTTGCACAAAAAGTTAAAAACAGCACCATTTGAGTAATTCAAATATACCTATACCCTGTTCACCATAAGATTAGACATTTACTCAAACCTTTTTATAGTCCGTTCAACCGATTTTGGCTTCTATTGCGTTGGTGGCATGACAAATGGCAACTGCAGTAAACAGTTGTATTGTAACCACTTTTTTGCCTTTAATGTCATCCTTAAGCCTACGGAATAGAAGTCAAAATCGGTTGAAGGGACTGTAAAAAAGGTTTGTGTTTATGTCTAATCTTATTGTGAACAGGGTATAGGTACTATAATTTTGTTTAGTATCAGCATTGACGCTGTGCCACGGCAGACATTTTGTCCCTTTCTAAACACGGCTTTTTCTCCTGGATATACCTACCTACAAAGCCGCCTAAATCATTTCATTGGCAACACCCTGCACACCCGCGGACTTTACTAGACTAGTCAGGACTGACTGTAGCGTCTGTAGCGCGGACGAAGACGACATCGCCGCACTACTCGTAGTCTCGTGTCAGAGTGTATCGTCGGCTGAGTGATGTAACAAAAAACGTGAACAAAAAAAAAAGTGAGCGCACAAATTTTATCCGAGGTTCGTTGTTGGCTGTACCGTTCTATAAATAACATACAAAGCAAGACTAAGGATGCGCACAGATTTCACATTCCTTCGCAAATTACAGTAGGTATTAACTCAAATCTATCTATGAAATATTATGTTATTTATACCTAAAAAAACGAACATCGAATTCGCCGACAAACAGGCCACAATTGTGCAACAAACACACGGGAATCCTCGTCACAAACTAACGGTGGACAGTTAATAGGTACGTACCTGCCTACGCCACACACTACCAGTGCGCATACTAATATAAAATATGAACAGGTGTGAAAGCGACTAGGTATATGTGGCCAAGTGCCCGTATGTATGTTACACATCATGACGCCAGCTGTACGAGCCGGCTGAGCGGAACTCCCAAACACACAACATTCATTAACACAAGCCACGAAAAGGTCAGCATAATAATCTTATGGCAATGCAAAGAGAGAGTACTCTGAGGACACCAAGCAGTAGACAACAGGTTGCTGGACACGCAGCGAAGCGAAGCGTGGCCGCCCCCGCCCGGCCCGCACCGGCCGGGAGTTTATTTAGGTCTCCGACGAGGGCGGCTGGTCGTCCGGCGGCGGGTGACGGGTCGCACATTAACGGCCAACTCAAGCGTTTAGTATGTACATTAACATTTTACGACACGAAACACCGTCACTGTGCGACCTGCCACATCGATTTTGTAACTTCCACAAGACACTCATAGGGAAAGTGATTGATTTTATTGCTATTATTTTATATAGATCAAATTAAATAAAACAAAAACACTAACTAGAGGAGGAGAAGTGAGAACTACTTCTTTGCAATGTTTTCTTAATAATTATTTATTTAAAAACATAAATAGGTACCTACCTATTTATGTTTTCATAAATAGGTACCTACCTATTTATGATTCATTCACAATTACAAAATAAAAACAGTGGCTTGTGGAAGTAGGTAATTATGTACATGATGTAGCTGACCTCTCTCTCCTGCTTGCATAGATTCCTCGCACCAGAGTAGTAAGTAGCATTCTAACATCCAGAGCTCAAAAACATCTAACTAGAGGCTGGCTGTGACGCAGATGCACTAACAAAACATAACTATGGATCTCATGTAGAAACTCATCCAGAACAATTTTTAACACAATTGCTTTACATCAGGGGAGGAATTATGCAAAAAACAGCACAACATTCCTGGTTAGTATTGTTAAATAAAAATAGATTCTCTATTAATAGGAGGCTTCAAAAGATTTCAATAATATAAGAGATATTTTAAAGCAAAAGAAAAAAACATAGAATCTTAAATTTTATTAAACTTGATAGGTTTTAAATTATTTGAATGAAAGTATTACTTTAATTAAAGTAATTGCTACAACAAAATGAAACATTAAGAGCCTTGAACAAGTAGGAAGACTGTTCAACCAAGTGGACACAATCATGTCTCTTGTGAGGCTGCATTCAACTTCCCACCAACAATACATGACAGTACACAAAAATTGTTCTGGACGCTAAATGTGTGTGCGTGCGGTACTCTAACATGTAGATGAACATCGGAGGCGAGTGACTCTACGACACTCACAGTTCTCCACCTTAAAATCAATGCAGTTTACACGCGCTGAAAACAAACCTCTTGTTATGCTTTATTTGCACACCCTACATGGTAGTGACACATTAGTGGGACACTAGTGGTCCAGTCGGCAGCTGGGGGGTGAGCACATGTGTTAGCCACACATACATTAGTATACATAGAAAGCATCTCATTTACTATGATCGATGTAGAACTTAATATATCAAAATTTACTTTGTCATCAAATTATGGTTTTACTGTCAAATGAATTATTTATTGTCAAATTAATTATATTGCTACTTAAAAATATCTCTAAAACACTTTAGGCAAGAACTAAGCAGTTGATTTAACAGTGTTAAATGAACAGATAAAAAGAGTAGGATCAGAAAGAAGAGATGTCACAGAAGTATAGCCAGTACAATACTCACAGTTTGAACATAGTTCCATGGGAATAGAATTCTCGTTACCCTGGAAGAATAAACACAAGCACAGGGTTACTGGCGTGCTGTAAACGTTGGCCTTACAATAAGCTACAATATCAATAAAACAAAATACGTCATTAAATTAGATTAAATTAGAAATGAATATCGCGGATATCCTGATCGTCGTCTCTCCGTGTGCACCGGTTCCATGCTCAGGAACTACAAGACCCTGTTCCTGTTCCAAAAACGTCCACCTCTCATCTCACTGTAACGCGCACTAAAGAAAAATATCTGTACTAACCATTTTGTTTATATTTATATAAACTTTGTATTATTATCGAAATGAACCAACGACTATCCAAAATTTGGCAAAATCTAATCGGTCGCCGCAATTCGCAAATGAAAACTCACTGCTGCACCATGGCTGCACCTTCGCACCATCGATCTAAATAAACGCACAGATTATACACACATTTACAAATTGACCACAGACTCACAGAGTCTATAAAACAAAAGTCTATAATTCCGGGACTTACATGTCTGTAAAGCCTTACCAAGGCTCGGAAAGGGGCCCCAACTAAGAAGCCCCAAACAAACGATAGACTCGCATTTAGAAGTCAACTTCAACTCTTCTATTGTGGAAGAGACGCCACGATTTGTGTTTCTCTGATGCTAAGAACATACGTCATACAAGCATGTAGGCACGAAGCACACAACCAGTTGTTGACATCCAAGAATCTTATAAGTGGCGTCATTCTTTTGGACAAGTTTTTCAAGCGGCTTTACTTAAAAATAATAGAAATCGAAAAGTTAGCAAGCTATTTTTTATTCACGCAAACCTTAGGTCCTCTCCTAACTGGGATACTGATTATTATTAAATTGTCTTTATAATTAAATATCATTAAAAAATAAAATACCCCCATTCTTTGATTTTCGTGGAGTGTCCCAAGCCCCGATCTGTAGTAAATTATATATTTGGAACTAAACGCTACATGATTACCAAAAAAAATAACACTAAGTCCTAAGAAGTTTACAATGCTGTGAAAAATTAGACCATAATTCTAAAAGAGCTACATCCTAAAAAAAAATTTAATGTAAATATCCCGAAGTAATAGCTGATTTGCGTGGATTATTATAATTTCACTAGCACATCTCTAAATTCGCGGCCTGATGATGCGTCATCATAATTCAAGTTACAATTACAACTAGGTAGTTGCGCTTCGACGGCCGGGCAGAGTTCTTGAGTGACGGTGCGTCGAGTTTTCAAAAAAATAGATGGTAAGAACTTCGTTGCGTGGGTTTGGTTTCTCAAAACTTTGATTTGCGTGGTACAATTATCTCCGGTGTCTGTGAATTTATTTATTTAATAAAATATTGTAGCGAACGGTATAAGGTTACGTAACCTATAATCAAAACACAGTTTATTTGCTTAAAAGGTTTATGCATATTTTTAGAATAAAGGTATTATTTTGATTTCCGTGGTCGTGATTTGCGTGGTTTACGTGGTAGTTTTGACCCACGCAGATAAATTTTTGACTATGCAAATGAAGTAACTTTGAGTTTTGTACTACTTAGTTATGAATGAAAATATTTTTTATTACTTTAGTTAAATGGAAATTCGTTTAACTCAAACTTAAAATGTCACATTCGATGGGTTTCTGACTTTATAAGTACCTAATAATATTAAGAATAGAACAATAGAAATACATAACTGGCAGAGAATGCCATTTATGCCATTAAGTTCGCGTTTGTACATTAATCGTGCCTAAATAAATAACAAACAAATGAAAATAGCGTAAGATTAGCCACCTATATTCATGTTTAGAAAAGTTATAACGGATTATTAACATTTTAGACCAAAAATGCCATTATCAAGAGAAGAAAAATTTGAGAGAAAGAAGTTATCCGAAAGAAGAAGAAGAGAGAAGCATAAACATCATAAAGAGGTCAAGGCCAAAAACCGGGCGAGATATTATAATAAAATAACTTCTTTTCATTATAAAGTAACAATAAGTAACTCATTTGAGAACGTTAAATTAAAATTTTCAATTTCGTGGGGTGTTTTGTGATTTGCGTGGCCTCCATTTTTTTAACCTCGATTATCTCTGTAAGTATATCGCTCTCTGAGGTGCCTTTTCTATAAAAAATATTAACTTTACGTATATTTTATGAACCTGATACCAATTTTAAAAAAAATATTAAATTTGAAAATTGCCACGAAAATCACCAAAGAATGCCTTACTCGAAGAACCACCCAAGTTATAATTAAAGTGAAAAGCACACATCATCAAAGAGTCTGGTGAAACCTGTTTTGGAGACCTTGAAACTGTTTTTGAAGTGAAACTTCATAAGCGACTTCCAACAAGCGTTGCGTTAAACGTTTAACGCTCCTGGGGAGGGGGAATAGAAAGAGATAGAGATGTGTGGCACTCGAACGCATGCGTGCGTTTTCATTTCCACATTACTAAGTTTCACATTCTTCCGCGCGGATGGACTCGACGCACTATTTTTTTTTCTTATTCAGGAAGAAATGCTGACTCTTTCTCCAAAAGATATATATCAGGGCTGCCTGTTGAGATTTGATCATGGTAAAGGCGTGCGCGAGGTCACTAATGACCTCTGGACAAAAGGTCTGTCCATTCGAGACAGTTAATTTAGTTGTGAAGACAGCAAGCAAGACAAGACAGCTGGAGCAGAAAGATGGGCAGGCAATGACTAAACTAACTCGCATTTTTAAGTCTGTAAATAGGCCTACCTTTCTTTTTTCCCGCTCTGTCTAGAACTAGTGTGGACCGATACGTTCTGTAAGCGTCAAGCTTATCCCTCCCCTCGGCTTATCCCACCATCACGCGTAGCATGACCACACTATGTCTACGGAAGAATCAAGAATGTTTATGGAAAGAATAGACATACTGACAGGAAGAATAGACAAACTGTACTGACTTGTCTATTCTGGCTGTCATTATGTCTATTCTTTCGTAGAGATAGCGTGATTAGGCTACGCGTAAAATGTGTGTATGTACACATTTCGTGAAGACCCCTATTACCTCAACCCATTCAACGAGAAGGAAAAATTTATTCTGCTTTTAAATTATCGTAGTTACGATCATAATCGCTACTTTCACTGCTCGATGTAATGTATGTACCATTTTTTTGCAATAAACCTTTTAAACACTTTCTTACACCTTCAAAATTCAAAAGATATTTTCGCGACAGATGGTAACGCTCCTGTCAGAATTGTCGGACAATTCTACAAATACTATGTCAATATGTCATGACAATTTTCTGTATAATTAAGCAGATTTGACAATTTTTCATGACAAATTGTCATCAATCACCTGTCGCTCAAAAAGTTTATTTATTTTATTTATTAAACAGAAAAATGTGGGATTGTCACTTTTTGACATAATATGTCGGACTTGTCAGAATGACAGTTTTAAAAACAGGGCCCAGGGACTCACTTAGGAAAGGTTACGCCACTGTACAATATTAAATACTACCTACTTACAAAATGGATCTCATGAACAAACTTAACATGTTCTCCCCGCAGGTTCTCCCATACATTCAAACTGTGAACTTTAAGTGTAATCTTTATGGAAAGAGCTCATTGAAAAAATTTTTTTTTTTTTTTGTGAAAGTTACCGTAACCTTCATTTTCGAAATCTATTCATTTACATTATACGTTCGTGTTCGGGATACAAAAAGTCCTATGTATGTGTAGTTTTATATACATCAACGAATTCGAAGCCCGACGGTCAAATGAGTTTTTTTTTTGTGTTTCAGTAAGCCCTTAGAGGTTAAATCCTTTAGGGTTCTCTCAAAGAGGTACATATGTCTATGGGTTCTCTCTACTTTGATTATAAGCTTGCTGCCTGTGTAGCCTAGTCCATGTTTCATCATCGATGTGCGATGTGGTGTTAGTGGTGTAACCATGTTTGACCAGACAGTTACATACTCTATGTCACAGACAGTGCTCTCTGCCTCTATGTGTTTCATCCATTGGTTTCATCTTTCATGTTGTCCATTTGACAATGTTGCCAGCTGGTACTGCGAGTAGTGTTGCCATCCCCGCTCCGCTGTCATTTGTCAATGCTGGACAGTGTTGCCAAACCTACTGTTTTAACAGTAGATTAACTGTTTTCACCATGACATCCCTAATCAGTAGAGAAAAAACAGTAGAAATAGGTAATAGGGATTCCCTATTACCTATTTCTACTGTTTTTAACCCCCGACGTAAAAACGACGGGGTGTTATAAGTTTGACGTGTCTGTGTGTGTGTGTGTGTGTGTGTGTGTGTGTGTGTGTGTCTGTCTGTGGCATCGTAGCTCCCGAACGGATGAACCGATTTTGTTTTTGTTTTTTTTATTTGAAAGGTGAATTAGTCGGGCGTGTTCTTAGCTATGTTTGATGAAAATCGGTCCAAGATGGCCGCCGCTACAAAATAGCTAATCACATATTTTTTCACAACTCCATCAATATGGGTATCAAATGAAAGGGCTTCACTAGTAGAATACTTTACACTATGATAAATTTCAAAGCCAAGATGACCGGCACCACAAAATGGCGAATTATATATACCAAACGCATTCTCAGAGTGATATCTTTAATATCAAAAAATATCCATATGACGAAATACAACTTTAGACGTATCTACAACTTCTCAAAACCAGACTAAATTACATTTAAAAACTTTCAAATAAAAATTAAATTAAAAATTTAAAAAACCCCCAACGCAAAACATAAAAGCAATTATTTAAAAAGTAAAAAATAATATCTTTTGTTGAGCCATCAAATGTTTGTTCGTTGAAATGGCGCTATAGTGTCGCGGCGGGGTACCGCTAAGTCAGCAATAGCTAAATAGGTAAAATAGCGAACTCATGGATTTGCAATGAGATCTGACTTACGTGGTACCCCGCCGAGACATTATAGCGCCATTTCAACGAACAAACATTTGCTGGCTCAACAAAAGATATTATTTTTTACTTTTTAAATAATTGCTTTTATGTTTTGCGTTGGGGGTTTTTTAAATTTTTAATTTAATTTAACCGACTTCAAAAAGGAGGAGGTTATCAATTCGTATTTATATATATATTTTTTATTTGTATGTTCGGGCATAATCATTTGCAATTTTGATTTGCAAAAATCTTTTTTTAACCCCCGACGTAAAAACGACGGGGTGTTATAAGTTTGACGTGTCTGTGTGTGTGTGTGTGTGTGTCTGTCTGTGGCATCGTAGCTCCCGAACGGATGAACCGATTTTGTTTTTGTTTTTTTTATTTGAAAGGTGAATTAGTCGGGAGTGTTCTTAGCTATGTTTGATGAAAATCGGTCCAAGATGGCCGCCGCTACAAAATAGCTAATCACATATTTTTTCACAACTCCATCAATATGGGTATCAAATGAAAGGGCTTCACTAGTAGAATACTTTATGCTATGATAAATTTCAAAGTCAAGATGACCGGCACCACAAAATGGCGAATTACATTTTTTTTTTCACGACTCCCTCAATATGGATATCAAATGAAAGGGCTTGACTAGTAGAATAATGCATACTGTATTGAAAGGGAATGAGGAATGAGGAAACTAACGAAATGAAAACCAAAAACTTGAAAATTAATTTTATAAACTTTATGGGCCAAAGCACCGGTTCCCTGCTGTTTAAACAGCCGGTTGTTTAAACATAGGGTAGACTGGGTACGATTGTGCCAGAGTACGGTTGTGCCAATTGGACGTAGTTACGCAAAAAGAATCCAATCCACACTTTTTCCATAATTGAATTATATATACCAAACGCATTCTCAGGGTGATATCTTTAATATCAAAAAAGATCCATGTGACGAAATACAACTTTAGACGTATCTACAACTTCTCAAAACCAGACTAAATTACATTTAAAAACTTTCAAATAAAAATTAAATTAAAAATTTAAAAAACCCCCAACGCAAATCATATAAGCAATTATTTAAAAAGTAAAAAATAATATCTTTTGTTGAGCCATCAAATGTTTGTTCGTTGAAATGGCGCTATAATGTCGCGGCGGGGTACCACTAAGTCAGCAATAGCTAAATAGGTAAAATAGCGAACTCATGGATTTGCAATGAGATTTGACTTACGCGGTACCCCGCCGCGACATTATAGCGCCATTTCAACGAACAAACATTTGATGGCTCAACAAAAGATATTATTTTTTACTTTTTAAATAATTGCTTATATGATTTGCGTTGGGGGTTTTTTAAATTTTTAATTGAATTTTTTGTTTGATAGAAGTTTGAAGTTCGAAATGGTCCCTTAGAAATTTTGCCAAAATTGATCCGGCCCTTTTTGAGAAAATCAACAAAATCCAAAAAAAAAACTTATAAATATGACGTTTTAGTTTCTTTAATTTTTGGATGATTTATAATCTCTCTTAAGTGTGTCGCCGTTTTTTAATGGACTTGGATGTTAATACAATACTAAAAAGCGAAAAATGAAAAGTTGTGTGCTAAAGTTATGTAACACTCTTTAGTTTTTGAAAGCGGTTTTCATTTTTTTGAAAAAACTTTTTACTTTAGAATTCGTCTAAAACGAAAAATCCTCCATCTTCCTTTCGTTTTAGATGCATATTAGAATTTTCATCAATGTCAAACAAAAATAATGTCAACTAGCGTCGCGCGCGTTTTCTAGGGGATTATTAAATTGGGATTCCCCTTGCGTCGCGCAACGTCTCTGGCACTTGATAAAACAGGATAGCTCAGTCATTTCTCACACAAAAAAAGAGGCAGAAAATATCGAAGACAATGAAATTGAAAATGATAAATAATTCTTTGTAAGAATATTTCCAAGAATTTGTCAATAAATTGTTCATATTTTTAACATAATAATGATGTACTTGCGTTTTCAATTCTAATAAGGGTCTCATTTTCAATTCTAACTGATTGTTATTTTAAGTTCCCATTTCACTCACTATTTTCTGCTGTTTTTTCTGCTACTATAAGCTTCGGTTAGGTTGGCAACTCTGATGCTGTCAAGCAAAGACAGGAGGAGTCCCCTCCCCGCCCCTCTCTTTCAGAAGTTTCAACCATGGCGGCCGGGGTAGGTTTAAAATTATCGTAAGAAATCTTGATAATCGAAACGTTTATAATTCAGTTTCGATCAAAGAAACATATTTAGTTGCCTTTTTGATTAACGACATCTTTATTTTGTAGGTACTTTACACGTATCCAGAAAACTTCCGTGCTTACAAGGCGTTGATCGCCGCACAGTACTCCGGAGCTGATGTGAAAGTAGCTCCTAACTTTGTGTTCGGTGAAACAAACAAGTCAGCAGAATTCTTGAAAAAGTTCCCAGCCGGTAAAGTGAGTGCGCCTGTCTAATTATTAAATTCAATACCTACAATTTCGTGATCAATTCCGGTCCAGTATCGGCATTCTTATTTTGTGACGGTGACGTGTAAATTTTGCTATTTATTGTAGGTACCTGCGTACGAAAGTGCTGACGGAAAGGTTCTACTGTCAGAGAGCAATGCCATCGCATATTACGGTAAGTGCGCATACTAATCGTTTAATTACTCGAACAGCTGCTCGTATATAACCTACAAAAATATTACGGCCCGGCTTTTAGAAGCAGAATTTTAATCTGAATAAATGGGCAAATTGCCAGCAATTACATATGGCTAAATGTAATGATTCAACTTTAAATTGTTTATCAATTATTTATTGTAGCAAGCAGACTATGTACCAAAATGATAATCTGTTTTGATCCAAAAACTTTGTGATCAATGGCCCGAAATCTATTCCACCGCCTACAATAAATTAATCAGGAGAGTTATTACAAGAAGACAATGACCTTCATGTGAAAGTACATAACATGCTTATTTGCCGCACCCAATGACAAGGCTTTCAAAACCAATATTTGGTACTGATTTAGTGCTGTCAACATTGTCATTTGTCTGTGATTAATGACTAATGACATACAAAGATGTAGGGTCTTTACACCTTCAAATGATGATAGTTTTGAGTGATATGCAAGAATATGTAATTAAGTATACACCATTGAATGATAAGTGCATGCGATTTGAATGATTATACTAAAGTATAGACATTGTGGCATGTAAAGTGCTGAGTCAATGGGGTCAAATTTGTATGTGCTTACAGTGTAGGTACAGTCAATAAGCATTGTTGCAATAACCATTGGAGGCAAATACCCACTAAAATGTGTAAACTATTCTAAAGAAATGTGTTTTGTTCCATATTTTAATTTTAAGCTTGGAATCATAATTATAATGTTCAAGTGTATAAAGATTCAAATAAAATAATTTGAAATGAAATCTCTTTCTCATGTTTTACAGTATCGAACGCCGCTCTGCGCGGAACAGATGCGGCCACACAAGCGCGCGTGTGGCAGTGGGCCTCCTGGGCCGACAGTGAGCTGCTGCCCGCCTCCTGCGCCTGGGTGTTCCCCTACCTCGGCATCATGCAGTACAACAAACAGGTGCGTACTATACTTTACCCTAGCTTATAGTCACCCCGCACCCCCGTGTAGTGTCGGACGTAAACAGTAGCACCATCCCATATCTTCCTGTGGGGGTCGTAAGAGGCGACTAAGGGACTTACCAGAGAATGTAACAACCATACTGCGATCGCCTGCCGAGCGTGGCGATTATGGCAAACCCTTGGGGTAGCCTATGTCCAGCAGTGGACGTCTTTAGGCTGAAATGATGATAGTCACCCATTCTGAGCACTAGTGTGATTACTGATGTGGCAACATAATAAACAATAATACACAAAGATATATAAATAATAATAATAAGTGGGGATTTTCACACATGGCCATCTGACCCCAAACTAGGGAGACCCTGTACTAGTGTAAAAAAATAAATTCTCTAAATGAATAGAAAACCATCACAAAGAAAATATACTGTGTGGTTTTTAACTAACACTAAGAAGCTGTTAAAAGCTAAGAGGTTAAAAGTAGGATTGTTTTGCATTATTGATAGATATCTGCTAATATATTGTGATATGTGTGTTTTTGATTTGAATAAAATTATATGAAATGAAAATTATCAAAGTTAAATTATTTATTTCGATTAGATCATTAAAACATTACTATAGAAGAAAAAAGAATTGAATTTAGTTGCTCCTTCCAAGGGGTAGTTTAGTATGGAGAAAAAATTGTTGTTTGCAGGTATGTCAGATTATAGTAATTCCTGATGTTCTACTTTTTGTAATAAACATATGTTTGGAGTTATCAATTTGATCATTTCACATCATTTCCTTTGTTATGTTATTGTGTGCCTTTAGTGGTGTTTATAGTTGAAAGTATTGAACTATAAACACACACACACACAGGCATCAGCTAGTAAGCTGATGCCTGTGATTTTGTTTGGGTAAGTGTCTTTTATCAGCGAGGTTTGTTTTGTTTTGTTTGTGCGGTACTTGTTCCCTTATAATTTTGTTTTTAAATAAAAGTAGTTACTTACTGGCACAGCTACCTGTCAGTGAAAGTCCCGTTATAATCGGTCCAGCCGTTTCAAAGATCCAGCTGGAACAGGACAAATATACAAAAAAGATAAAAAAGTCGAAATGTGTGCTGGGACACTTAGTAGAAATGGAACTTCACTGGACAAGTGGAAAGATATGTGATATATTGCCTACCCTCTCAACGTGGTTGTAATGCTTTTTCGTGACAGAAAATATCTTTCTATAAAGAAGTTTCATTTAAAAGAATTTTTCATATAGGTATCGTATATGCTTTCTTATGCATTTATACCCTGTTCACAATAAGATTAGACATTTACAAAAACCTTTTTTACAGTCCGTTCAATCGATTTTGACTTATAATGCGTTAGTAGGATGACAAATGTTATTGTAACCACTTTTTTGCCTTTAATGTCATCCTTAAGCCTACGGAATAGAAGTTAAAATCGGCTGAAGGGACTGTAAAAAAGGTTTGTGTTTATGTCTAATCTTATTGTGAATAGGGGTGCTGTTGTTTAGATATCACAGACAGTCGGTCGCACTACAGTTCTCTGTTGCTCGCAGAACGTAGAGCGCGCGCGCTCGGACCTGCTGGCGGCGCTGTCAGTACTGGACGCGCACCTGCTGCCGCGCACGTTCCTGGTGGGCGAGCGCGTGACGCTGGCCGACGTGGTGGTGTTCTGTTCGCTGCTGCTGCCGTACGCGCACGTGCTGGAGCCGGCGGCGCGCGCCGCGCTGCCCAACGCCACGCGCTGGTTCCGCACGCTGGCGGGCGCGGCGCCCGTGCGGCGCGTGCTGGGCGAGGCGCGCCTGTGCCAAGCCGCGCCCGTCTACGACGCCGCCAAGTTCCGCGACCTCGCGCACGGCAAGAAGGTAGGAACTGAACTTTATCCGGAGACTGTTTTCGCAGCATCCATTTTGTCCATCGTCCTTTTACACTGAAAATATGGTCACCATCATGAATAGGGATGAAACTTCTCATTCCATTTTTCGGTGCTCCTCGTTTTTGCCATTTGTGCTAAAGGTACAGATACAAAAGAGATAAGTACACCCATGTCGTCGGGAATAGTTGAAGTTTACTTAGAAACCGATGAGTGTTTATGAATAAAATAAAATACAATTGATAGAGGACAAATAATTCAATAATTTAATTAAATCATTTGAAAGCCTCCCATTGGTTTCTAAGTAAACTTTAACTATTCCCGACAACATGGATACTTCTCTTTTGATGACTAAACTATGCTGTTTTCATATTTGACACAATTCAATTTACATCAGATTCTTTGCTTTGATTCAGAGAAATAATAATAATTAATTTATTCCCCTTTCAGGACAACAGTGATAAAAAGAAAGAAAAGAAAGCCGAAAAGAAGGAACAGCCCAAAAAGAAGGAACCCGAGCCTGAACTCGCCGACGAACTAGACGAGAAACCCAAAGAGTCCAAGGATCCCTTCGACTCCATGCCCAAAGGGTAAGTATCCACGCCAACACGGTCACTGTTTATGCATGAATCGCGTTTTGACATCTCATAAAATGTATGTCAATTTATTTATTGGTGTGTGTAAACTGTCTATTACTCAATTTTCACATGCCGTTTGTGTGTATTGCATCCTGTTGAGGAGATAGACTACTAAATGGAATTACACTATGCCTTTATATCCTTCTTATGAAAATGATTGCAAACCTTGCAGAACTTTCAACATGGATGACTTCAAGCGTTGCTACTCAAATGAAGACGAATCGAAGTCCATTCCATACTTCTGGGAGAAGTTCGACCCAGAGAACTACTCCATCTGGTACGCCGAGTACAAGTACCCCGAGGAGCTGGCCAAGGTGTTCATGAGCTGCAACCTGATCACTGGTGAGTACTAATAATACAGCGTGCTACGAAAAGGGTATATCCATAAATATAAGAAAGGAGTTATGCCCTTCTTTCTTAGGCTATGCATGCACTGCTAAATTTAATCGTTGCGATTTTAAAAATACGAAATTATATTGATTGAAATAAAGGGAAAATCGCAAACGATTTATTTTCGCAGTGCGCGCATAGCCTTATATTTAGTCTGCTAGTAGTCGAAAATGCATCGAAACCAGTTGTCTCCTGGTTAGCCCTTAAACTCGTCAACTACTACATATTATCCAGTTCTCTAAAAGCAATAAATCACAACATACTACACAATTAATTATAAACCTTATTCATCAGGAACAGCATCCATATCCCATGCAGCGTTCAACTTACTCACACAATAACATGTTGTGCTGCGCAAAAGACATTTATTTTACATTTTGATCACTTTGTTGTCCGTTGTCTGTCTGTCTGTCTGTCCGTCCGTCTGTCCGTCTGTCCGTCTGTCCGTCCGTCCGTCCGTCCGTCCGTCCGTCCGTCTGTCCGTCCGTCCGTCCGTCCGTCCGTCCGTCCGTCCGTCCGTCCGTCCGTCCGTCCGTCCGTCCGTCCGTCCTTTCGCGGATTATGTCGCAAAAAACGTACATTTCGACACTCTCAAGGGAATCAAAATTTATCGTAGTTATCGTGAATGCAGACGAAGTCCCGGATTAAAAACTACACCCTATGTGCTTTCCCAGGGTTCAAGCTATTTTTATTTTATACCAAATTTCATCAAAATCGATTCAGCCGTTTCATCGTGGAAGCGTAACAGACAGAGTTACTTTCTCATTTATAATATTAGTATGGATATGTAGGTAGGTACCTACAAAGTCCGACTTTCTTTACACGTGCTTGGTAACAAAACTATGATTAATAATAGCACATGTAATCAACAGTTTGATAATTATTATTCGTAAATATGAGGGGGTTAACATTATAATGTGAGGGGCTACTATGGAACCCTATATTGCAAGTGGCCCGACACTCACTTGGCCGGTTTTATTTAAGTTTATAACTCGGTGTATCCAATGCGTACTCAATTTATTTGTACATACTAAAAATAATAAGTTTTTAAAAGTTTAAGAGAACTGAATTATATCATGCTTGAGAGCATCTGTCCAGCAACCCCAAGTAAAAATGTAAAGAAATGACATTGATTGGTACTTACTGTATCATAGAGTCTGGAAATGATTGTACTATTGTTTTTACCATTACATGAGCAACCTGTGCTGGGTGTTAAGTCAAGTTCACGGCCTTAGTTAATTTCTTTTAACACACGTTGAACGCAATGGCGGACGCAGTGTGTTCGACGTTAGTGGAGGTTTTACCTTCAACGTTTTTGGTTCGACAGTTTTATTTATTACTAAAATCTAATTAAATAGTCCGCGAAATTTTAATTAGGCATAACTAGTCACAGCCTGTATATTTAGTGATAATCACAATAGTACAATTATAATAAATGATTACAAGACTCTTCGTTGATACAGTTAATATATTTATAAATATCATTACATTTTGAGTCGAGGTTGCTCGGCAGACGTCGTCCGCGGTCGCGTGTACACACGTATACATACCCCTCCCCCCGCAGGCATGTTCCAGCGCCTCGACAAGATGCGCAAGCAGGCCTTCGCCTCCGTGTGCCTGTTCGGCGCCGACAACGACTCCAGCATCTCCGGCGTGTGGGTGTGGCGCGGCCGGGACCTGGCCTTCCCGCTGTCGCCCGACTGGCAGATCGACTACGAGTCGTACGACTGGCGCCGCCTGGACCCCGCCAGCGCCGACACCAAGCGCCTGGTGCAGGACTACTTCTCGTGGAGCGGGACGGACCGCCAAGGCCGCCGCTTCAACCAGGGCAAGATCTTCAAGTGACCGAGCGCGCGCTGTTTATAATATTGTATAAAGTACTTGCATTTATTTTGTATCGCAACGCCGCGTCTGCCGAACGAACACTCTGTGTAAGCCCAACTAGGCATTTGAAATAAATTGTTTTTTATTTATGCGACTATGTTTTTTCCTTCCCTGAACAATTTCACCCGAGCCCGAGGGCGCAGGTGGAGCCCTGCGCTGCACGTTTACGGCAATCCTTTCCCTCCCTTCTACATCTTGTTGGTACACGTGCTATTGTGCAAGTATGTGAAAAACTGATTTGCTCATAAACGGCGAGTATCATATCTGATTCGGGAACCGTCTCAAAAGCATAAGGACGTGTTTCCACTGTGCACGGAACGAAGTTTATTCGCGTGTTGCGCGACCATAGCCGCTGCCCGGATACACTGAGTACCAACAACTCATAGTCAATGAATTGCTGTCATTCATGGTCCATGCTATTGACTACATGGACGAGGTGAGCAAGCATCCTGCAGATATGTCTGTCCAATTTCAAGAAGGACGGGATCAGCAATGGTTAAGTGTTATTGTTCGTCACTTGGAAAGCAGGACAAGATGCCGTCTCGCCGCAGAGGTGTAACTGAGAGTAGTATTTAAGATAATATCATTGTATCACGTCGACGTTACACGGCTGCTAAAGATAACTACCTTGAAGATGGAGGTGACCGAGTTGCAGACCAGAATAGAAGTCACTAAAAACGAATACTGAACTACGTGCAGAAATAGAATTATTGCGCAAAATGGATTCAGTAATTGGGTCATCTGAGGCCTCATAAGTGAACACACGTCGAGGGGCGCAAAAAGTATCAGTCGGCAGTTTTGAATCGGCGAACACAAGTGCGGTACCAGCTGTCGATAGTGCTGACAAGCGTCGCCCGCACCTCGACACCGGCTGCGGACACGTCACACGTCGACCCCTGAACGTAGCTACGCTGCTAATGTCACGACCCGCAAATCTGATGCGTAGCCTAAGCGACTAAGCAACATAGGGGAAAAACCGAAGAAGGGTGCCCTGTGCTCAGCCTGCCCTGTGGTCCCGTAGTTCCTTCCTATTTTATTGAAAAATAATAGCCAACTAGCTTAGAGCCTTTTTTACCGTGAGGAAATCCTCATGGTGTATCCCCCGTCCGGGGAACACCACGACGGTTTTCCTCGAGCGACCTATGGACATTCACCGCGCCCGCACCAGTCAATGCCCAATGACCCGCCAGTGATGTAGGCGGCTGCCGTCAACCTCGTTCGAGTGTGGCGCGCCGCCTACCCGCCTGCATCTGGTACTAGTCGAGCACTCGTAGGCAACTCATGGAGGCCGCAGGTCATTGAGCGACCTCCGGCACCCGGTGCGTCTTCCGAAGGGAAGCGAGGCAGTTGCTTTCCTCTCCCTCTCTACCTGGCACTCGCTCTGGACCATAGAAAGAAAGATGTTCGGGAGCGAGAGGTTACCGACTGCTGCGGAGAGTTCACGACGCTGCTCTGTCCAAGCTGGCCACTCCACCAGCGTGTACTGCGCCGTGTCTTCCAGGCTATCTTCGCCGTGTCCTCCAGGCCATCTCCGCAGTGGTGACAAGCGGGCAATTGTTCGAGGCCTATACGACAAAGATACTTCCCGAAACAGCCATGTCTAATCAGCATCTGCGTCATCCGAAATATGAGGGCGCCCTAGTCAATCCTTAGAGTACCTACAGTATAGCCAATCCTCCATGACGGGTCTTACCGCCGATATCACGGCGTGACCTGTGCTGGCGTTCGCAAGTCGTTCCTTCCATTCCGCCGTTAGGAACACGAAGCTCGGAACGGCGCCACGTGTACTCAATTAGCTTAGAGTCTATCCAAGATTGGTAAATACCAGCAGAAATCGCAACTAGGACTTGAGGCGTATGTCATACGGCCGGCGAGCGGCTGAAAAGCAACACTAAGCTGTCTCCGGACAGTGTAGACAGTTTTGATACAGTGCAAAGCTACGATACTTCAGTGGGGTCAGTGGCTGCCCTTTGTTGCCGTACAACTGGCGCAGTACAGCGACTGAGCGAATGGCTGCCGTGCTTTGTATTGCGGGTTCAATTCCCGTACAGAACAAATATTTGTGTCTGGTTGTTGTGAATTTGTAGATTTGTACGCACCCGCTACAGGAGAAACACGTAGTGGTTTTTTTTTTAAATAGAATAAATCTAGAAGAGCGACGCACTTGTGACGTTGTCCCTAGGTTCACATGTATCTGTTATTCAATGTGTTTGACAGAAATGAGCATAGCAGTTGAGAGCATTCAGAGCATTGTCATGCTCGCTCAAATGTCTCGCTGATGGTGGCGTGTGTGTTAGATCATTCGGTTCCCTTCAAAATGGTTGAGCTAAGTGGTGCTGATCCACGCGTCATGTTCGTGAACGGGCGCTGTCAGTTGAGATTGGTCATCTCTTTAATATTTTTAGGCTTTTCTATTAATTTATTTTTATTTAGAATGTTTTGGGTTTCTCTTCACTTACATTGTATTCACATAGAAGCAACAAGAATAATGTAACCCGGATTTTATAAAAGCTTGATTGAAAAGAGTGTCCGTGACCTTACGTTTTGGAACGAGCAACTAGCTTCAACTTTCTGACTAACTAACTGACTCTTTGACTAGGTATTCAAAAGTGCCTGCAAATGGTATACCTAATTGAAATAAATGCTTTGACTTGACTTGACTATACTTACTTCGTGATTGATCCGCAGTGATCCAGTAAGTATAAAAGCTAACAAATAATTTATGAACATAATGGCGGGACCAACTCTTGTAATTGAAAGATTCTACCACGATATAACGTGGTAGCTAGTACTATTTTGTCCCTGAAATTTTTGTACAACATACATCACACGGCATAAACGGAATTTCAAGTTTACATTGGTTCCACTATTATGATGCATCATAATGACGAGACCATAATTATATGCCTGTACTCCAAAACTATAACGAATTACATTATTCTGATCAAACCAGTATTTAGTACCTCCATCAACAGAAGTGAGGGACTGAAATCTAAGTAGTTTCTTTACAAAATTAAACTCTCCTTTTTGACATTTTCTATCAAAAATACTCGAAGTAAAAAATTGCATTGCACATTTCAAAAATTGCATTGCAGGTGAAGCAGGAAAATTATTATTAAATTTCAGTAATATATAAGTACTATTAGTTACTCTGAGGTATTACCAAAGAATGTCAAGAAATATTTATTGTCATTCGCATCAAAAAACAAACTACGAGGCAATGATAATATCATTGCTACGAGGTATTTATTCTGCCGTGCTAATTAGAAACGCAGTAAGGAAGGAGTTTTGGAGAATTGAGTTTATTGTAGATTCGGAATCCTCGTAATGAGCTCTGTATAGTGATTTAATCCTTATTTTGATAGGTGTCCCGGAAGTGGGACTTTTAATAAGCCAAACCGCAGTATGTTTCTTGCTGAGAAGTAAATTACTAAGCACAACTGCAGTAAGATGCATTACTGCTCTTTGCCTTCCAGTATTTTTTTGAACATAATTTGTTTCACTAGTAGGAAGCGCAGTAAGGAACACTTAAGCTACCTTAAATGTTCGAAATAAGGAAGGAAATTTGGAAGTTTGAAGTTGATACCAATTTGTTATTATTATTCTTAGATTTTGAGACTTTATAATTATATTGTTACTAGATTTTATTAGTTCAGTGTAACTGGTGATAGTTATAAGTCCTCGTCGACACAGGTAATTAAACATTATTCTATGATTTTGATCTCAACATAATACTTGGCTGTGTTAATTTTAATAATTTTGTTTTAAGATTCATTTTGAAAACATTATTTAATTATTTTAATAAAAAAAATGTTGTATCATTTACCTCTTCTTGATATATTATGGATATAACCAAGTTATTGTGGTTTTTTTACGTTTGTCGGTTTGTAAACTAATTTGAAAGTTATAAGTCACTCTTTTACTGCAGTTATGGTTTGTAGTTAGTCTAAGCATAGTGCTATAAGAAAATATTATGTTACTAATAAAAAATGCAGTAATTGTGTATGATTGAGATAGTTTTATTTGTCATTTAAAATAACGTATTTTTTTTATATTTATGTCATTATATTTAATTAGGAAATGGTTAGGATAAATACAAAAAAAAACGTGCTTTTTCATACTTAAATACTATTTTTAATAGCTTTTTCTCACTAGTGCACTGCGTTTTTAATTTGTAGTCGGAGTGAAAATAATAATTAATTGAATTAAATGAAATAAGCGTAGTAATCTGTATTTGCTAGTAGAAAGCGCAGTAACTCCAAATTTACTGCTGTTATTGCTTGTAATACTGGGTTTAGTCATGAAGATAATAGGGTATTTTACTCTATGCGAGAAAAAATCTATAAATATGTTATTGAGACAGTTTAGGCATAAAGAAGTCGGAAAATTTAAGTTTTAGTTCATAAAATAACAAAACAATTTTTTAAATTCATTTCAAAGTTTTCAGTATTTTTAATCTGTTATAAAACACCGTGAAATAGTAGCGGCCATGTTATTACGCCATACGGCTGTGTAAACAAAAAATTGTCAACTGTCAGTCAACCGATTGGCGTAATATAGGCTTTGTACTTTTATTATTTTCGTAACCAACGTAATTTTTGTTATTATTACACCATTTACAGAATATCCATTTAATTATTTTTAAATGATATACAATTATCATATTTAATATGAGCTCATTTGATACAAAACGAACTGACGTCATTTACGCTGAGCAATATGGCGTCCAGTAAGAGGCGTTTTCGACAAACTACGCGCGAAATTTGAAAATTTAAAATTTAGATGCATTTTTATGGCACTTAACGATTGAATAAAAATTTTGTGTTTTTTTTGGTGGCATATTAGCACTACAGAATTTCATTGAGACACTTTTCGAAAATGGGTGTAATACCCTATTATAAATAGTTTTTTTTTAAATAGTTGTATTAAACTTATTGAAAATAGGGTTAGTTCTTACGAAACAATGCATATTCAGCTATACATGTAACTCAAAACATTTTAGCAAAACTTCAAAATCATAAGTACCTAAAAAAACAAATAAAAGTAAAAAAAATCCGCCTTTGAACGTTTGTGCATGAAGTATAAATAAATAGTTAATGAGTCTGTTGTGCTGATATCCTACAAGGCCTACGTCACATCTGTATTACGTTTTGGAATAATATATTGGGGTAATTCCACCGACAAGCAAATAGCATTTAAGGCCCAAAAGAAATGTTTGCGTGCTGTGTTCAAATTGAAACCGACTGAAAGCTGTATTCCATATTTCAAAAAATTCAAACTGCTGACGATGCCCTGTATGTACATTTTTGAGACAGCACTATTTGTCAAATCAAACTTACATCTGTTTGAAACATTGAAATCCAAACGACGTAACAGAGAGATATGCGCTAACCAACATGGTACCGCTCTATATACAAAAAACTTTTTAGGAATGGCACCTAAGATTTATAATAAAATCCCTAGACGAATTAGACAAAAATCTAATATACACGATTTTAAAAAGGATTTACTTAAATGTTGATAAATAATAAAAAAAATTGGCGCTATTTACTCGAAACTACTAATGACTTCCTTACTGCACTTCTAATTAGCACGGCAGTATTAGATATCTTCAATAGGGGATATTACTGCAATGTTCTGGCACCAGAGTGCAGCACTAGCATAATCCGTAAACAGTTTATCGACGAGTCGTTCAAAGCGTGAAATTCTGCCTTTAATTAAGTTCAAAATTGGGAAGTGTGTTATATTATACAATAATGTATCAGTGCTGTGTAGTTAGATGAAGAAATGAAGGGAATTATTCAATTCCAAAAGAAGAAAATGTTCGAAAACTTTGGGAAGCAGCTAAAAATCACTCTAAAATATGTTCAGGTGAGATGGTCGCATTTACAGAATAACGTTCACATTTACCATGACAACCAAATATTATTTTATTCTGAGCATAACCTTGAATCTACTTTCAAATGGTCGTAGGACGCTCTAATATGGTTAAAGTACAGTTAGGTAAGTAACATTAATTAAAACTTTGATACATTTTCACAAAATACCTAGTTATTACAATTAATAACATATTATAACAAGAATACGAGGTTAAGATTTACGGAATGTGCTAGTGGCGCCCTCTGCGCCGAGTTTCGCGTAATGTTCCCTATTACAAGAGTAAACGTAAAGTCCCGCCATTACGACGTTGACCAAGTAGAATCTGAGTTTGTCTTCGAGATGTAGATGCCAGTGTGTGAGTGTGTACCACAAGTGTGTACTTTTTACGTTATAGTGGGGTAAATCAAAGACAGTTATTGGAAAGCAAAATTCATATTTTCATGTCTCAGACTTTTGCCTAACTGATAAATTTTCTTTAACATTTTTACATAATATATTTCTTACATATTATTGCGTGAATGAAATCAACTAACATTACGATAACGCTAAAATAAAGATCGCAGATGCAGTCCCCAGGCACAAAAGAAGCGGACAGGATAGTACAATATCCCACACCAACTGCAGCGTGACATTCAACACATACAAGAAACATTAAGATAAATGATAGTACCCAGGTACAAACATTACAAGTTGCGCGTGGACTACGAGCTCGCGTCACGCTGATATGCCGGCGAGAGCGACGTTTGCTAACTCCGTCGTTTGTCAGGAGTGTTGGCGTGTTCACAACTTTATGCTGCCACTTCACTTGGCGCTTTTGCGTAAATACTTATTCGCTTTATTTGGATAATACAAAACATACTCTATGCTTATTGAAATATAGTCGATTTTGTATTATCCAATTAAGGCGAATATTTGCACAAATACGCCAAGTGAAGTGCTAGCATTGTATGTAGGTATAGTGTGGATACCTACGACGCCACGTTCGTATCTTATTACAAATTATTTTTTCCAAAAAGCTCAATTTCCAAAAATCATTGACTAAGGACAAAGACAGTGACAGCAGGCGATAAGTGGGATAAATAGTATGTTATATTGAGGTTTATCTGGTCATTTTGGAATAAAGGTTCAAATTTACTACTGGGTGGACCTGGCTCCACTAAACTAGACCTAATGCCGCGGCACTTTACATGGCGTATTTGTGCAAATATTCGCCTTATTTGGATAATACAAATTGTACCCTATGTCTATTGTGATAAAGTCGATTTTGTATTATCCAAGTAAGGCGAATATTTGCGCAAATACGCCATGTGAAGTGCCGGCATAATACACAAAGACATTACAAGCATATTTGGTCCATTTTGTGTTAAACTTAGTGTGCAACTTATAACTAAAGTAGGTTGCTAACTATTCTCTACAGACACGTTGAGCCGCTACATACGAGCAGGAGTTCAAGTACCTGCAAGTACTTACATCTTTCACAGGTGAGGACGTAAATGACATTATAGTAAGTAGGTGTTCTAGGACACATTTGTTTGGGCATGTTTCAGACCATTTTTGTTCAGTGAGCTTTTTGGTGTTTGACTAAACAAGTAGGTAAACGCATACATAAGTAATAATAACATGTAGTTAGTTATAAGTAATAATATTTGAAGAGGTTATCAGTGACGAAGCGGGCGCGCCGCCGAGTCCTGGACGTAGCACCCCCTTACAAAGGAACGCGGAGTAGGTTACCTGTCCAAGTTAAGCGCAGGCCACACCGCCAGCTAGCGGGCGGGCGGGCTAGGCGGGCGAACATCGTTCATACTAGTTGACTAGCTCGCGGTGTGAACCGAACTATGTAAAGAGGTTGCAACGATGTTCGCCCGCCTAGCCCGCCCGCCCGAGCTGGCGGTGTGGCCTGCGCTTTAAACTCTGGAAGAACTTTACTTCGCGTTTATAAACAAGGGGTGACTGTTTCGGTGAGACATGCAATGCCATACTGAGCAGAGCTCGGGGCGGCCGGGCGCGCTCGCTTGCTGCCCTCGTCGTCGCGGTCACTAGTTACACTAGTTCACTTTATTCTACTAATCAGTTTTGCTTTCATTTCAAGTACCTACAGATTACCTTTAATTGCAAACAATTAAATTCTGTTATCTAGAAGATAATCAACGAGCCTGCCAACAAAGTGAAGGTATCGACTGTTTCGTTTACGGGTAAGCAATAGCTGTTACTCGCTGTCAAACGTCACGAGTGCACGCGTGACATTCTATTACAAATAGGTACAACAGGGATAGATATGGTTTGTTTCATCGGAACATACATCACATGTAGGTAGTAAGATATTTATACCGATATAACGTTCGTTGGTACATTACAATGAGGATGAAAGATGGTTACGCGGGGTACACTACACGCTTGTCCACAGCATCACAACAATATACAGTCCGTGTCATCTGCTGCAGGAGAACTGCGCATGCGTCAGCCGGGCCCGACTGGCTCGCTGTGTGACGTAGCTCACGTAGCTCGGCAAGTCGGCAGTCGGCATTACTCGGCATTACTCGGCACAGACGCGGTAAGGCAGGTGTGCGAACACCATCGTCAAGTATACGACTAGGTATCTACCGTACCGTAAAAATCACAATGTACACTTCGAACAATTCAATAAACATCAAAAATGCAAAGATCAACGGTGGCTAATAGGAGAGATATAAACGACGCTATAAATATACATTATATATCCTAATGAACCGGGTAAATTTACATCTCAAAAATGATAACATCTCCTTCCAGTCAATAGAGAATATAATTTATAAAACGTTAAAAGTTGTAAAGTGTGTGCGACAGCGCCGCGCGGGTGCGGCGACGTTCAGCGGTGTCGGCGGTGTCAGCGGTGTCAGCGGTGTCGGCGGAGTCAGCGGTGTCAGTGCGGCCGCGACTCCTGCAACACAGAGCGCGGCTCAGCTCACTGCACCACACATACCACTCCGCAGCCCCGGACACGGCTCAGTGACTGAGTGCAACTGAGTGCCGCGCCGGAGGAAGCAGTTCGCCATTTTTATCTTACAACATTTCTTATTTGTGATGCTGGCACTTCACATGGCGTATTTGTACAAATATTCGCCTTATTTGGATAGTACCACATTTACAAATATGGCGAATATTTGCACAAATACGCAATGTGAAGTGCCAGCATAACTGTGAACACTTGTACAGTGTGTATTGATCTTTATGAATGTACAGGATACAGGATTAGGTAAATTAAGGGTTAGTTTAGCGAAATAACCTTTAATTTACCTAATACCTAATTATCTTGCTTTTAACAGTGATGCCTCTATCAGGTATCGCTATTAAAATAACTCACACGACCACGACAGCCCCCTGTGACCGGTGGTGAGCTTTTGTACGTTTGCTAGAACTTCACTAAACCGCGGGTCTAATATTGGTACCTACTTAATCTAGGTAAGGCTGCAGATGTTTGAAAATTCTTAAAAAAATACTAATAGACGATGCGATTAGAGCCAAAAATACCTCCCAAATGGAACGAAATTAATAGCACATAGTGGATTAAATTAAACAGCTTTTGGATCAGATAACTTTGAAATAATACCAACTTCCTGAAGACGTCCCTGTCACCTGTGGCTGTCTAGTGTCGAGCCCGCTGGCTGTTGTCATGTCAAAACGCTAGTCACTCCAACAATAGTGTAGGTACGGCTAGCTTACCCCGTCGACGAGCTCGTCGGGGTGCAGGTCCAGGTCGGCGGTGAAGGGCGCCACCTGCGCCTCCCCGCCCTCCGGCGACGACGAGCTGCAACACGTCACTAGTTACTGAGTCGGCCCGTCACCACCACACAAGGACAACAGGTTATATGTTACCACTCATCTTCCTCACTTACCGCTGTAACTGTGTAACTTCAAGACACTAGTGTAAGATAGAGACGGGAACATTCATCATATTATGTAAAATACTAGCTTTCGCCCGCGGCTTCGCCCGCATGGTTGGTTGATAAAAAAGTAGTCTATATCCCTCCCCAGACTTCAGACTATCCAAATCAATTTTATCACAAACGTTTCAACAGATAAGCCGTGAAACATACATTCACACAGATAAGCAAACGGACAGACACATACTATTATTTTTGGAGAGGGTTACTTATAGCGGTTTCACCTGTCGTACGGTAGCAGCAAAAAATAAAAACTGAAATAAATATAGATGACTGATTAGAATATAGTATGTACATAGGTAATTATCGACATGTTTTGATCTGGCGTCTGGCGATAGGAAGTAAAAGAACCGATTCGATGGTAAACTTGTCCTTGTATTGTGAAGGTCGGGCAAAATCCTGGCATTCAGACAATTTTATCTGCTCCAAAAGCAGACATATAAAAGCACGTATGGCATTTTCTTATATTTCTTAGTAAACAGCGAGACCCATCTGTGTCATTAGTTCTCTTAAAAGTTCAACTGGCTCGTCTATAGAATGATTGGCTACTTTCCCACCCGAACACACATACCTGCTGCTTCTTCTTTCCACTCTCTTCCGCTCTCTTCATCACACTCTTAAGAACTCCGCCAAATTTGCAATCTTCATCTCATCGCTTCTATTTATATAGACTTGTGAGTTTATACTTCTATTTATATACACCTTCCACGTGTTTCTTGTAAATGTTTGATGTCCCTGTGCTGCCCTTCCAGCAACTGCACGTCTGCGAGATTCAGCTGCTTCAAAGGTTTCAGTGGCTCTTTGGGATGCCATGTAAGTCGCCTGCTGCTGACGCCGAGATTGAGACTGTTCTGGTGTCTCCGCAGTCCGTTGTGACAACAGATACCCAGCATGCTGTTGCCGTCGATTTTGGGACTGTTCTGGTTTCTCCGTAGCCCATTGTGACACCAGATACTCAGCATGCTGTTGCCGTCGATTTTGGAAGTATTCTGGTATCTCCGCAGCCCATTATGATACCAGATACTCAGCATGCTGTTACCGTCGATTTTAGGACTATTCTGGTATCTCCGCAGCCCTTTGTGACACCAGACACTCAGCATGCTGTTGCCGTCGATTTTGGAAGTATTCTGGTATCTCCGCAGCCCATTATGATACCAGATACTCAGCATGCTGTTACCGTCGATTTTAGGACTATTCTGGTATCTCCGCAGCCCTTTGTGACACCAGACACTCAGCATGCTGTTGCCGTCGATTTTGGAAGTATTCTGGTATCTCCGCAGCCCATTATGATACCAGATACTCAGCATGCTGTTACCGTCGATTTTAGGACTATTCTGGTATCTCCGCAGCCCTTTGTGACACCAGACACTCAGCATGCTGTTGCCGTCGATTTTGGAAGTATTCTGGTATCTCCGCAGCCCATTATGATACCAGATACTCAGCATGCTGTTGCCGTCGATTTTGGGATTGTTCTGGTATCTCCGCAGCCCTTTGTGACACCAGATACTCAGCATGCTGTTGCCGTTGATTTTGGGACTGTTCTGGTGTCTCCGCAGCCCGTTGTGACTCCAGATACTCAGCATACTGTTGAGATGCCAGGTACTCAGCGAGTTGTTGACGTCTAGGGACTGTTCTGGTGTTCTGTTCTATTCTGATCAGTTGCTCTGTGTGCCGCCTCTCGGACCGCCTGCTCAAGCCCTAGCAGCTCGGCTTGTTGAGACGTGTCAATATGAGTAGCTATTTACATAGCTCGGGCTTTATTAGAGCTTTGCGAAATATAAGAATTACACATACGCAGCATTTAAGTACTATTAAAAAAAAATGTACATACTGATTAGTCTTTTCCAAACTAACAACTAAAACAATTCCAATTACTAATGAAGAGAAAAGCTAAACTTTCTTCTTAACACTTATAACACAAGCTATAGCTAAAACTAACCCTTATTCTTAAAATAACAATATTGTAATAATCTAATGAAAACAAAAACGAATCTTCTTCTTCTTCCTTCCTAGGATCCTATTATTAGGGGTTGGGTCTCCTCACTTTTCTGCGCTAAGTCAGACGATCTTGGGTGGTCGGTTCTGGCAATTGGACTTTCTTGAGGTCTTGTTCTATGTTAGACCACCAGGTCGCTAGCGGGCGGCCTCTACCTCTTTTCTGTTCTGGTTGGTTTAGCGCAAATTGTACCACATGGTTCTTCACTTCGTCTTTTGACATGTTAAACCAACGGAGCGGGTTTTCGGTAACTTTGTCCACGATTGGAGCAACTTTGAAGCTGCCTCGTATATATTGATTACGAATTCTGTCCAGCCGCGTTACATCTCCTGCCCATTTAAGCATCTTCATTTCGTTGGTATGTCTCTTTTGATCATGTGTATTCTTTGTTATCCGCCATTCGGACCCACAGAGTAGAGCCGGTCGGACTGCCGTCTTGTACACTTCCCTTGGTCTGTATGGGAATTCGTAGGTCATACAACACACCTGTAAGCGATCGCCATTTTTGCCACGCTACGTTAATTCTACGTGTCACATCGGTGTCAACGTTAGTATCTGGTGTGAGCATGGAGCCTAAGTATTTAAACTTCTCTACGGTAGGAATTGGCGTCGTAGTAGATGGTTTCAGGTGTAGTATTCCCGATGTAGATCTTTTTTCAACCGACTTTAAAAAGAAGGAGATTCTCAATTCGACTGTATTTGTTACGCAGTTTCTCCGCTAAATGTAAACCGATTTTGAAAATTCTTTTTTTCATGGATAGGGTATGTCTCATGTTAAATCTATACTTTTCCATCACAATCTTGATTGCCTGTATAGCGTCAGTAGTTGACCTGGATGCTGTGAAACCAAACTGATTAGGAGGTATTTTTGTAATATTTGTCGACATTATTTTATTGATAACTCTTTCCCATATCTTAAGCGTATGTATGTGAGGTCAGTTTTATGCCCCTTTAGTTTTCACATTCTGCTACACCATTCTTGTTCTTATAAAAAGTTAAGAAATGGCTTTGGCACCAGGACTCTGGTATACGCTTCGTGTGCATGATGATATTATACATTACCATAGTCAGCTAACAAGTCAAGCTACGGCTAACGGGCCAAGTGTTTTCCAAAGGTCAGTGGCGGCGCTAGATGAAAAGTAAACGACGCCGACGACGGCGAGAAATTAATTGCGAGGCCCCTCTTAAAAGAAAAAAACTCTTTCTAGTTCATTCGAATTAATGATTCGGGGATACCCCGAACATCGCGCGCGGAAATATTTTACATTCATAATATTGCCAGACAACTGTAGAAAAATAATACTACAGGGGTAACCGGTGGATACAAGCGGCAGGTTTCCACTCGTTGTGCCGTTCTATGGGGGAGGCCTTTGTTCAACTGTGGACGTCTTCCAGCTGAAGATAATGATGATGATGAAAAACTTTTTTGCGAGGCCCCCATAGGCGCGAGGCCGTCGGCGGTCGCCGACATGGCCGACGCAACGCCGACACTGCCAAAGGTCTACAGCCTAGGGATCACAAATCAGGCCCAATAGCTTTTCTGTTTTTCATTTTAGACACTAAATTCTATCTGGGGTATGGGTCCATACGTGGCGCAGGGTATAGGATCCTCATTTGAAACCAAAATGAACCGATTTAAGTACATAATACTTACAAATACAATCTAGGTATACCGAAATAAATAAAAATACAATCCTATAGCGCATTCCAACGTAAACAACCAATTAAAATAAGTGCTCCAGTCAATCTTATCGTTATATTTTTTAAACTGTTTGTCCAAATTGTAAAAGGCAAAGTTCATCTGCATTTAAATACTAAAAGCGGAAAATATAACAATTTTGATAAGAATTAGTTAAATACTCTAAAAGTTGCATTGTAAAAAAAGTATTTAATTTTAATGTATTTATGGCTCATACTTTGGCTTCCACATAAGAGGTAATATGCTGTCGCGGACTTTTATTTAGAACTTTTTAAGGCGGAGATTTCTTGAAAACGGTCAAAAAGGTGGTTTTTAAAAGCAGTATATCTCTTAAACCGTAAATAATTTTGACAAATAAAAAAAATTTATCATATTTTGAAGTCCTTTTTGCATACAGTGATGGAACTCAAACCATAATTTAACATACTTTAATGCATCAAAAAATCTTCAAACATACCTCTTAATTATCTTTAAAAGCAGTTTAACCCTTCACTAACCCTTGAGCTGTGTGCGGACGAAAAACGCGCGAACTCTTGTCTGTGTTCCCTTGCGGGTGGCCGCGAGCGTTTTCGGCGCGTCGTACTAAAACGACGATATCTCCGAAATTACGTTAGTTAGCTCGTTTCCAGTTATATCATTGGAATCGCTATTAAATTTGCTAACAGGTCATATACGGTTAAGTATAGTTTTACGTTGTAATGTATTATAATTCAAAATATACCATAAAATTTCAAATGCTAAACTGCATCCGGTGATGGATTATTTATTATTAAATAGTTAAATTCTAATTTTATACGATTTTTTTTGTATTTTTACGACATACGCTTTCTGATTTCCTTACCGCCCGCACCGCGCCAGTGATCTCCGGAACGTTATTGAGAATGGACTTGTGTCGCTTTGCTCCACGGCAGTGAAATTTTTAATTTTGTACCGCGCATGGAACCAATAAGGATGCTACACATAATACAGAAGTGCAAGAAGCAATTATTGTATGTCTTCAGAAAAAAATGAAAGTGACGACGATGAAGTAAAAGAGGACATTGATGATTATTATTATAATGTAGAAGAATTAAATGCAAAAAGAGTTTGCTGTATAGGCAATTAAACTTCTCAGAATTTTGAAAGCAACATTTGCTTCCATCAGTATGTGTATTAGTATAATGTGTGTTTTTATTTTGCTTTTGTCAATGACGCTTACCTGAACAAAATGAATCCCAACATCAATCACTGAAATTCAATATACTCTCACTCTCGCTCGCTATCTGTCTGTTGTTTATCTGTATATGTATGTATTTAAAATGTATTTGTGTATGTATATCAGCTGTCTGACACCCATAGTACACACGGCTACACATCAAGCTATAATTTCCAGTATAAACTGATCTCGCGTTGTATAGAATTTCCTTACAATGACAGGTCAGCTTAAACTGGAATAGTACAGGTTCTCCCTAGTTTGGGGTCAGAGGCGACGACACGGTTGGCGCAGTGGCTGAGCGATCGACTGCTGCGCAGCGTGTTGCGGGTTCGATTCCCGCCCCGGGTAAACATTTGTGTGATGAGCACTTGTTTGCCTTGTGTCTGGGTGTTCTTTATCTATATAATACTAGCTGACCCGACAGACGTTGTCCTGTCCCGATCTACCTACTTACCTGCCTATTTACCTACACCTTACACCTACCACTACGCTACACTCTCTTGACTCTTTGACGTTAGGAACATACCTACATTGTTTAAACAACAGTGACTGCTTGTAATTCAATATGAACTTTATACAATAGCAATAAAGCTCGTTTTAGTTAGAAAACGTTTGTATGGGAAAAATAAAAGGGCTGTTTTTAGGGTTTTTCCGGCAATTATTCGATTTTTTTTCGTTTTTCCGTAAAAACCATCTTTGAACTTCATCGAACATTTTAAAAAAAAGAATTGGCCAAATTGGTCCAGGCGTTGTTGAGTTATGCGCTTACCAACACATTTTGCGATTTATTTTTATATTATAAGATGTATGTATTTACAAAAAAAAATGTATTTGTGTATGTATATCAGCTGTTTGACACCCATGATACAGGGTCTCCCTAGTTTGGGGTCAGATGGCCGTGTGTGAAAATGTCCCCACAAAAAAAAAAAAATTATTATTATTACATAACAACTTTCACTACACAAAAAAAAATGGGCCCTGTGTATATGGATTACCCTGTATCTGTCTAAAATAAGTCTTGATTGGGCCGGCCACATACTGTCGGAATTTCAAAAAACGTTTCGAAATATTGTTTCGGATGTTCGAAGGCAGCCAATCTATAGAAGACTGTTTCTCGCAGTTTGTGCAAATTCAAAGAAATTGAGAGAAAAAAAAAGTTTTTTTTTATGAAAAGCTACATGAAAAATAGACGTACTAATTTAAGTAATACTACATTAGACGCAAACTGACGGAGATTTGGACCTAACAGCATTTCTGGATATGGTAATGATTAAAGTGCAATGCCTGATAAAGAACAAGCGTTTGGCTTTTTTGCTTTTTTGCCCCAGGAATGAGGTTCTGCGTACGCAATACGCCAACCCACCAAAGTTTCATCTCAATGGGATCAATGCTATAGAAATGCATAGAGGTCAAACATACAAATATGTAATCATATTTATGAAATATTAATTAAAAATTAACACCGGTAATGAAAATTTAAATGAATTTTCATTCATAATATTACCGTTATCATAAATATTGCTAATAGTAATAGTCATAAACACAAATAAACATGATGTTAATAACTTTAAGACACGCTAAGAAGAAGTAAAATTTACTTATTTCTGGAATAAATCCAGCAAAAGTGTAACAATATCATTACCGTTCCTCTCATTCCATAATTTACCACATCCACTATTATGGAAATGGTAATGACCATACAATTATGGTAATGACCACACAATTATGGTAATGAACTTTTAACTTTAATAAGGCGGTCCGATACCGAGTCTCGTAGATTCAGGGGGACTACTCTTATTCAACGAAAAACGAAGTTTCGATCGAAATTTCGCGTGTTTCCTACCACGGTTCCATTCGTTCCGAAATTTGGTACGAACGAAAATTGTTTGACGTTTAGTCTCTAAACCTACTCTAATTCATAAGTATTCCGACCGAAAATTTGATTTTGACAGGTGATTGTTCGGAATTGTAACTTCAAATTGACGAACCCAAAAGTGTTACCTTTTGATTTTCGTTAGCGTACATTTGGTAAGAAAATTGCTTGAAATAGCAACAAGAGTGCTTTTGATCTAAGCTGCTCTTCGTGCAGAACGCTTAGAGCGTAAAAGAAACCGGCGCCGCCTGCACAATCAATTTAGTATTAGTTAGTTGAATTCCCAACTTAGTGTTTGTAGGAAATATATAGCCATTTTAAACTGGAAAGATGTAAATGGTTATTATTAAGAAGAGCCGATACGTTCAGTGTTAGTAAAAATAAATATTATGCATATATTTTTTTTATGTTATTTAAAGAAACTCCGAGCATAATTCTCTCCATGGCTCGCTGCGTGACTCTGAGCTTCTCTAAGAGGCCAGCAGTTAAGGACCACGTTTCTGTATGTCATCACTGGCAACACACACTGATTGTAAACCCTCGTTTTTAGGCACTGTGGAATTTTGACGGAAAAGATATCTCGTAGTTTCCCGAACGCTGATTCTTCGGACGACCTCTTTATCGAAGTTGGACCTACCTATTTGGGTAGTTTGTCCAAGATAAACATAGTGTTCGGCAACTTCGAGAGTATCGTTCCCAACCATTACCGGTACAGGTGGAACATGGATATTTTATACAATTTTCGTCTTGGCCATATTCATTTTAAGACTTACCTGTTGAGAAATGTTACTGAGGTCGCTGATCATAGTGTTAATATCCTCCATCGACTCAGCCTTGATGACTATATCGTTGGCGAAACGAAGATGAGTGATGTATTCGCTATTAATGTTGATGCCACATTCATCCCAGTCCAAGAGCTTGAAAACGTTCTCCAGTGCGTTTGTGAACAGTTTCTGAGAAATGACGTCTCCCTGTCGCACGCCTCTTTGTAACTAGATTGGTTTCATGCTCTCGTTCTGTAATCGGATCGACATAGTGGCGTTTCTATACAAACACTCCAACATTGCGATATATCTATAGTCAATACGGCATCGCTGAAGAGACGGTAACACCGCCCAGGTTGTGATTGAATCGAAGGCTTTTTCATAGTCCACAAACGCTAGACATAATGGCTGATTATTATACTCCTCAGTCTTCTGTATAATCTGGCGGAGCTTTTGGATTGTTATCCAAAAGCTCCAAAAGGTCTATGGTGCTGAAGCCTTTTCGGAAGCCAGCTTGTTCGGGAGGCTGGAAGTCATCAAACCTGCGTTCGAGACGATTTGTAATGTTGAAAGGCCATTCTAATCTCATACAGGCTGATGTCTAGGATATCCTCAGTGTAATGTCGGGTCAGTCTCGCTCTGGTGTCCTGAACTAAACTGACAACGGGCTGTCGTGTCGATGTGTACAACTGTCCATAAAACCTCTCTAGATCTCAGGTTTCGGCGAGAGTCCCCGATCTTCAGTTTCGTCATCACTAAGTACCTAGTAATACGTTCGGACGTGTCTTGACTGGATCCGCCCTTGGAACCATCCATAAATCATGTCCTTCTAGGTCAGCCAAATGTGTAGAAAGTATTTCACAACCTAGTTCAATTATAAAACTGCCATTTTGCCAAAATGTGTTTCCAATAATAGCTTCTTAGTTTTGTCTAAAATGGAATATTTTAACCTTATGTAGTGACTCAGACCTAGAGGAATGACGTCATAATAAAAAATGTTTAGGTTTTCATGTACTATCATAATATATGCATAATTTTCTTTGGTCGGCTACTTTACTTTTCGGTGCATTTTGTCAGATATCCTTTAAACTTGCGATTTGGTTGCTCAAGTGACACGATTCAACTAAAAATTTAAAGTTATGCCATAGTGCATTCAAAATTAATGAATTACTCCCTAGAACTAAGAGTAAACATTTTTTTGACCTGCTCTGGTAAAGTAAAGTTTTAGTTATGGCAAGATTAGCGCTTGGCCAAGATTCTGTGCCGCTGAATGTATAAACTCCTATAAACTCTAAGTCAGGAATTCAACTAAGTAATACTAAATTGATTGTGTAGGCGTCGCCGGTTTCTTTTACGCTCTAAGCTAGTAATTTAAACTTACGTTCGAGGTGTCAAAATATAATTGTTAAAAAAAAACTATTTGAGCTCGATTATGATTATGTTAACATCAGCTTCTAGATAATTAATTGAACTGTGGTTACGGGTCATATGGGTATGGAGCCAACAAACTACCTATATGGGGCGCATTGTGGTTCATGGGCCCCATGAACAGACATGACCGGTAGATTGATTTGTATATTGCTCAGTTTTTCCATTCGCTACAGTGTGCATTTTTTAATAAGTAGGTACACACGGCGGCACGTCAAGCTTTACATTTCCAGTATAACGTGGCTCGTAATGTATATTTTTTTTGTACAGTGAGAGATACACATAAGTAAACAGATTTTGTATTGCTTGATCAGCCGTCCGCGTCGTGCGTACTGACTTATTCACTTTTATTTGTGAGCGAAGTCGCGGGTAAAAGCTAATAAAAACATCCGTCGCCCGGTTCCACTGATAATATTTTCTGTTTTAGTATTACTACAACCAGTTATGTTTGTAAAAAAAAAAACATTTTCTAAACAGATAATAGTGGATCAATCCTGACTAATATTATAAACGCGACAGTTTTTTGTTTACTAAAACTTTTTATTTTATGTTGACTATATACAATAACAATTAAAAACTATTAAATATATACACAAACAAAGACTACAAAGTAATATAGTGTTCTGAAATATGCTACTGGCTACCTACCTACGAGCGTCGCGCGTAATGGCACTATGGCAGCCAGCCCTACAAAATAGAAAGTTCGCTATGATGAGGGGGTGCGCGGTGCATTCTCAGCGGTAACGCCCATTTGAGCAAGGTCAACGTAATACTGGGCCTTAAGACAAACGATCCTACCATACATTGTTTTTGTGTAACTCCAGCGGTTTTGTCAGCGCACGCCAACATAGCTTTCAGAGGGCACATATTTTTTTCCGACTTACTTGATACTTATCGTAATATTATGACCAAATTACATAAAATCTTTATAAATTGTAGCCCATGTGTTATTCTGTTGTATAAGCTATGTTTCTGTAAAGTTTTATCAAAATCCGTTCAGCCGTTTTTGCGTGAAAACGGAACAAACATCCATCCATCCATCCATCCATCCTCACAAACTTTCGCATTTATAATATTAGTAGGATAGTAGGATGTTGCAATTGTACACTTGGGGATTCGATCAAATCCCTATTGTCGAATCGAACCAGAAAGACGTTCGACGACGGAAAACGACTTTCATGCCAGGCCGCTGCAGGCGGTCGAGTTTATTTATTTAAAGGACCAACGACTTATCTACTAATAACATAATTATATAATGAGGCGAACGATTGCTAGGATTATGGTGGATTTGTCACTTATAGGAGTACCTACATATTAAGACGTTGTGTACTAACGCGCAAAGGCGATGAAGATGTAGGTACTGAAGGTATTTATTTCGCGTGTAGATCTTATTATGGTCATTTGGTGCGTCTAGGTACAGTTATAATAATTTCTGATAATAACTCGGGCACATTCACCAAATTATGTATGACTAGCGAACCGACCCAGCTTCGCATGGGCCTATAGCCTTCCTCGATAAACGGACTATCCAACAAAAAAAGATTTTTTCAATTCGAACCAGTAGATCCTGAGATTAGCGCGTTCAACCAAACAAACAAACAAACTCTTCAGCTTTATAATATTAGTATAGATAGTATGATTATATAGAAAATAAGCTGATCTGACAAGCTTCTACGTTACTCCACTGATATCATATTGAAATTACTGAGCCTTTAGGAATAATGAGCATCACGGGGGCAATTAGGACTTCTAAACCGCAAGTATCTAGTAAAGTTTTTCTGAATACGCTCTGTTCTATTGATATGTATACGATATGTGGGATTTCATACTGGTGAAGCGTAATCAAGGACGCTTCTTACGAGGGTGTTGTAGAGTACTTTGAGGGTTGATGTGGACCGAAACTACGAACAAGTTTTCTTTACAAAACCCGTCATCTTTGACGCTTTGGCGACAATAGCGTCAATGTGCTTACTATCGAGATGAACACCTGACCTAAGGCACGAATGGTATCGACTTTTTGCAGCCAAACCCCATTTAAGGTGTAAGACGACTGCCGTACGTTTTTGTTTCTTGTAAAACCACGTGAAATCACTTACTCGCATAGAGAGACATCATATTTAGTTGACACCATTAGCGTATTACAACCAAGTCCTCTTGAAGAAGTAAAACATCCGAATCCGTTTTAATTTCCTTGTACAATTTTAAATCATTTGCAAACATGGAGCATTAGCAGTGTCGTATTTTATTTTATTTTATTTCTTAAGAAATTTTACAGCTAGGATACAGATAGTTAACAGTTAGTGACTGAAGGCCAATTAAAAGTTTTCACTGGCAATATTAAGGTAGCACAAGAAACGGTAGACAGGTAAGAATAGAAAGAGATAAGAGGTAAGATAAGATAAGATAGAATAGAATTAAGGTATTTTTCTATGGGTCTTTGTTACCTGAAAATAAATGGTTTTATTATTATTATCATTTATTTATTTTATTTACATATTGTATTATATTTTTAAATATTAGTAAAAAAAAAACATAAAAACATTTAAAAATATAAAAAATAGTAGCCAACCGGTATCGGCAATAGGGTCCAAGCTACCGGTGGTCAGGGTTCCTGAGAGAGGAATCTCCTGGCTATACGTGCCGTGTCCAGGAGTACCGCTTTCTGTATCAAGCCCTTGATCCAGCTGCCCAACGAGAGCCTCCTTAGGTGTTGGTCGAGGCTCTTGGAAATGAGTTCATTGGCCGTAACGACTATCGGCACAATGACTGCTGTATTCACATCCCACATGTCGACAACCTCGCGAGCCAAGTCAAGATACTTAATTTGTTTATCTTTCTCGGTTTTCACGAGGTTCTCGTCATGCGGAACCGCTATATCAACAATCATTGCGCGACGCTCTAATCGATCTATCACCACTATGTCATATTGGCAACAATAGTCCTGTCAGTGATGATAGATCGATCCCAATACAATGTGATGTTGCCATTTTCGAGAACTGGGTCGGGCACATACCTGTAGTACGGTACTTCCGATTCCACAAGCCTGTACTTTAGAGCAAGTTGCTGGTGGATAATCCTAGCTACAAGGTTGTGTCTATGCAAGTAGTCTCCGTTAGCCAAACGAGAGCACCCAGAGATAATGTGTCGGATTGATTCTCCCGGTCGGTGGCATGCCCGACAAATGTCAACCTTGCCGTCCTTCACAATATACCTCCGGTAGTTGTTCGTCATCATAACTTCGTCCATAATCGCACAGACAAAACCTTCGGTTTCCCCAAAGAGGTCACCGAATCGCAGCCAGGATACGGACGCCAAGAAGTCTACATCAGACCCATGTCGAGCCCGGTAGAAGCGCCCGTGAAGCTCCTTGCTCTGCCATACCTTCTTACGGTCATTAGTATCTAGTACTACAGGTTTGCGCCAGTTCTCGTTCGCTAAGGAGAGCGGGGTGAGGCCCTTGTCCACTGAGACCACATCTCGATGCATCCCCACGTCGACTTTAAAGAAGTACTACCTGAGACTGCATACTCACGGTTGTGCAGGGACTTAGCATTAAGAAAGCCTCGACCTCCGCACTTCCGTGGGATATACAATCTCATTACCGATGACCGTGGGTGATGCATCCGATTTGCGGTCAGCAATGTATGAACCCTTCTATCCAGGGCGTCAAGTTCCGTCTGAGTCCACTTGAGTATGCCGAAAGAGTACATCACAACCGGCATGACCCATCCGTTGAAGGCGCGCACCTTGTTTCCGCCTGATAAAAGACTGTTCAACACTTTATTCAGGCGGCCAAAGAAGCGCTCCTTCAGAATCAGTCTTTTTATTTGTAAAACATAGGTATTACAAAGCTGTTAGGTTAATATAATTGGCGCTATGCTTTGCCGTGAAGCCGTACAAATATAGGATAAGATGTATATATAAATAATACCAAACCTCAGTACTGATGCAACTAATCCATGATACGCTATTAAAAGTGTTTGTGCATTAACTTTTTTTGACAGCTGAAATAACGCATAATTATGCAGATTTATTTAATTTCAGACAAACTTCTTCGATATGGGGTTTCCATGTTAGCTTACTATCAATCGTTATACCTAAAAATTTTGCCTTGTTTGTGTCATCTATTTCGTACTTTTCAAATGTAACGTGAACTAGAGGTTTTTCACATATTTGATGAAAATGCATTACTTTTGTTTTGTTTAAATTAATTTTTAGGTTATTGCTATTAAGCCAGCTAATTATTTTACTGAGACAATCATTAAAATCATTCTCGTAACAGGCAGGATTAGTACACTTTACAACAGCTGTACTGTCATCGGCAAAAAGAACCATATTTTGAGATATGAATTTTGGGAGATCATTGATATATATTAAAAAGAGTAGCGGCCCTAGCACGCTACCTTGAGGTACCCCGTATCTTGGTTGAGATGTGTAAGTGGTTAATACTTTGCTTTTTGGACAGAGTTGTGATATTTCTGTGCACTGGGATCTATTAACTAGATATGGCTCTATAAGTTTCAAAATATTTCCTCGGATTCCATAAGCATACAGTTTTTTTAGCAAAATCTTATGACTCACATAGTCAAACGCTTTCGTCATATCGGTATATATAGCACATACCGGAGCTCTTTCATCGACAGATGTCATAATATGAGAAAGGAGGTTGAACAGTGCCATATTAATATTATTATTTTTACGAAATCCTTTTTGTTCACTGCAAAATAATTTTTATTTATCAAAATAATTATAGATAGAATTATAAATTACTTTCTCGATAATTTTTGAGAAAATAGGAATTTTGGCAATAGGTCTATAATTTTTAACATCAGATTTATCATCTTTTTGTAAATATGGGCTTAATAATTACTTTTTTAAGACTATTAGAAAACACCCCACTTGTTAAGATTGAATTGGGTAAGAAAATATTCAAATTCTAACGTTATTTTATTTCTTTTTAAGATGTCAATGTTGATGTCTCTAGTTAAGATTACATTTTTCTTAGAAAGTGAACTAATTTTCCTTAATATGTTTTCAAATTTTTCATAGAATATATTGTAATTGTGTTTAGGTATGCGATATATACAGATAATAATAATCGTATGATGTATGAGTTCTATGGCACAGGATTCGAAGACACCCGATACCGACTGTTTAGCTACGTCAGGTATTTCTCTGAATTGAAGTCCTGCTCTAACAAGAATGCACGTACCGCCGCGCTTAGACTTTCTAGAAAAGAAAGCTGCTGGTATAAAATTAGGTACATGTAACAAATCTTCAAAACCTGTCTCGATAAAATGCTCTGTTATCCAAATCACATCAATATTAGTTCCTGTGTTGTGAAGCTCTTCTATTTTGACTGTTAGTGTATCTGATTTGTTCATCAGTCCCCTTATATTTTGGTGAAGTATATTTAGGAACTTATAGAAAAAACTGAGAATTATTTTGTGACTCTATACCTGTTATATCCTTTTGTGCATTTTGGGAACAATCAACTTTTGAGTTATTAGAAGTAGTGGCTGTCATAGTGCTATAGTATAATATCATGTCTATTAAATCTAATATAATAATTTGTAAACCTTTGTTATTAAGCGTGCCGTAATTTGGGCTGTATGTATCATAAGTATATGGTAAATTAAGGTTAGCATCTAATATATACGCATAATTATATGTTTCTACATCCATACAGAGTAGGTTATTAAAAAATTCAACTTGGCTGTTGAACATAATATTAGCATTATTCATATATTTAAAAGTTGGAATGCATATTATAAAATTAGTGTGATTCAGTGGTAGTATTGTTTTACGAATGAGTACAACAAGTTCTATGTAATTTTGGGTTCTTTTGAAATCTTCTTCACCTATATAGATAATACAGAAATCTGATTTAGTAGTTTTGAACTTTTTTATCTATATTGTCTAATAATAGTTCTAAATTACACTTGGGCTTACGATAGTGACAAAATTCATGACTATTTGGTAAACTAGTGCTACTCATTATTTTACACATTCTACTGCTATTTTCACTACTGATGATGCATATTTTATGCTTAAAAGGCTCTTGCTGTAGATCAAGTTTACTATCATTGCTCGATACTTCATTATTAGGAGAAGTACGAGTGACATTATTTTTTGCTTTCAGTTTTATTGTCTTGATGAATAGAGGTATTACCAATATTTACATCTGTTTGTGTTTGTTTTGTTTGCCTTGACTGAGTTTTACGGGGTGTTGTTGGCTTATGTTCAACTGGAGAAGGAGCAATATTTTTATAGATTGTGTTTTTTCTGGATAGTTCTTCATTACTTTGTTTTATACTGCTATTTTCCAGAGACAATATCTCAATTTCCTCATTTGTACTATTTAGTTGAGACGTCAACGCATCAATCTTATCTTGCAACTTTTTTATTTGATTGTTCTCTTCATCTTCTGACATTTCTGGCATACTATTTGTAGTATTATTCAAAGTTTGAGATGTGATAATGCTATCATCATGGTTGGATTCCGATCTCCTGCTGCGGTTACGACGGAATGTTATATTTCCCAAAAAAATCATATTGGTAAATTCTTTTTCCAATGATAACAAGAATTAAGTAAGTATATATTTTATTTCTTCACTAATTAAAAAAAATCTACTAAGCTTTTAATATTTTTTGGGGCTGTCAACATTAAAATAGGTTTGGTAACACTGTAGGAGTATTGAAATTGTTACTACTGGGTCATAGATGTCGCTGTCCGTAATATTTAATTGTAAAATATGTTATTGATGTCTTGCAACACTATGATGAGTCTTGTAACACTGCATGTTTTAATTTATTTTGCTATTGATTACTAGATGGTGGTGTTACCAACATATTTTGATTGTTTGAATAAAAAACGGAATTCGTAGTGTTTTACTTGATTTTTTACATATCACTGTCTTATAAAAATCGTTTTATGGGTCACTTTGTTTCTTAACAGTTTAAGAAATGATAATAATATAGTTCAGAGTTCATTTGTTTTTCTTAATTATGCGAATATAAACACTGTTTTTTAAGTTCTTAAATCACTGCTGATTTTTTTTATTACTCAACAAAAATGCTCAATTACACTGTCATTGCTCGTTTGTAAGCTCTGTTTTACTTTTACGCACAGTACATTATCCAAATATACGAAAAACTATTATTTAAATCATTTATTACGAAGCACAATAATAAGCAATGTTTACTAGCGCGTTGACCAAACGTTTTTTCAACGATTGTTTCATGTCGGTAGCATTGATGCCTAACGCTTCCGACATACCCAAGTATTTCTAGGTTTCGGTTGAAGAGAGGGATCTAAGGTGTATGGAATCCGAGAGTTGTGTGCCCACGGATTCCACAATCTCCCCTCATTTCACATGCATGACTGCACATTTGTCCACACCAAATTCCATCCTGATGGCGCTACTGAACGTTTCTGTTACTTTCAGTAGCTCCATCAGTCGCAAATTGTTGGGGGCAAAGAGTTTCAGATCATCCATGTAAAGGAGGTGAGCCTGAACCTGAACCTGACCTCCTCTTCTCAGCCGATAGCCCAGACCTGAACCCTCCAGCAACGCGCTTAGAGAGTTCAAGGCTAAACAAAACCACAGTGGACTCAGACTATCGCCCTGAAATATACCTCGCTCGATCCTTATCGGTTCGCTATTCTCCCGGATCTGCCGACATCCTGGATAGCGAAGGACCGTCTTCCATTGCCCCATACATGACATCAGGAAGGTGCGCAGAGTTGTATCAATTTTATACAACTCTAACACCCTCATGAGCCATGTATGTGGCACAGAATCATAGGCCTTCTTATAGTCTATCCAGCATGTCGACAGAGCCCTTCGGGAACGACGAACCTGCTGGTTAATGGCCATATTAATGAGGAGGAGCTCCTTAGTACCACGAGACCCGTTCCTACATCCATTTTGAGAGGCAGACATGATAGAATTTTTTGTCAATATGTTCGTTAATTTTAGCTCTCAAAATGGATGTAAGAACTTTATAGGCCGTTGGTAGACAAGTAATCGGTCTATAATTTTTGGGTTCCGTAGTACCACCGGATTTATGGAGCAGGTGGGTTATACTAGTTGTTAAGAATTGGGGCAACGATCCTGCCTCTAAGGCTGACTGGAACTGAGACGCCAAGCGAACGTGCGATCTTTTGAACCATTTTATTATTATTATTGACGAAAATACGAAACAGAATCGACCCAAGGTGAGATCACTGTGGTACCCCGGAGGTAGAAAAATAAAGTGGTGATTAATAACCCCCAATCACCACTCTCTACTTCCGATCAGATAGATATGAGGCAAATCACATGAGTAATTGATCGGGTATGCCAAACCGTTTCAGCTTTATTATAAGTAATGGCACTGGTGAAATCGGTATATTTTGAGTCAACCTGTATACGGGAATCCAGAGATTTACTAATATCGTTGAATCAATGTACTAAGTTAGAAGGTAGCAGTGGATTTACGAGCACAGAATCCATGCTGTTGGGGAGCCAACTGTCCACGATGCGAAGTTAGTATAGAATTCGAACAATTTCGCAAAAACAGAAAAACGTGATGAGGGCAATAGTTTAAAGTGTTGTTGGGTTCCCCTTTCTTAAATATGGGGACAACGTTAGCGAGTTCCCATTCTGCAGGGAAGCTAGATGTTTCGATTGAGATGACCCTCATTACGCTAAGATAGAGCTATGCGAATCCCGACTTGTTAACTTCACTAGACCACTTGAGGGACTTGATCAAATTACTAATTTTCTTCAGGGAAATGCCCCACACAGTTGTGATTTTAACATGTTCCGTGATAAGTCCAAACCTCTAAATGTATAATTTCCTTTTGCTCATGATAAGTAACGTTTATTTAGCTAGGCCTAAGTAATTTATTAATAAACGAGGCAGCGGCTGCATGTCGTCCTGCAGCAGCGGCAGCTGGTCGTCGTCGTAATGTAACACAGAACGTGTAGACTGTGTAGGTGTAGGTAGGTAAGTGTACACACCTGACACGCAGCGGCTGCATGTCGTCCTGCAGCAGCGGCAGCTGGTCGTCGTCGTAATGTAACACAGAACGTGTAGACTGTGTAGGTGTAGGTAGGTAAGTGTACACACCTGACACGCAGCGGCTGCATGTCGTCCTGCAGCAGCGGCAGCTGGTCGTCGTCGTAATGTAACACAGAACGTGTAGACTGTGTAGGTGTAGGTAGGTAAGTGTACACACCTGACACGCAGCGGCTGCATGTCGTCCTGCAGCAGCGGCAGCTGGTCGTCGTCGTAATGTAACACAGAACGTGTAGACTGTGTAGGTGTAGGTAGGTAAGTGTACACACCTGACACGCAGCGGCTGCATGTCGTCCTGCAGCAGCGGCAGCTGGTCGTCGTCGTAATGTAACACAGAACGTGTAGACTGTGTAGGTGTAGGTAGGTAAGTGTACACACCTGACACGCAGCGGCTGCATGTCGTCCTGCAGCAGCGGCAGCTGGTCGTCGTCGTAATGTAACACAGAACGTGTAGACTGTGTAGGTGTAGGTAGGTAAGTGTACACACCTGACACGCAGCGGCTGCATGTCGTCCTGCAGCAGCGGCAGCTGGTCGTCGTCGTAATGTAACACAGAACGTGTAGACTGTGTAGGTGTAGGTAGGTAAGTGTACACACCTGACACGCAGCGGCTGCATGTCGTCCTGCAGCAGCGGCAGCTGGTCGTCGTCGTAATGTAACACAGAACGTGTAGACTGTGTAGGTGTAGGTAGGTAAGTGTACACACCTGACACGCAGCGGCTGCATGTCGTCCTGCAGCAGCGGCAGCTGGTCGTCGTCGCGCGCATGCGCGTGGCACTCACAGCGACAGTGCTCGGGCTCCACGTAGCTGAACAACACGGCGCCCGCGCCCCCCGCGCCCCCCGCGCCCCCCGCGTCCCCCGCGCCTACTGCCGCCGCCTCACCCTCCGCGCTCGCCGCCGCTGCCGGCAGGGTCTGAATACGTTTCGGCTGTTTTCGTCGCTCTGGAACCTCCTCGAAGTCTATCCACTCGGTTTTTGGACGTGAGTCAAAACCTGGTTCACATAAAAAAATAAAATGTTAGTGACACCCTCTTGTTATCTGTTATTATTAGGTAGGTACTTGCTTTTGCCCACGACTTTGACCGCGTGAAAGTCGGTCGGTAAAAAGTGTCTTTCCCCAAGGTTCATACCAAATTTCATCAAAATCGGTTCAGCCGTTTAATCGTGAAAGCGTGACAGACAGGCTTTCGCATTTATAAAATTAAATAAATAGTATGGATATGGATTAACATTAACTTTTGTATATTATTTACTTTAATAAATAGTATGGATATGGATTAACATTAACTTTTGTATTTTATTTACTTTAAATGTAAATTCGGAATGGAATGGATTTTTTTTGTAAGGAAATTATTGACAGATAAAATAATTACGTATAGTACCTACGTGCCACGAAAGATGAGACTTGGCACAGACTTGATTTGACTTGCACAGTGCTCGATTAAAGGTTTCTAACCTTTAAATCGAGTAACTGCCATGATAAGCTTCTTGGTAACTGCGCAAGTCAAATCAAGTCTGTGCCAAGTCTCATCTTTCGTGGCACGTAACGCGTGGCACTGATTGGCTGATGGGCACAAAGAATCATTGCGAGATTCATACATTCATTTGTATGAAAAAAAAAATTAAATAGAGGGTTTAAAATATTTTCCAATGTGGATAGTAGGTAATTACCAAGAGTAGATTGATATACTTACCATATTTTTAAAGCCCCGCATAATTTAAATATTACGAAATGAAAATAACACTTTTTCGTTTCAAGGAAGTGACAAGTGACATAACGAATCTATCAAATTGGCAGACAAGTGATATGAATCGTTGTCTACAATGGCGGAGTCGACAAAGTGCATTGATTAATAGTTATTGGTGACATTATTTCTCATAAAACGATGAAATTTCAGTGAAAGAACTGGCGACTGTCAGTGTCACTGTTACTGTCAGCCGCCGTTTCGTTCAGAAATAATTACCTATCTTTTCGTTAAACTATTCCCTTCTAGCACCCATTTTTATTGCGGGGTTTTAAAATATTGTAAATGCCTGAAGATACTCTTTAGGTACCCAAGAGTATAAGAATGAAAAGTTCAACTTGTCTAAATATTTTTTTTTTGTGCAAATCCTGCTATTATCCTTTCATAATGCTGTAAGTATACAATTTCGTTCCACATATTCACCAGCATTCCGTTGTACTTGCACGTTTGTGACGATAAATAGATGGTTGTTTGTACTTTTTCACGCTTACACGACTTAACGGAATTAGCCGTGTGACACACAGATATTGATCTAGTTATTAACATGTACTTTTATCCCGTTTTTGCATTCCCAATGGGATAACTTGGGCCGTATTCTAAAGGTCAGGCAGACGAAGTGGCCGGCAGAAGCTAGTGCTTCGTGAAAAGTGACACTGGAAATAATATCATGGTGGAGTATACTTACTGTCACTTCCACTGCGTGTGCGCGGGCGGTCCGGGCGGCGCGGGGCGGGCGCGGCCGTGCTGGGCCGGCGCGGCAGGCGGATGCGCAGCTTGTCGTGCGGCGCGGCGGGCGGGGGCGCGGGCGGGGGCGCGGGGCGCGGCAGGCGCGGCGCGGGGGGCGCGCGCGGCCGCGACACGCCCGACACGCGCACGCCGCCGCGCTCGCGCACCGGCACCATGGGCAGCGCCACCGAGCGCTCCTGCGGCAGCGTGGTGGGCACGTACGGCAGCTCCTCCTCGAACGACTGCTGCACCACCAGCCCGCGCTTCTCCACGTCGTCGCCGGCGGGCGGCGGCGCCGACTCCGAGCTCGGCTCCGACTCGGACGAGTCCCGCACTGGCTCCGGGGGGGACACGGGACTCGGCGCCGTCGCCGTTCCGCAAGCCGAGGTGCCGGCCGAGTGACGCACATCTTGCTCCGCCGGGCTGCAGTCGCCGGTGGCTGCGATGTCGCGGATCGTCGTCGACCGCATCTCTTCACCGTCGACGAAGCTCGGGAAGGAGCCTGATATCTCACTCGTCACGCTCGGAGTCTTGGTGATACTGAACTGAGTGCTGAACACCTGCTCGCGGCTGCCGACGTGGGTGGTAAACACGAGTCGTTCCTTGCGCCGTCTCCGACCGTCGTCTGCACTGGGCGCAACCTCGGCTCGCTGCACATCCGCGGGTGGCACAGCAGCGGCGTCTTCCTGCGGAAGTGCGGCTACAGTAGTGACCGGTACCTTGGCGAGAGCGTCGCTTTGCGTTTCCACCTCGACGGATTGTGTCGTGTTTTGTGGTGATGAGCCTTTGACCGATGGACTCGGCAGGCAAGTGTCCGACGGTCGCTCAGTGGGTGAACGAAGAGGTATTATAATGCTGCCGTCAGGAAGAACTGTTCTATGCATAGGTTTTTGAGAGACAGGTAGTGCAAATTCGCGGTCAGAAACAGGCCGAGATTGCGGGGCAGAAGCTGGACGGGGAGGCTCGCAGTGTGTCGTCACCTCGGCCGTGGTCTTGCTGGTCTCAGGCTCCCGACGTGCGCCACTCGAGACAGGTCGCTCGTCTGGCGGCGTTCTCAGTGGGATGTGGATGATTCCATCCTTCGTATTCTCGTAGTATTTGAGCTTGTCACCGCGCCGGCTCCGGTCGACGGGCTGTGAAGTAACGATTGCGATCTGTCGTTGCGGCTGGACTACCGGAGAACCTTCTCGTGAACTCGGCGAGGGGGACGCAACGCTCTTCCGTGGTGTTCGAAACAGCGATAATACAGATCCTTTAATCTTTCCAGCAGAGGTGGGGGTCGCAGAGCGGTCCCGGCTTTTGCTACGAGACCGACCATCTGTGAGACTTCTCTTGCGATGAAGTGCGTTTGATGGCGACTCGGGTGACGCAATAGTTTCCCGAGATTTGAACAGCGAGCAAAAAGAAGATTTGCGTGAGACAGCAACCCCGGAGGGAGAGGGCGTGCGGCTGTCACGCGGGAGGCGGCGCGAGCCCGGTGACGGCGACGCCGGCGGGTCAGCGCGCCCCATTGGCTCCGTGGGCGGTTCGCGCCCCACCAGCTCTGTGGACGTCTCGCGTCCCACCAGATCCGTGGATGGCTCGCGTCCCACCAATTCCGTGGGCCGCACCGCGCGTTCTCCACGCACCACCAGCTCCAAGGTCGCTGGCTTGCGTACCACCTCCGCGCCGACATCCACGGTTATCGTTTGCGCACTTTCGCTCCCCTCTTCCTCGTAATCGTCGTCGGGCTTCAATTTTATTCGGATGATGTCTTTTGAACGATTAGCGCTCTTATAAACTTCGGGTTCGGACGGTTCCCGGCGCACACGAGGTCGCGCGCGCCTCTCTTGAGCTCGGGCACGGTTTTGTGTTTCCTTTTGGAGTTTGTCATCGTCGGGCGCAGGAGCCAGGACCAGTGCGGGAGCGGGTACTGTCGTGGGAGTTATTACAGGTGCAGTAGTACGTCCTGGGCTAGGAGCCGGCACGGGCACAGCCGCGACTGAGGGCGCGGCAGCAGGCGTGAGGGCGAGCGCGGGCAGCGGGGAGGGAGGAGGCGCGCGCACCGCGGCTCGCTCCACGGTGGCCTCGGTGCGCACCTCGCGGCGGTCGCGCGCGTCCACGGGCGGCGGCGCGGCTTCCGGCGCGCTCAGCTTGGCGATCTCCAGCAGGCGCTCCTCGACGGCGGCTGCGCAGATCTCTGGGTCGGTCTCTATTGGCTTCGGCCCGCAAAAAGACGTCTCGAGTAGCATCCTGTGCGGCGAAGGAGACCGCGAGACACCGGACACGACGGAGAGACGTCCGACAGAATGACGGCTTTGGTGACTGAACGCCGAGAGCGCCGAGTGCGCTGAGCACTGGGAGCCGACGCTGGACAGCCGGCTGGTGCGGCCGGACACGGCCAGCAGCGCCGCCTCCGACCCCTGGCTGTCCTTGCGCGAATGGCGGCGCGAGGCGGGCTGTGGGGGGGCGGCGGGGCGCGGCTCGCCCGGCGCGCCCTCCAGGAAGGCCAGCTCCTCGGTGGAGGAGCGCAGCTCGAGCGCGCCGTCTTCGCGAAAGCCGAGCTCGAGGCGGCCGCGCGCCTCCTCGCTGCCGGTGCCCGCGAACAGCGCGAGCTCGGGCGAGCTGTCGCGCGAGTCGTGGTGGCTGGAGCTGGAGGCGCGCGAGATGTCGATGCGCGGCGCGGCCGGCGTGTGCAGCCCGGCGGCCGGCGTGGAGTGCGAGCGCGCGCGCTGCTCGGGTGGCGCTAGCGCCGCATGAGCTCCGCTCGTTGGATCCTCGCGAATCTCAGGCAGCCGAAATGTTTGCTTCGTTTCCGGACTCGACTGGAAAAAAAAGACAGAAGACTATCAAGAAAGATAGAGAACTTAGACCGGGACGTACACGGTCGGCTCTGCTTTGACACTAGTCAGCTTCGGATTGATCGAAATCTCGCTACTCTCGAGGAATACCTCGGGCACACAGTAAAAGACAAAGCAGGAAGAAGAAGAACGTGAGAGATACATACTGGCGGTCTCACCTCGTCAGAGACGTCGTGGTCGAAGGAGGCGATGGGCGCGGGCCCGCGGCGCAGCTGGCGCACGGGCGCGCCCCCGGCCGCCATCAGCCGCGGCCGCTGCTCCGCGCTCGGCGCTACTGCCGCCGCATCGCGCCCTCACCGCGCGCGGGTTAGCACTGAGCGCGACCGACGACGTGCACTCTTGTCTCATTTACAGATAGATATTAAGCTTGTGTTATTTACTATATATCTTTTTCTCGTTTACAGGAGACAATAAGGAAATCCTAATAAGGAATAGGTAAAGATTTATTCAGTAGCAAAAATTATAGATTCTTGTTTTCCATTTACGACATTTCTTTTTCAAAATTAAGGATTATGTATTTTACTGAAAATATTTTTCTAATACAAAACAAAATGTATAATTACTGTGGATGCGTTAATAAGCACGCAAGTAGTGAAAACTGGGATCATTTCATGACACATAATATTATATTTCCGTGACACAGGGTCGTCGAAGTTCACATTAAACATTCAAAATACACGACAACGTTCAGTAGCGGAGCGTAGCCTCGCTCGATAATGTCGACACGAGCGGGTGCCGGGCGCGGCGGGCTCCGTGGCCGGCGGCTGGCTGGCGGGCGCGGCGGGCGCGGCGGGCCGGGCGGGCTGGCTCACTGGCTGGCGGGCGCGGCGGGAGCTGTCGCGCGGGCGGCACAGTCGCGCACAGCGTGCCGCCCCCGTCGCGCGGCATCGAGCGCCGCACCGCGCCTGCGCCCGCCTCGCGCACGCGCCTGGCGCGCCCTACTTCCGCCGATGCATCGCGGCCCCTTCGCGAGTGTACGTCACTCGCGACACTCGACAGGGCCGGCACGGGGCGCCGCGCCACCGTCACCGGGGGCGATCTGTTGCACCGCACGTTACGTAATGCCTTAGGCCGTGTTCCACCACGCCTGGCAAAACAGCTGTCAGAAACTGTTAGTGGTTGAACTATATAAAAAATATACGTTTTATGAACACGTATCGTCGCCCTGGCCTCTATCCGGCAAGAAGAAAGCTAAGTCCCTCGGTCTCTTCTTGCCTCATACTAAAAATATTTTTATTGAAAAATGACAAGGCTTAAGAAGTACATTTTCCTTAAATATAAATTTCATTTTTAAGACTTCCGTGCCTGAACTAAGTAATCCTGTGTTTCAGGCGATAATGTTATACAATTAATAAATAATCAGAAAATCAAATCAAGAGGTACTTAGTTGACAATAGACAAACTATTGAGTAGGTAGCTAGTACATTTTTTCTAAATAGAATAAATAAAAATAAAATATGTAGTTGAACTACCTATACATATTTACTTTATCTGTTTATGAGCATTTCTGTTTTTTTTCGCCATTACACATTTGTTGAATGTCCCATGATTTTGAAGATGAATAACTATGGTGTATTCTACAAATTATTGATGCGAATTTGCTTAGGAGCATAATTGTTATTAAAATTTACAGAAAATATTATACCAGGTCATAAATACATAGTATTTAAATAAAAAATCAACTAAATATAAGCTGTCGAAAATTGCAATGTATGAAAATTCCTATGTCCCAGTCTACCACTCCTAATTTCAAACTCAATTATTTTGATAAAGTTCAAAGAAACTATACTGAGATTTTGATTTTAAATCATATTACATAGTAAAAAGGTTCACGTTGTATTTCCTTTTTGGTAATTTGGTTAAAATTTTACGGTCATAAATGAATTTTAAACTTGTCCCAGAAAAAGTTCCTAGAATGGATTTCAATTTTTGTTACCCATTTTTAATATGTGAAATATTTAAAAAAACTTCCATTTAGCTATGTTTTTTTGAACTAGTATCACCGTAGATGCCATTAAATGCCGCTATCTTGATGTACTGTGTCAGTTGCCGTTCCGAAGTATGCAGTATGCGCACGTACTTATTTTAGAGTGAATCTCATTCCGGCTTTTGTTATTGCTGTTTAAAGGTAAATTGACAATATTTACTACTCTTTCTATCAAGAGTACAATAGTTATTAACTTCCATTTAAATTAAGTGTGTAATAGTAGACGTACTGCAATGTTAACTACCACAATAATATTTTGAAAAAATCGATCACTTGTTTCGTTACTTTTTTTTTGTTACTTTGGGGTAGTAAGGTATAAGCAGAAAATTCAAATAACAAAAACGGAATTATAAAGCTATGTTTACAATTCAACAGCACAAGAAAATGCCACTAGCTCCGGCATAAAAGATGAGGTAAATTAAAGCAAAACCCGGATATGTTTTATGTAAGTAAAGTTAACAAGCTTTATGTTTTTATTTTGATACCTTTCTATTCCTTTTTTGTTACTGTCCCAAAAATCTCCCGTCTGTAAACTCACTTTAACGTGTTTATTTATGTAGGTAATATAACTCAATATAACTTGTAAAGTAAATAAATTTCGCTTAACATTTTTATGAGAAGTAAACAAAATCTTTCAATTCTGTTTATTTTTCATATAATCAAAACTTTAAATTGACTTTAAGTTAAAAGTAACAAAAAAAACATCCAAGTACCTAAATTGCAAATATTTTTTCACTAAAATTTTAGCCACAGAATTTGCGACTTTTTAGTGTATTTTTAACAATTAAGGAGTAACAAAATGGGAACCTTTAGCCTACCTTCATTTAGTGTTTTATATAATTTTTACAAAAATCCTAAATCAAATAGAATTCCATGTAAAAAAATCTAAATATTCATGAAATAAACTATCTGATTACAAGACAAAAAACGCGATTTACAAATATTTTTATTTTTGGCGACTTTTTAAAAATATGGCAAAAAAAAATAGAAACGCTCTTATCACATAGTAAATCCTTTGTATCTTCGAAGGACATAATTTGGAGATCATCCTTGAGAATTGTCTTACAATTTGCCTAGGTCAGGGAATAGAAGTTTGTTTTCGAGTTTAGTCTATAGACCGAGGAACAGGTAAAATTTGGACATTTAAACGCATATTTTGTTGTTTTTTTGTGGACAGACTATATCTATACGTCTTTTATTAGTAGGATATTCAGTGCTGTAGGGTAAAACTCAATGTTGTTTTAATACAATGTCCATTATAAATAGCTGTCGAACTGTTAATAGTTTGCAATACTTGTATAAGAGGTTAGTATAGGTACTAGAAAATAGGAAAGGGCGGAATTGAGAATCGCCCTCTGAGTTCTCTCAATGGTTTGTAACCATTGAACTAATATTACTACGAACTCAAAGTTAGTAACTTGGTTTTACCCGCTCTACCCCACATCAGTACGTTAATATTGATTAACAAAGAGCAAAGTACACACATTACTTTACTTTCAGAAGTCGGTGGCAATACAAAACAACAAACACAAAGCCACCGCCACCGACTTCTAAAAGTAAAGTAATGTGTGTTTTGTGCTAAAGTTATTTGTCACTTTTTAGTTTTTGAAGGCGGATTACTTTTTTTATGTATGGCAGAGCAGACGACAACGGATCGCTAGAGACCGACAAATCGTTTGAATCTGAGGCCCCGATATTCGTTAGAGACCGAAAAGTCATCTTTCAACAAGATGGTTATTCAGCGCATTGGACATTAAATGACTGGGAGCACTTAAATCAGAGCTGGATCGGCAGAGACGGGCCAATCCCTTGGCCCACCCGGTCACCCGACCTGACTCTGCTTGACTTTTACGTGTGGGGTCTGGCCAAGGAAATTTATACGAATGTGGAAATAAACAGAAAAAAAAAATTATTAAGATATTTAATTCAGCGTTTGAAACGATGAAACTGGAGATGAAGTTAAAAATAACAACAACAGAAGTGTGAAGACGGGCCCGTGTTGGTGTTAGAGACTGCGGGGAACATTTTGAACACGAATAATAAATTATTTTAATTATAATTTCCTTTTAAATAATTCGCCTAAAAAAATAATTTTCTCCCTCAATTTGGTTTGTAGGTCCTAATTTTAATAACTGGTAAGCTATGCGCGTAGTTGATACCTCGAAAGAAAGAACAATAGCCAGACATGTTTTAAAAATGTTTTAACAAAAGAAGACCATCCATGATTTTTTTTCATGCTTTCTAAAAACAGATTTCTGAAGTCTTTAAAAATGTCTTTGACTTTAAATGTCTGTAAAAAAATTGTTTATGGGTATTTCTCTGAGTTGGTGCAAATTGGGTGAAATAGTGAGAAAAAAAAATATTATGTTTTTTATGACATCAACTCAAAGATATAATTAATTTATAATTTCTGATCGATTTATACGGCATTCCACACGCAATTGTTCAAGATATTGATAAAGTATTTTTTTATTGGCTGAAGGTAATGAAATGAGCACATCTGGTAATGATATTCTTTTAGAAGGTAATGAGCAAGTATCCCTGGTAAAAATAAAAATAATCAAGAAGTTACATAAAAACGAAACAATAATACCGTAATTTAATAACTATTTAAAAAATCAGTCTTAAAAACAGTCCACGTCCACAGCTATAAAAAACATATACTATATAGTAAGTAAATAAGACATTATTTGAAAACTTAGCCGTTACAATAATTATTGTTAAAACAAAAATAAAAATAATCAAGAACTTACTTAAAAACGAAACAATAATAGCAGACGTTTTTCCCCCAGAGGGATAAAAACGATATACTTATTTCATGTCTTGCCTAGGCTTGACCTGTGAGATAACACCTTACAATAATCTTCCAAGAACACCGTGACTATGATCCCCGCGCCGTCCAGGTTGCTACACATCGCCACGCCCCGCGCGTCGGGGCGCGGCTTGTTAGCTGCGCGATCTACAGTACCTTGAGATTATAAGTCGTCAAGGACTTACTGGGTCAAGCCTAGGCAAGACATGAAATATATCGTTTTTATCCCTCTGGGGGAAAAACGTCTGCTATTTCATGGTCTGTGCCGTCGGCTTGACCTGTGAGAAATGTTTGGTTTCTGACGACGCGGGGATGCGTACTGTGACCTTATACTGTGGACAGGTAATGGTAAGACTACTAAGTGCTTAGGTAAGTATAGTATCGAAATCAAATACAAAACTGCGAAAAAAGAAAATGTTTATTGCAAAACAACATAAAATAAATTCTTAAAATAATTATTGAGCGTAACAAATTACAAGTACTTACTTAATCAACAAAAGTTTGAGATCCATTTCAGTCAAATAGTATTAAAACTAGAATTAACAAGGTTATCGACTGAGTCGTTTTTGGTGGGAACATTGATTATTTCTTTGAAATAATGTTTAATCACATTACAGTCACTTCTCCAGTTACCGTTCTTTAAAATAGAATCTAATGGGACATTATTATCCCTTCTTGACGAAGCCACCGCTGATCTAATGCTTCCTGGAGGGAAGCTAATATTTAACTGTGAAAAAGCTGTTTTCAGCCAACCAGCAATCATTGACCGGGAAGCTGGTCCCACTCGACCACGAGTCGATATAAATAAAGAATTCACACAATTTCCACCTGCACATCTCCTTGATCTCGTGAGCGAGAGAAATAAATTCGTCCAATAAACTGGGTCAAGTTTAATATTAGGTATTTTAGAAAGCTGCCACGCTGACTGCCTCTGAAGCCTGCTATCCGTTTTAGAGCCAAAATCTGGCCAGAAAGTGACAGAGGTCTCATCAAGTAACATACTATCTTTGTCAATCATAAGTAACGTGAGGTCATGAATTCGCCGGCCGGAAGCTAACAGAAAAATGAAAGCTAGATGACGAGATACCTCAAAGATACTATCCTTATTTACAGATAAGTTCTCCATCCAGCTAATAAGTTGAGCAATATCCCAAATTGTTTTCTTTTTAGGCGGTGGGTTACTTGTATCGATAGCCTTAATCATTTGTTTTACCAACGGGCTTTCCGAAATTATCTCCCTTTGAAGAGGGCATGCAAAAGTAGCTGTTACCGATTTATGTAACTTGATAGTATTAGGAGAGAACTTTTTCACTCTATGGAGAAAGCTCAAATGCAAAGCTACTGTAGCCGCATCTGGTTTATTTGGATCAAGATTCAACATATTGCATCTCCTTGTCCAGAGTTTCCACAGGGCCTTATGCGTTTTTAATGTGGATTGTCTCCAAGATTTCTCCAGGAGTTGCCGGTCTTCCTCTGGCCATTTTGAGATTATTTCTGACCACCCCGTATTTTCCATGCTTCCAAACATAACTTTCGAGCATTGGGGAGATGTAATTGAGATGTCATGTACATCAAGTGATGTTGGAGATTCCTGATTCGTAAGGGGTGATCTACCGCCCTCGATCTCAGGTCTGCTCTCCAAAACACTTTCTCCCAGCGAGGGGCTATGAGGATATACAGTCCTTTTGCCTGATTCAGATGTGATAGTACTCTTGGAATTAGTGATGGAGGTGGGAAAATTCAGGCTAGCTTGAACTCCCACATTTTGCTGAATGCGTCGATGAACAGGGCTTCTTTGTCCTTCACATCCCGAGTGACATAGGTCGAAACCACCCTGGACGCATTTGTGGCAAAAAGATCGATCTCTGGGACTCCCCATTTCTGGAATATAATGTTGCATATTCTTTCTGATAGATGCCAATCCACTATATGCTTCTGTCTGGACAAGCTGTCGGCTATATCGTTGTAGATTCCCGGTATGTACTGTGGAACGATTTCGGTATCCATGCTCAGGGCTAATTTCAGGAGAAGAGAAGTCAATTTTGTTAACTGCGAAGAACGAGTTCCACCCTGATTTTTTATGTAAGAAATCACAGTTCGAATGTCCGATTGTACAATTACTCTTTTGTGTCTCAGTAACTCTTTTTCTAGGCGAAATGCTTGTACAACCGCATACAATTCCTTCATGTTGATATGCCAGTAATTTTGTTGAGGTTTCCATTCGTCGCAAATGAGTTTTCCATCTACCTGAGCTCCCCAGCCTGTGTCCGACGCGTCTGTTGTTACTAAGACTGTTTCGTGATACGTGAAAAGCGCTGTAGTTCTTTCTAGGTTTTCCAACCACCACTGACATTGCTGAAGAGCCGACGTTGGTATGGGGAACTTCTTTTTCCGTAAACAATCTGGAAGTGTCTGGGCCGCCCGTTGTATGTCTCTGCAGTATAGTCTTCCCAGAGGGATAACAAAGTTGGCGAAATTTAGTTTTCCCAGCAGACTCTTGGCCGATATCCAACTCCAGGTTCGTACTCTCAGTAATCGTATCAAGTCTTTTCGTAAGGATATCACCTTCTTCTCTGGTGGCGGTCATACGCAAGCCTATAACAATATAAAAAAAAAAAAAAAAAAAGAGCTCGCAGATTTCTTGCAGTATCCCACAGAATCCCTAAGTATTCCAAACGTTGAACCGGGTAATTCAGCGATTTCTCTCGGTTGATTACCCATCCTAGTTTCTCTAAAAACTGGACTGTTTTGGCAACGTTGACTTCTAGTCTTACGGGGTCGTGATCGGCTAAGAGAAAATCGTCTAGGTAGACTATCACTCTTATATCCATCTCTCTCAGACGTGATGCTATCCAATTCGACACTCTGGCAAATGTTAGGAGAGCGGTGGACAGACCGAATGGAAGGCATGAAAACTGTAGAAATTTTCCTTGATGAACGATAGAGAGGAACTTTCGGTGTTGTGTCTTTATAGGTATATGAAAATAAGCCTGTGAAATGTCTATCTTTACCAGATAGTCTCCCTGTTGTAAGAATTGGGGTACTTTTAGATGATTCATTAAACGGAACTTTTTTGGTCGAAGATATCTGTTCAAGCCTCGTAGGTTGATAATTGGTCGAGTTCTTCCATCCGGTTTGGGTACCGGAAACATTTTGGACAAAAACCCTGTTTTTGATGATGTTTCCTCCAATATTCCTTGATGCACTAGCGAATGGATCTCTACGTCCATCTGTTTTGTGTCGTATAGATGTGAGATTTGGTCTGAAAGAGGAATCAGAGGGGGTTTCATTATGAAAGGAATCGAGTAACCCTTTATTGTGTTTAAGATACTTATGGGTGCCCCCTCCCCCTCCCAGATATTTAAGAAGGATAGTAGTCTTCCCCCTCTGAATTCCTGTGTGTCAATTTCGCTTTGGATTTTCTTTGCGTCTAGGCCCTCCCCTGGGCATAGTCTTTTGTCCCTGTTTATTTCCATATGAACGTTTCCAATTTTCGAGCGCTTTGCTGGTATTGGGTTTGCGAGTGAAGGGTTTTGGTGCTTTAACGATTTTGCCAGATCGAGGTCGTTGATGCGATGATGATTGAGGGACATTGTAATGTCTGGATTGAAAAGGCTTTTTGTATTGCTCACGAAATAAATTCTGGTGAGCTGGTTGTTTTGGTAGATCCGAAATCTCTTTATCGCAGAAGAGATGGGAAGTCGAAGGGGGAATTGTATTCAAAATCGACGCCTGGTATTCATCTTTGGGTAACAAACTATTCCTCCTTTGTTCTATTACCTCAGCTCTACGCCCACATACGTATTGCAGAAGGTTGTTAGAGATGACTCTGAACTGAGAGTCTGTTGAAAAGGCAGACTTTAGGTCCTGCTTCAGCGCCGGATGTTTATCAGAAAGACTCTTTAATGTGCTAGCCAATGCATCCCTTTCCAATAGCAGACCATGCAAAATTGTACCTAAAGTATAGTCAGCCCGCGTCAATTGTTCCTGCATTGGTGACGAGGATAGTTGTTTTGTGAGGACAGAGTTGGCTTTCAAAGCGCTAAAGACCGGCGAAGCATGTAACACTTTTTGCGCATCTATGTACCTTATTTGCTTAAACGACATATCCCCTAGTCTCTGGCACTCAGTGCCTTGAATTGCGATGTGGGGTTTTGGGGCAGGGATGGCGGGCTCCTGTTCTTTGGTTTTGGGCGCAAAATCAAAATCTTCATCCGGATCCGTATCGATGGGTAGACCTGGGGCATTCCATATTGGCGAGTCAGATATAGGAGATGGTTCTGGAGCACAGTTCTCGTCAGTTTCTGACCCAAACTCCTCAGACTCGTCTCCGGACTGAGGAGTGAATTTTCTCATAAAGGAGAACAGCATATCTTTTATTTCAGCCTGAGATTGTTCTAATTTGTCTAATCTCGAGCCCTTTTTGGGTTTGGCCTGACTTGAAAAGAGAGAGCGTGTTGTTGATGCGTCATCAATTTCGTCTTCTTCCTCTTTAGAAAGCTCTTTTGAAGCTTCTTTTCTGCTCAACAACAAAGGCTTTAGGTCGACTAGAGCAGCGACGACCAACTCATTTTGAACGGCAGAGCCCCTTATTCTGGAGGCCACAGAAGGGGGGCCAATTATTAACCCGACACAAAGAGGCTATTCGAGCATTCTAATCTTCATGTCTCTGTACACTTTTTCCGGTTTTGGCTAGTACAGTCAGGAGAGAAAGCTCTAGCAAGACTTACAGTTGGAAAAGCAAACCTTATTTTATTTAGAACCTGAGGGTCCAGCTCGGGGCCTAATAGTTCTTCTTTCTTGAGGGGGATAACTTTCCACTCCAACCATCCTTCAGGTAAATGAGCAACCGCCAGCTTCTTTATCCTTTCCAGAATCTCGTTGTCACCAGGGTCTTCAGCCTCCCACTCCAGAAGTGATTCAAGTGTAGAAATTTCTACAGGTGTCGCCATCTGAAAATGAGCAAGCTGGTGAGTGCACGCAGCTATACATAGCGTAAAAGCTCAGATGTTACTTGAATTGAGCCGCACGACTGCTGAAAACGAGCCGTACGGCTGCTCGTTTCGAGCCGTACGGCTGCTCAAATCGAGGCGTACGGCTGCTCAAATCGAGCCGTACGGCTGCTCTAATCGAGCCGCACGGCTCCTCAAATCAGGCCGTAAGGCTGCTCGGATCGAGCCGTACGCCTGCTCGTATTGAGTCATTTGGTGACTCAAATCGAAACATATGTCTGATTAGCTCAGGCCATACGATTCCTGAGATCGTAGAGTGCGAGTCTCAGTAAGTATAGAATAGTTTATTAAAAGTACAACAAACAAGAAGACACATTCGGGAGAAAAACAATTGAAGTTATTTAGTCTTATTTATAATTAAAATGAGACTAGCTAAATTCAGAAGAAACGTCAAAACAACAAGCATTATTATTTTATTCAAAGCAAGCACTTAGTAGAATTAAAATTCACTTACCAATATTTTAAAACAATCCACAAAGTATCAAAGAATTCACAACACGATCGTTATTATAACATATAAATGATCTCGAACGAAACTACGTCGTTGATATTTTTTACGCACAGTGACACTCGTGCACTCGGAAGCGTTATCGAAAGCGTACTGTAGATCGCGCAGCTAACAAGCCGCGCCCCGACGCGCGGGGCGTGGCGATGTGTAGCAACCTGGACGGCGCGGGGATCATAGTCACGGTGTTCTTGGAAGATTATTGTAAGGTGTTATCTCACAGGTCAAGCCGACGGCACAGACCATGAAATACCGTAATTTAATAACTATTTAACAAATCAGTCTTAAAAACAGTCCACGTCCACAGCTATAAAAAACATATACTTATAAAAATAATAACAAAAAAATATATATTGATGTATCAATTTCAATCAAAAAACTGAAGGTAACTGACGGTAATGTATTAGAGGGTAATGAGATCTACGAACTCTTTTTGATATTAAGCAAAAAATAATTAAGATATTTTTTTAAAACGAATTACTAGGCATTTAAAACAACCTACAAGCGTATTAACTCTAATCCCAAAATGAAAAGACGATAACTTACCGTTAGATCCCAATGAAGGTAATCACAATATAAACTGTTGAAACCACTAATCACGACAATTAAACGAGAATAGCAAAAAATCTGGCTACGTCCGTCCTCTATACTGTTTCTCAGCCGACTGGTGGCGAGCGCGCGGGTCTGTTGCTATGGGAGCTGTACCGATAGCAGCAAAATAAACTATAATATTTTGATGTTCTTTTCATGCTGAAGGTAATGCAATTCTTTTTTTGTTAAAAATCTTTTGTCACTGAAATCGTCAGGGTTAATATATATTTATAAAATAAATATCACATTTTATTCCTTAAGAAACACTTAAGATACATAAAATAACCGCTTAGACTAAAAGCTTTTAGATGACACTGGTTTTTAATGTGTTTACTTAATTTTATAAAAAGGACACGGAAGGGAATGAGATTTTGACCAGTTTTCGAATTGTTTATTTTTTTTTATTAATAATAATACTATATATTTTCTTAGCAAGTATGACTTATTGTTATATCTACAACATAAAAAATATTGGTTTCAATAACATACTTAGATTCGTAAATATTTAAGTGAATATGCGATTTGCATGAAATCTGAGAAATACCCTTATCACACAGATCTCCTAATTATGTTTTATTAGATTGTTTACGCATTGTGATAACCAAATAAAATAAAAATTAAATGACATATCTTTCAAATTGGCCATTATTTGCAACTAACTGCAATATTTTGGGTTTTGTCATAAAAAATCATTAAAATTTTGCAAAAAAAGATTAGTCACAATTCGGTTCAGCAAGTTCGGTTCAAATGGTTGTAAATAGTCTATACTAGCTCCGCTTTACAGCTTTGCATCGATCTACCAAACATTCTATATTGTAAATGTGACGTTGTATTAAATAAACGATTACTATAATCTAATCTTTTTTTAAAATAGTCGAATACGTAAAGGAAACAAAATATTACTATTGAACTCCACACTAGGTCTAGCCTGTCTCGTGGAGTCCGTGAGTGGATTTACCAAAAGTCTCACCATCTTTGTTGCAAACAGTACGAGTATTAGTCAGAGTGAATTTTATGTATGCATAGTTAATTATAATAACTTATAAAATAACAAAAGAATAAAAACGAAACAAATAAACGATGTATATTGCATAATGTAGGTACATTAAGGATGGGTATAAGTGTGTAAGTGTGCGTGAGAGTGAGAAAGTGTAGTGTAAGAATGTCCTATGAAATTATTCTTATATAATAATAATAATAATATGTTTATTAATGCTTCAGTTTACAAAAAGGGTTTAGTGTTTGGAGCCTCCTTTTAAGCAAACAATGCCTGTGTTAGAAGACTCCGCTCTTCCATAGTACAGCATTATTATATACTCTAGTTAACAAAAACCGTTGGTACTTAATATATATTAAAAAAAAAAACATTAAAATTAAAACAAAATTATGGGTGTCTGCAAGTGTATGTGAGAGTGTATGTGAGAGTGTATGTGAGAGTGTATCAGAGAGTGTATGTGAAAGTGTATGTGAGAGTGTATGTAAGAGTGTATGTGAGAGTGTATGTGAGAGTGTATGTAAGAGTGTATGTGAGAGTGTATGTGAGAGTGTATGTAAGAGTGTATGTGAGAGTGTATGTGAGAGTGTATGTGAGAGTGTATGTGAGAGTGTATGTGAGAGTGTATGTGAGAGTGTATGTGAGAGTGTATGTGAGAGTGTATGTGAGAGTGTATGTGAGAGTGTATCAGAGAGTGTATGTGAAAGTGTATGTGAGAGTGTATGTGAGAGTGTATGTAAGTGTGTATATGAGAGTGTATGTGAGAGTGTATGTGAGAGTGTATGTAAGAGTGTATGTGAGAGTGTATGTGAGAGTGTATGTAAGAGTGTATTCGAGCGTGTATGTGAGAGTGTATGTGAGAGTAAGTGCGAAAGTGTTTGTTTGTGGGAGTGTAAGTGAGAGTGTAGATACACTCTCACTTACTTTATGTGCTCCAAAAGTGCCTCCGTGTCACCATATGTAAGTGTCATTATCCAATCAGTTATTGTTTTCTTACATTCATAACTTCTTTTTGTGTATATGTAAATAATTTTGTTAATTTTGTTATAAAGTTGAGACCGTTTATTCAATTGCCTACTAGCAAACGTGGTTTTAGTTTGTGGAACTTATGCAACAAGGTCAGCCCTCCTTTTCCGTGATAAGTTTTTATCATATGGCAGGGTTTTATGTTTTTTTAACACAGTTTGGACAATATACATTTTTCTTACGGAAAGTACTACGCTAATTTTGTATAAAGTCTAACTAGGAAATCTTTTATTTTTAAAATACATTACCATTATCAGGGCTCGTTGGGCTCGCTCCACGTCAATAAACTTAGTTTTCGCTGCACCACTCAAAATAGGGATGCAGTAAATAAAACCGACTGCACCAAAGCCATGTAAATCTCATTGAGAACATTTCTTGGGGGGTCTCGCTTAGTGGTCATAGTTTTTGGAATAATAATGTCGAAGTGACTTAAAGATCCAACTTAATCTTCTAACCCTATTTGAGACCTCTTCAAGATGTGGATACCAGGATAACCGCTGATCGACTATCACACCTAGATATTTAGTCTGTTTTACTTGTTTAATGCATGAACAATTACAGTATCTGTTAATAGTGTCTCCACATGTGTGTATTCTTAGATTAAGATCCTCAGCTACTTTTGTTAATACTAAAACATATGTAATTCGTTTTTGATGTATTTAAAGTGAGCAGGTTATTATTTAACAGTTGGCTACTTGTGCCATACCCATCTCAGCTTTGAGTTTCACTTCTTGCCAGGAGCTCCCAGTGAATACGACAGCAGTGTCATCGGCATAAGAGAAAACTCTTGCGTTATTAATTAATACACATGTTGCAGAGATAATTTAGGAAAACAGTCAGGCATTTATTACTTGTATCAAGTTGTTCAGTTACTAGGGAAGTCAACGCTGTAACTGCATCCTCTGTGGATAAACCTTGTGTAAACCCAAATTGGGAGGGTGATAGAATATTGAATTTAGAAAGATATTTCACTAATCTATTATTTATTAATTTTTCCATTATTTTAGATATGGATGGCAAAACAGATATAGGTCTATAGTTGTTGACATCATCTCTGTCCCCACCCTTATAGGCGGGAGTAATAATGGAATGTTTTAATAGGTCAGGGAAAATGCCACTTTGAAAGCAGAGGTTTGCAAGATGAGTTATTACTGGTACAACTTCCTTTCGTGCGTATTTTAGAAATTTCGTCGATACATTATCCCATCCGGGGGCACTATCAGATTTAAGTCCCATCAAAATTCGATCAACTTCATTGGGGTCAGTATCGAGGAGGACAAAAGTATTGCATTGTATTGGTAGTTCGGCATGTTGATACATAGAGTCATTATTACTAGGCCCAATCTGCTGAGCCAATAGTTTACCGACGTTGGCGAAATGATAGTTGATACTATTGACTGATTCAAGGGGAGATGGCTTGATATTTAGTAGTTCACAATTGTGATCGAGGGACTTATTGGAATAGGTGATGTTTTTTATGTTTTTCCAGAGTAGCTTATCAACCAGTAACAAATATTACTGACTTGGCTAGCAATTCCCTTTCATATTTACGTTTTAGTTTTTTTACCAAGTTGTTGCAGAAGTTCCTGTATCTATTTTAGGTTATCTTTAAAATGTCACTGTATGGATCAGATTTACAACGTTTTTGTAATTTATTTCGGTTTCATATACAGCGTAGTATGCCATTGGTAATCCACGGTTTAATGATTTGTTTACTATTTGAAATGGTGCGTGTGGAACTACTCATTTTTATAGTATTGGTAAGTTTTTCTATCAGTAGGTAAGTCAGTAGATTCGGATCATTGCAAAATAAAAGTTCAGCTAGATTTTTTTTCTGTAAGTCTTCCAGAGCCATTTCAAAGTCAGTAACAGTAGCAGTTCTTTATGAAACACGGGTGTTTTTTAGTTTAGACAGGCATAAAAATGTTGTAAAGTGGTCAGTGATAGAGGTATGAAGTACAGCAATGAATGCTGTAACTTTCTTTTTATTAATTTTTAACATAAAATAATCTAAGCAGTTTCTTTCTCTAGTAGGTAGTACATGTCCAGGTAGAATTCCATACAATGATAACACATTAAGATACCTTTTATGCTCTTGGGACGATTCTATTTCTTTAGGTTTAATATTTATATTTATGTCGCCCGCTAGGTTAATGCTTTTGTGGGAGTTTAATTTGTCTGGGTAACTACTAAGGGAGTTAATGAAGCTATCAGTGTTTGTGTTTGAAGGGGAGCGGTAAGTACATAACACAATGTTATTAAGAATGCCCAGTTGAAGGCAGGAGGCTTGTGTTATCTCTATTTCCTTAACTTTTGGTTTCAAAGATTGTTTTACATACACAACTACCCCATCATTTTGGTTTAGCTGCCGTTTAGTAGAGTAGGATTCATAATTTTTTAGTTGCGGAATAGGTTTGTTAGCACTTAGCCTACATTCCGTCAATATAATAATATCTGTTACTGGAAGAGTTGATAAATTGATTACAAAATCATCAAAATTACGGTAAATGCTTCTTAAGTTTTGGGAAATAATAGCAAGGTCGTTTTTAATAATATGAATGTGTTTGCCAAGCTCTGTGATCCCACATTCGACTGTACGGGCAATTTCGATAAATATTATCTTTATCCGTTACAGTTAATACTTAGTACGTCATTCATTTAACGTTTTAGTGAGTAGAATAGACATTTCTTTAAGATAATTGTTTAGGTTATTTAGAGCTAGTAGCAGAAGTTTATGAATTGTTTTGATAATTGGGTACATCATGGTAGGTTTTAGGTTAAGGTAAGTAAATGTGTGGTTATGGTGTATAGTATGTATGATGTAGCGAGTGTGTATGTTGTACAAATGAGTGTGCGTGAGAATGTAGGTATGTATAACCGCGGATGTATTATGCAAATTTAGTGTGATATAAGTACATAGCAAACACGAGAGAAATCTTACAAAAAATGTGAGAAATAACAGGTTAGAGAGAGGAAGTAACAAAACACGTACCTATCAGTAAATTATATAAAAAGTATGCACAGAAATTATTATAAGCAGTAAGTCATGGTTTCGCTAAATAGTTGATGCATGTTCATCCTTTTTTTTTATATACACCTTGCCATAAGCAGTCCAGCAAAATTTGTAGGCCCCTGATTTAATTAAATCTCGCGCAAGGAAGTGTAGACGCGAGGAAGTGTAGACGCGATATTGGACTCAGATTCACCGTATGATTGCGATAACAGCTATTTTCGAACAATCTTTTTAATTTGCTCTTGTTCTGCAGGTTCTACCATAGAATTGCGCAAGAACTAGTAGAACTAGTGGGAATAAAAAGTCCCACTAGTTCTAACGCAGAACTGTTTAGTAGTATTAGTGGGAACAATCCTTAATGTGGATTTAATATTACATATTTTGGTTACTACTATAGAGTATATCTATTATATGGCTATAGTGGCTAAGCGTAAGCATAAAACATTGCATGTGTTGTGCGAAGACAGTTCCAGTGCTAACAGACTTACACTGTTCGAAACACGACTCGACGTTTGAGGAGTTGCGGACATTCAGGTGATTGGAGGATAATTTTGTGTTGTTTCAATAGTATTTTTAGACTTACAATTGACGAACATTCAGTACATTGGCTTCCTTATACATATAAGATCGGTCGGATATTGAAATGGCTTTTTATACATAGCTTTCAATACCGAACATTGAGCTCGTTCGATTTGTATCATGCTGGAGATTCCAACTCCACCCCACATTGTCATGCAGTAGCAGAGAATCGCCTCACACAATGCCACATACCAAATGTAAGATATTTTTGTTGTTGGTTTTACGCAAAAGTTTCATTATATGAATCAACTTTCTGGCGCGCTTGGCTACTAATTCAATGTAGGGGTTTGAAAGAAAGTCGTTGGTCAATTAGAACCCCAGTTATTTTAACACATCCGCTTTTTTAATGCTTTCACGGGAGCAACTGAGAGGGTCGCATGTAGGTAGATGTATTTTAATAATAAAGGGATGTTTGGGCGCTGACGATTGGGTTTTGTAGCACAGGTAGTTTGTTTTGCCTATATTTAGTGAGAGTGTGTTTTAGCCATCGATTCCCAGGATTTGCCATGGAAGAGGATAGCCGTGTCGCCAGCATAGCATATGATATCATTTTTTTGAGTTATTGCACTATGTATATCATTTATGTATACGATAAATAAGGTCGGGCCGAGTACGCATCCCTGCGGAACTCCGAAAATTAAATCTTTTTGACAGCTGATGTGTTCACCCACTTTTACACACTGACGTCTATTCGTTAGATAGGATTCAAACCAATTCAATGGCTGTCCCCTGATTCCTATGACTTTCAGTTTCTTTAGAAGGATGGGAATTGCAACAGTGTCAAATGCTTTAGTGAGATCTAAAAACCCGGGGAGTGTTTTTAGATCTCGCTAAACCATTCAGCAGCACTCCCATATACTAAAACCTTCCTCGAGAACCACTCTATCCATTGGTGGAAACAGCATGAAAATTAGTGCAGTAGTTTTTGAGGCTATCGCGAACAGACAGACAGACAGACGCGGCGGAGGACTTTGTTTTATAATATGTAGTAAAGTGATAGTGATTAAACTATTTACAGGCACTTTTCGAGTCGTGACGGCCCAGTGTTTAAGGCGCCCACCTCTCATTCACGTGTGCTAGATGTTCGTACTCTTAACTAGTCTACAGTATGCGCTGTAAAAGGAACATGTAATAAGGAACAACTCTTACGCTCATATTTAAACTTTATTCACAACAGAACAAAGGGTCCGCGACGAGGTCGGTACAGGTACTAAGTACTTACAATACTTCTCAAAGAGCGCCTAGAACACCTTATTATATCCATGATATCGTATTATATATAATAATAATATGTTGATTTGTCTATAACGCAACTAGCAAGTTATTAGGTTTACATAAATATCATTTGTAGGTATTAAACTTTTTACATTGTGTTCTAAATATAGTGTGTTAGGAGTAGCTACAATACGAACAAGTACATGCGAGTATCATAGTCTTACAAACATTATCATCGTCTAAGTTCGAGTGATCACTAGTGAGGCGTAGATACACGTGAGAGCACAACAATAGTACACAATGTTCTAACAGCGCAACATCTAACTACTCTGTATACATGTTCAAAGTAAACACCGCCGTTTGCAACTACAGCGAACAACACATTTTCAAGATATCCTCGTTACAATACATTTGTCTAAAATAACAATACGAGTCCGGCTAACCTAACGTTAGCTCACTCTTGAATACATACGAGTACACTATACATGGAGGCGTGCCGCCGAGCCGGGCGCTTGTCATGAATCCGTTGTGTGGAACAGCTCCGAGCTGTGCTTGGACAATTAACAAGTAACATACAATAAAAATAAGCATTTACAATGGACATAATATATACGCGGCCGGCTTGGCGAAACTGTCCGAACACACGATACAGAAATGTGGATGCAGTATTCGTAAAAGCAAGCATTATTGCTTACATCTATAACACACATGATTGTCAACAACAGAGTCCGGACAGAGCCAACAAATGCCAACTTAGGGGCCCAAGCTTATACATTTCAAGGCCTCATATTGTTTAGGAGTGCAGAACTCATTCTTAAACTTTCCATAATGTTGTTCCCGTCGTAAGCAGCGTCTTCTGAACTCGTAGCGCCTGCCCCGCCGCCCGGGCTGTGTCGCTACATCGCTACATCTACCTACTTACACAGCGGCGTCGCGACGACCTCTAACCTACGCCTTCCTCGCATTATATACATGGATATGAACCTCATCCGCTGCCTAGTTACCTCACCGCGCTGCTCTCTGATCTTTAGCCCTTTTATACGTAAACTTATGTAAATTTTATAATCAACAATTATAAATATGGAATGTACGATGAGATGGTTTAAGTATAAATAGGTATATACATATTAAGTAACTATTTCTTTTATAATTGTTTAACTGCAAATAAATGCGTGTCGTAGATAATGTTCACGGCGATTTAAATCGTCCAGTAGTTCCACACACTTCCGGTTACTCACTTCATGATTATAATTATTCTATAATAAAATAGATTATCTTTTCAAGTTCTTACAGAGGAGTTTAATATACATTCAGCAATTCCCTAAAGCAAGAGATTTATTGTAGCGCGTAGTCGCCTTGTAGATGCCATGTGAATCATGTGAACCAAGGGCCCGACCATTTCTGGGAACAGCTCCCCTTCATGAACACGATGTGGCTCACAAACGAGACACAATACAAATGTATCATTACATAATAATAATAATATGCGTTTAGTATCCCGCAAGATATCATGTTACATTTTGATAAATCAATCAATAAAATACGGAAAAAAGCTTTCATAAATCTCGTATTTTGTTTTAAGTATACTTATTAGCGATAAATAACCTTCAGTAGACTGTTTCAGGACATAGTCTTGACCGATTCGCTGAATCTTAAACCACGTAACTATATCTTATGATTAATATTCCTTGCTTAGCTGTCAATACGATCTTCGTTTCTTCGCTGCCAGCACAGTAGATAACACACATAGCTCAGATCTAATCCGAGTCGGAGTCACTGGAAGGCGGCTGCGGCAGTGGCGCGGCGGGCGGCGCGGGCGCCGGCGCCGGCTCGGCGTGGCGCCCCGCGGTCGCCAGCGCGTAGGCCGGCGCCGCCTGCCCCGACGTGCGCTCGATGCCCACGCTGCAACAGACGCACGTGAGCCCGGGCCTGGCGCACACGCACCGCGCCTCACCGCATACTCACATGTACTCGTGGCGCGCCAGGTAGCGCACGTACTTCTCGGGCGGCTCGCCGTCGTGCTCCTGCAGCGACACGGAGCGCACGGTCATGTGCGACACCTGCGTGGCCGGCATGGTGAACTCCACGAAGGCGTGGCGCGCCAGCTCGGCCGGCACCTGGTCGTACGACGTCAGCGCCATGCGGCACACCAGGTTGTGCGTCGTGTACGCTCCTGAACAGTTGTATGTGGTAAACGAACCTCATTCGTACTGCATGTAGGTATGTTAATCAAATCAAATCTTGAAGCTCTTTACTTGAGACGTCATGATCTTATGGTTAGTACACATAAAATTTAAATTATTGTTAGTACCTACTTAATGATTCTACCAATTCAATCGCGGATCTTATTTGTCAGCCTGTTTTCCTAATTAACGTTAACCAAGTCTTTATCTTTAATTGCGCTTTAGAAGACGTTCTTCTAATGACGACTTCTCGAGCCGATGTCCTCACCCTGTCCTTCCTTAGGCAGGCGGGGCATGCGCCACACGATGGCGCGGTGCTGATGCTCGTACTTGGCCTGGCCGGACGTCACCTCGATCAGCGACTCCTGCAGTGTGTCCACTGCGCCCAGGAACCGTTCGATACCTTTGATCTTGCCGGTGCGCCTGGCGAACATGTTAGTAACACAGTTACTGGAGTACCTACTTCAAATATTGTCTTATTTCTGTTCTAGGAAATAAAGAACAGAAATAAGACAATATTTGAAGTAGGTACTCCTGTAATAATAAATATCAGAAGTTAGAGAGAGATATTTTGGTGCGGTGAGAGCTTTTATCTGTAGGTGTGAGCGTGTACCTGTGCGCGGACTTGACCGATCCGTATCGGAAATGCTTCTCTACGCGGAACAAGTAGATCCAGCAGTCGGGAATGGGGAAGCGGATGGCGACGTCTTCGCACGGCACCTGGCCCAGCTTGCGCGATGCGAAGCCCGGGACCAGCACGTCGGCGCGGAGTTCCACCTGCACACACACGAGATCAGTCCAGCCGCACTGTGTCCCATCACAATGTGGAGCGGAGTGCAGGACCTGACCTTGTTCCCGGTGACGCACCACACGGCCTTCAGCTGCAGCGGCAGTTCGCGGTTCTTGGGCGGCCGCACTCGGAACCGCATCAGCTCGATGTAGCACGCGTCCGGCGGTTTGAACCTGGGACACAAGTACACGTACACCCACGCACTGAAGCCACCAACCTTCATAAACTAGGTAGCTTACCTAGTTTTTTCTACTACCTAAGGTAGAAATTGCTTCGTGCGGTAATGGAGCCGTCCATTATCGCACGAAGCAATTCCTACGGTATTAGAGAAAATCAATAACAAATGAGCAGAACACTACATAACATTAGTGAATGTCTTCCCGCCTGGCTTTCACCTGTTTTTCCGAATGGCTGGGGTAGTGTTAAAGTTATAACAGGTACCTACACCCACACATCGCCAGTTATGTTCAAGTCAATTTCGAGAATGTTCAAGCGACCATATTCTCATTTGCTATCAATCTAATACAAATCCGGACACCATGCTGCTGTTGAGAAATTCCTGGTGGAGGAACCCAATAATACTTTGCTCTACCTAGGGTTCGAACTTAGGACCTCATGTTCAGCAGTAGCACTCGAAAGCACAAAACCGAGAAAGAAAAATAAGAAATTCCATGAGCTGTTTAGGAAAAAGATATAAATGTTTCCATTGCTGTTGATAATAATAGCTGTACTTGATGATCTGTGTAGCGGCGAACTCCTCGGGCTGCACGCAGGCGTGGAACTCGGCGTCTTCCACGCGGATCCACTCCTCGGTGACCACGGGGATGATGTCGTGGCGTCCCACCACCTCCTTGCCCTGGCGCCGCAGGTCGTTGACGCCCAGCTCCACGTCCGGCATACCTGCTCGCGCACACGTTACTCACACCGTGGTACTCATCGATGGGTCCAATCGCGAAGATGTTTATAATTATGTAGTATTACCGCTGAGGAACCCGAGGAAGAACAGACGGACGCGCGCGATCTGTTTCAGCACGGAGCCTTCCGCGTCCTGCTCCACGTGCAGCTCGTCTACTGCCGTGATTTGTACCTGACGCAGACAGTCATTATCTACGCTGACACACATTGTAGGTATACATTATTATGTGGTATATCTGACACTCGTTTGTTGACTGTTGATTTAAGAATTTAGTGAATTGAGAGATAGAGCACCTGAGTGAGTGAAGCCTGGAGTGAGAGGGGTGTCGGGTGCATACTGTGCATAGCATACCTCCTCCATCTTGTAGGACAGCGCGCGGTCGCGGTGCGCCGACAGACGGAACAGCGCCTCCTCCACGCAGCAGCCGAACTGCTTCACGTCCTCAAACGTCAGCGAGCCGATCTTGAACAGCTGCGACACCTGCATCACACACGGCATACATGCATCTTAAATATGTTGCGCCCATGGATAGAGAAACTTATGTAACAATGAGCGCGGACCTGCGGGGCGTGCTCGACGGGCAGGCCCAGCTTGCGCAGGTCACTGCCGAACTCCTTGACACCCTGGTAATCACCCTGGATGGCGTATGCCGCGAACTGCGATAGCTTGTTGGTGATGCGCTCTGCCTTCGTCACCTGACCCGGCCTGAGAACGGAACACACGGTACATGCCACTGCTCACTACGCTAAATCTACAAGTGACCAACAATTCGTTAGGATCTCTGATTGTCTTCACAAATCAGATTTATCCCTTAAATGTCAAAAAGTTGTTTTATAAAGCGAAAACAAACCTGACGCCAGGGCGCTCTTTATAGAAGACGTACTGCAGCTTGACGGTGAAGATCTTGCCGAACTGATCAAACTGCTGCGCGCCGATGTCGGACACGGAGTAGCAGGCCTGCAGGGGCAGCTCTTGGAACGGCTCCTTGTCGCCCGCCGCGTTCAGCAGCTGCACCACCGGGTTGTCGCCCGCTAGCGCCACGCGTACCCAAATCTTCTTCCAGAACCTGTGCACACAGACCACCCCACGTCAACACTATTACGATCTCTATGCGTCATTCGTGTCGGACTCTGTACATAGGGTTCTGTACTGACCTTTGTCCGGTAATTTTCTTTTTGTTTGGCTGTCGCAGATGCATCTCCCAGCCAGGTCCCGTGTACTTGGTGCGAGGGAAGTCCTCCAGCGGCTGAGACACGTCATCGTCAAACAGCGGCGTCGGCGGGCTCTCACCGCCGCTACCAGCGTCGCCGTCGCCTCGGTCTGACATCGCACAGTACAATAAGTATAAACGAAGGAAGAGTTATCAAATCGCAGTTGGATTGCTCCACCATTAGCTCATACCGAAGTCGGGCTCGTCGCGCGGCTGCTCTTGGCCGCTCTTGTCGAAGGGGTTGAGGCGCGGCGAGTCGGGCAGCGCCAGCGGGCGCGGCGGCGGCGCCAGCACCGGCACGGCCGCCTCTTCGCCGCTCGTCTCGCTGTCTTTCGGTCTATAATATGTCAAAAGCCAATCGGCCAATAAAGGAGTTATTGCAATTCGTTTCCTCAACGCATTGGTTGGCTTAGCGTAGAATTTTAGAAATGCTGCACAAAAAATCTGTCCTTAAAAAAACGTATTGAACAAAACACGACATTTTTTTTGCCAAGTGCTTGGTTAAATTTCATAATACGTGGGTTTCGATGTGTAAGAGTGACCCAGTGGTACACTTGAGCCATCCTACCCATCTTATCAACGCGACGTTTCACCAAAGATGTAGCAGAACACATTATGAACACCGTGAACCATTTCCTATCTTTCAACAAAAATAAATAAGTAGTGCTATAGCCTATGCTGTACTTATGTACAGCATAGGCTATACGTTTGAGTCTTAAAATAAAATAAAAAATAACACATCCGAAAATAATAATAAAATTGGCACATACGAGTAGTACATGCTGGGACACATAGTAGAAAATAGTACTAATTCTTATACTGTGGTAGAAGTGAAACTTCAACGGACAAGCCGCTGCCGCCTCTCACCACGCGATATATCGTCTACCCCCTCCACGCTGCCGTACGCTTTTTCGTGACAGAAAAATCCTAATATCCCCCGTCTATATAGAAGTTACACTTCAAAAAGTCAGAAACACACATAATAATCACATAATAATAAGAATGTAAAAAATTGAAAATTATGTTTATAAACAGATGAGCTTTCAATGATTAACTTTTTCATGATTCACTGTTGAATACCTCACCCTATCGACTCCTATTGTATCACACACTGACACACCGTGATGGTGGCCGAGGTACCCGACTGACCTTAACAATGTTTTTCAGACGGTATCATGCATGAATTCAACATAAGGCAGTCAATTTGAGGATTTCACTTGAACTCGCTCAAGACAGCGTTCATAGTTGTTTTTTTTATATTTCTATGGTTCATTGAAACGCTATGATCTATAATAGAATGGTCTCTTTTCGATTTCGAGAAACTGCTTAGTTATATGTACAGTCAGCAAAAGAGATAGGTATGCAGGGTCGACAGATTTATTTATTTATTTTTATTTATGTATTTATGTTATTTGGCTCTTCAACAATGAGTACACTATAGCATGTAAAATGGTACAATCAAACTTAAGTCTAAGTGCCCCATCACTTATAGAAGAGCACTGCATGCACTTCATTTTGCGCATAAACCACGATTTAAAAAACCATAATGGAAAAAGAAAAAGTAAAAACAGTGAAAAGAAAAAGGAAATAAAAATTAAAACTAGGAATTATACATATACAATACAATTATACATATAGGCAAATACTTGTGACAGATAACCCGACTATTGATTATATTACGACGAAGTACAGTTGAAAATTCTTTTCAGACTAGGCACAGATGTATGATAACGTTTACTTAGAAACCGATGGATGTTTTTGAATAAAATATATAAAATTAATTTAATAGAGAATAAACATTTCAATGATTTAGTTCAATTTCATTCGAAAACATCCATCGGTTTCTAAGTAAACTTCAACCATTTCCGATGACCTGCCTACCTATCTCTTTTGCTGACTATACCAGTGGCAAACATGCGAGTAAAACCGAATCTTTTATGTAGGTACCTAGCTAATTTAAAAAATATACACAAAGTTAGCAACCTGATGAAGACGGAGAAGGTGTCGTCCGTGGAGTCCCTGGAGCCCTGGTGGTCGAGGCGCGGCGTGGCGGCGGGAGGCGGCGGCGCGCCCATGCTCAGGAACGGGTCGAAGGCCTCCGCCTCGAACCCGCTCGCTGCCGCCTCCGCGCCACCGTCGTCGCCCCACGCTCCTGTAATACATTTCATATGTAAATGTTCAGTCGATCAATGGCAAAGCCTTTCATTTCACTGATGTTTTAAAAAACTTACCCGTGTTTAAGTTGTTCGCAGCAGTGGCATCGAATTTAGCAGAGAATGCGTCAAATGCATCCTGGCTACTGGGAAAAGCATCCTGCATCATTGCTTCGGACTGCGCGCCCCAACCAAGAGCCGTGGAAGGCGACGGCCCGCCAGCCTCGAAGGCGTCTTCTGCTCCCATGTCAAACGGTTGTGAAACATCTAGAACTTCATCGAAAGTTTCCGTCGGAGCCGACACAAAGAAATCGCCGTGTGTTTCACCCGTTCCATTTATGGGTGCCGGATCAAAAATATTGTCTTTAACATCATTGTACACGTCATTGCTGCCTGCCATAACTACATCATTAGATTTCATGCCAAATATATCGGCAGCAGTATCAGAAAACTGAGCTGTTATATCCACTGGTTTGATTGCATTCTCAAATGGATTTAGCTCAACGTCTAGACTGGCAGGTTGAACTGAGAACTCGTCTCTTTTTGTGTCCGCAAATGGCGAAGTGTTAGAAGTCGCACAGGCAACCTCTGTTAGCGGTTCCGAACAATCCATGGGTGCCACTGTGTCTGTAATGGAGTCCATTGCTGAAGGAAATTCACTATCAGCCGGAATGCTTGCGGCGCTTGGCTCTTCCACTTGGAAGCCGCTCTGCGCAGTCACTGATGCGACAGATGTCGGTACTTCTCCCAATGATTGTGGGTAATCACGGTTTGCATCAGTGGACATGTCATCTACTATATCGTCGCTCAAGAAATCGATTTGTTTTTCCTCCTTTCTCGGGGCCGAGTACAAGCTCATAATAGCCTCAGTAGTAGGTTTGATAGGGATGGGCACGGGCGCATCAAACAGGTTAATGTCATCGGTATGCTGCACGGGCGGCGCAGGGACTGGTGGCGCTGGAGGTGCAGTCGGCGGGCGAGGCGGCTGCGGCCGCGGTGGCGGGGGGCGGCCGGCCGGCGGGGGCCGCGCGGGCGGAGGCCGCGTTGGCTTGTTGCAGTTGATATCAAAGCTGTCACTAGGTAGCTCTTCGGCTGGCTCGGGCTCTGGCGTGGGGCTCGGCGAGTGGATATCACGTACCGAAACAGGGCTCGGAGTGCGTGTTGGTGGGATACGGTCCAAGAGATGGGAGCTGGTAAATTCCATTTGACCGGTTACACTCAAGATTAAATTTTGAGTTTCGGGTGGCAAAGGCCTTGCAGGCACTTGGGGTCCATGCGTTTCTTCCTCGATCAAAAATGAGTGATCGATCGTGGCGGGCACTAAATCGAGTTCGGTTGGCTTGGTTATTCGGTCGTGATCCACTGGGCTCCTAGCGAAAATATCCAGCGGGGAAGACTTGTTTTCCGAAAACTCTTCGTAGTGCTTAGCCCCAATCCCGGTCGGTTCTGCACCACCAAATATATCCACAGGCACAACGTCGCCGGCTGGGGGTTCATAATCGCCGCCAAAATCCGAAAAAGGATTACTAGTGGCGAAAGGATTATCACCAGTGAAGGCGTCCTGTTCCGCTTCTGCCATCATAAACGGATTGAGCACATCTGCAGTTATTGGAGCCGTTGGCTCATTCATACTTAAGAATGGATTGAACGCCATTATAATTGCTTATTTATTTTATTAATTTAAAAACTCTGATTCCAATAACTTTAATTCTGTTCTACCTGGATTAAGATCACCCGCAAAGGATGTATCAAATGGATCGAAATCTGTCTCTGCCAACTTGTTAGCGTTTGAGGGTTCCGGAGTCAGTGCTTTCCTATGGAAAATGTCGTCGGACTTATCCAGTAAGTCGTGCTTGTTATCCTCTATGTTATCGGTTTCCTCACAAGAAAACTCTTTAGCTAGGAGTTTCAGTTCAGTTTTGCAAGGTGTGATATTGCTCGCAAACGATGTATCAAAAGGATCAGGTACCACCGAAGATCGGTGGGGCTCTGATGGTGTTAGTACCTTAGCCTTTATTTCAGGTTGGGCACTGTGTAATAAATCACTAATTTTCACACTCACTTTTATGTTACTCGTTTGCGAATATTCAGAGTGTCTTCTTTTATTTTGATAGTTAACTTTTGGAGCCAAGTCTTCGTCAGACCGCGTGCGAGTTAAGATATCTGATACGCTGTCAGCTGCTTCTGCTTCTTCACTGGCGTCTTCGGTAATTGAAAGCTCTCGAGAATAGTAAGGTGTGACTGGTTTAGTTGACTTTACTTTTGAGTCTAAACTAAGAGATTCGTCTGCCTCAACTTTGAAAATAACACTTTTGCTAACGGTAAGGTTTTCAGGGCGTGATGCTCGTCGCTCTGTTTTCTTGGGTTCGTCCGCTCTGGGATCAAAATCTGGATCACTTGGTACTCTGTATATTGAAGAAGAATTAGAACTTATTAATTCTTGTTCCAAAAGTTTCAATTCTACTTTACCAGGAGCTACAATCCTATCAACAATTGTTGTGTCAAACGGATCAATTTCACAACTGTTTACATCCACCGGGTCTAAAGGCGAGTCACCTAACTGAGTTAAATCTGTGGTACTTCCACCCAGTAAATCACGGACTGCTTGAGTCTCCTCTTTATCGATTATATCGTCAGAAGTTATGGATTCTCGTACACCTGAAGGGTCAGTTAAATGAATACGAACAGAAGATTTACGCCTATTGTTCAATCTTCCGCGTACTTCTTCAGACCGTGGATCAAAGTCGTCGTCTTCTTCTAAAATTACTGCCTCTTTATTCTCCTGAAATTGAGTGACGGGTATTACAGCGTCCGCGAAACTTGTATCAAATGGATCGTCTTGATCTAAGTAAGGATCTACGATATCAACCTGATCTTCAATAATGCTTTCTGCGAATACAAACTCATTTTTATCAGCTTCAAAAGCTGACCACGATTCCTGTAAAACGGGTTCCGCCTTTATGTCAGTTTCTCCTAATTTCGTAACTTCTGCGCTAACCTCAAGTGACTTTGCGGCAAGTAGTGTAAATTCATCAATTTCTTCATCTACTGACGTCTGATCAGTGGAAAAAGGATCGTTGGTAGGTGCCCCTGCTTGTTCGCTTTTATTATTATGCTGAATCAACGATGTATGAAGAGAAACACTCAAGTCTATGGGTGTTGATAAAGGAATATCTGTATCAAGATCTAATATACTTTTTTCAATGGGCTCACTCACGACAGTGGAATCCACTGGTCTTTCGTACCTATCTGTACTTTCTAATAATAAATCACCGGGAATTACTCTTTTGGGGCGCTTACTGGTAACCGTTACATTATCTATTCTACCAGTAAGAACACCAACTGCTATTCCTATATCTAATGCCTTTTTTCCTTTGGAAGTTTTGACTTCTTGTCCTTTTATTATTGCATCAACATGGGAAGTATCAAATATATCATCGTCTTGAAATTCATCCGGTGAGTCAGGGACATACCCAAGCTTCACTTCCCCCCGCTCAACGGCGTCCACATATGAAGTATCGAAAATATCGTCTTGGTCGTCTTCTTCCGACTCGTCGTCTGTTACACCGTATTCACTTTTATCACCTTCTTCAGTTTCTGCCTGAGCTTGAACAAGTTGAGGAAAGTCTGCTTCTGTTACTTCGACTACTGGCCTATGACAAGTTTCCTTTTTTTCAGGTTCCACCTGTTTTGGAGGTATGCGTTGAAAAAAGGAAGTTGATTTGATGCGGTCTAGATCGCCTTGTGTTTTTTTAAGTACAGTATCTATGCCAGTAGTCAAATCTTTAAATTTTGACCACTCTTCATTTTCCTTGGCAGAACCTTCCCCGTTCTCAGCGTTTTGCTGTTGGTGCTCTCTCCTATATTTTTCTAATTCTTCTTCTGTAAAAAGTTCTTCTTCACCTTTACGTTTAGACTTTTTCCCCTTTTTCTTCTTTTTAAGACCTTTGGGTAGTTTTAGCATTATACGATTTTCTTAGTAATGCTTTGTGTTGCTGAAACCAATAAATAACATCCTAAATTGTTTGACCAAAATAGAATAGCTTGAGGTTATTGCGCATAATGTTATATAAGTTGTGAAATCAATTTCAATTGAACTTCGTGAATATTGTACACAATCTGCTGACACATCATGTGAAGTACAAGTGACCTAATTCAAGGCCAGTATTATTTTTCATCGCAAATCGTCAGTCGAGAATATCATGTCAGTTTATGGAAATACCTATAATAACTTATCTACTTATTACTAATATAGGTCTATATCTTCGATGAGATAGATAGTATACCTCTATCCAGAAACATATTTAATGAAATTGGCCATTTGAAAGATATTGTGACTTATTTTATTGATCGCAAAACATATACGGATAGACCTTTTTCATGTCTCACATGTGAAGGATTAAACTTAGATGTCTGTTCTCATATTACGAGAATCCATCTATTAACAGCTACCTCCCTAACGTAACTATAATTTGCGTAACTATAAGTAGATGTGGGGTGTGTCGGAGATGGGAAATAATTATAATACTTATGTAGGTATTCTACATTTGATTAGGTAGATTGCCATGCATACTGAAACTGTAATACACGGCAGTGACGAAGATGTAGTAATGATTACAATGTAGGGGCGTGCGGGTGAGTGGTGACTCGGATGCATGGTCATGGAGCTCCTAGGGGAGCCGCGGCGGGCGAGTAGGGCACGCCCGGCGGAGCCCGGCCTGTCGCGCCTGGCGCCGCTACTTACAGCTAGGCATACACTACCGCGCTACGGACGGGCCTCTATACCTTCATCGCAACACACGGACAGTCGCGGCGGGCTCGGTACGCGAGCGGGTGCGCTCGGGGGCGCTGCTGGGCGCTGGCGGCCGACTGGACGGAGCGGCGCCGCGCCTCGCGCGCCATCGACCCGCGCCGCCGCGCAGCCACGCAGCCGCGCAGCCGCGCACCGCCTACGCGTGCTCGCCCCCTCGATACAAAGTTCAAGTGTCACCGCTCAGCTTCCCGACTCGTGCTTTACATAATCCGCGCAGGACATCCAACTGGAGCTCAATGATTGCAATCAAAACTATTTCAAGTTAATTAAACATTTAATAAACCTACCCTTATCAACCAATAGGTATCTGAAATACCGGGAGTAATATAATTTTACGATATAATGATAAGTGCCTATCTAGTACGGTATACACAAATTATCATTGACCTCTCCCAAAGTATCAGCTACAGCGACGATGTAGGTATTACTGGTAATAGATCAATACTTGGTCGTTGGGAGTAACGCCAGTTTTCACTACGATCTAGAATCTAGATGAAATCTAAATGTAATGATTAAAGTTACGAAATGAGTAATAATAATAATTTATTATTTTGCTCTTTGTGTTGACCGCGTAATATTGTTCACTGTTACCCGTTGTCCTAGGTGAACGACAAACGCGGTAATTGTCCAGTAGAGTCAAATTTTCAATGATATACCAAAAATCAGTCCTAAACTGTTACCGCCTTCACCGCGTGGAGGTACTCCCACCTTATTATAATATACAGTGAAATTAGTGATAGCTTTACAGTGAAATTTTAAAAATTACAGCTTTGATTTCCACATCTGATGTTTCTGATCTTCGATTTTTATAAGTCAACAGGAAATGCCCATCAGACCGAACCACTTTTGCTAAGACGTCATTAATAAATGTGTTATGGTGTAGCTGAGCTCTTGGAGTTCCACATCAGGTGTTCCAGATCTTCAAATTTATTCTCTCAGCAGAAAATGCTCATCACGTGGAACAATTTTTGCTACGTTACCATTTTTGTATCTCTTATAGTTTAGCTGGTCTGTTGCGGTTCTGCATCAGGTGTTCAAGTTTCCAAGATAAATTGTAGCCTATATGTTGCCCAGACTTAATACCTATACAACAACAAAAAAATCATTCAAATCCGTCTAGCAGTTCCGAAGATTAGCGTGTACAAACAAACAGACAAACAGACTTTTTTTTTGGATTCGTGCTCTATTACTGTTTCTAAACCCCCCTCAATAATTATTTTTTTTATATATTCAATGTACAGACACAGTTTTTTTACTGTTTTATTGTATGTATAGATAAGTAGGTACAATGACTAAGTACCTACAACGTAGGACACACGTCGCGTGAAGTATTATTGGTCGCATCACGTCACGTCGGCGTCACATCGCTTCGCGTAGGTAGGTACTTACGTGTCGCGTTCGGTCGCTCGCCTAGGACTACGCCTAAGATCTTGCTGGGCATAGGTCGCCCCCAAGGGGGGGTTCAGCCGTAATCGCCATGCTTGACCGATACATAATTATTGGCTATCGCAGTTAGTGTTATCGTACTCAGAAGGACGCTGCTGCCCATCCTCTGGTCAATATCCCTGTCGCCTTTTACGACACCCACGGGTAGAAATGGGGTGGTGGTATTCGCGACCGGCACCACACGACTTTATTAGGTAGGTAAACCAATAAATACAAGCTCACTTACAACAGTGAGCTTTTATTAAGAAAATGCTTTTTCACTGGCTCCGGACACAGGCCCTCATTTTACAAAATAGTGAGATTTGGCTAGGGCTTCGTCAGTTTTAGGACTACGTCCTAGATGGTTGTGGTCTCAAATGTGTATTGACAAGAGGAACAAGATAGTGAAAAAAAAAAATATATAAATCTTTTACATAAAAATCTTCTGTGCGTGTGTATGAAAGTGAACTCCTCCTAACCGGCTGGACCGATTTTGATGAATTTTTTTGTGTGTGTTCCAATGGATTTGAGAATAGTTTAGATTCACAATTGGACCCGGTAGATGGCGCTGCAGTCGAGTTGTAGGATTTTTTATTTTAAGGGCAGGACAACGTCTGCCGGACCCGCTAGTATAATATACAAATATATAAATGAGCTCAACTACACAATAGTTAAACAATGACAATCGACCAATATTTGGCTTTTGGACATTTAAAGGGATAATTATTAGTACATTATGATATAAGTGCGGTAAGTTGAAAATTACAGCCTAAGCGATATTGCTACAAAAAAGCAGAGGCTGTAATTATCAAAGCGCACGTAAGTATGTCATACGACGTTTTATAACATATTTGCGAGGAAATAAATAAAACTCGGACTTTCTTAAACGAATAAATCTTAATACAATTTAAAAAAAAAATCAAGAATTAAATGTTTGTTTTTTATATTTTATCTCCCAAAGTTAATTTTATTCATAAAATGTTGACCACATTTCTGACATAAAAACTTTTTGCTAAGTTTTAAAAAAGTACCGTTCGTTTTAGAAGGAGCATCTTGATAAACGCACGACTTTCTTTATAATAAGGTAACCTATTAACTTATTATTGTGGTTTTACATTACAATAACGCACTAGTACGTAATGACATACATTACGATATTGAAATTGGTGAAATAAGCTACCTTTACGAGCAAATGTGTTATAATAGTACAATGACGTATTATAAATAGACGCGTCATACACGAACATTAGTGCACTTTAAAAAACGGCACAAACTTTTATATCTACATACCAGAAGGCACATACAATTATACAGTGCGAAGAAAAGGACAGAAGCATACAGCGTATACCTTAGAAAAAGATAAACATACATATTTTGTTACGTCAGCTATGTGTGAATTACGAGCGATTCTGACGTATAGCCGCGACACTGGGTGGTACGTGATGTTTCAAACAGTCGGTTAACGTTACATACGGACGGTTAAAAAGTTACTATGGGCGGGTTGCTTCAAACAGTCGGTTAACGTTACATACGGACGGTTAAAAAGTTACTATGGGGTGCGATGTTTAACGTACGACATAAAAATCCGTCAGTTATAGTTATTCAAAAAGAGATTCCATAATATTTTCAACCGACTTCAAAAAAGGAGGAGATTATCAATTCGTCTGTATTTTTTTTTTTTCATGTTTGATGTACCTGGCTGTTTGACAACACAAAACACGATGACTGGTCGGTTATGGTAATGGTAACTTTTTAACGTATGATTTTGTGAGAAAACCCTTTTGTTTAACAAACTTATCAAAAAGTCGAATTCTTTTTTAACGAATATTGTTTGTATGTTGTATTTTTCCATGGAATTTATTTCAACGAAAATGTATAGATATATGTAGTTACATAGACAAAAACAAAAATGTTGTCTTAAAAAGTCAATATGTTGTGCTACCAAAGTTACTGACAGAAACGAATCGCTGCGAAACCGACCTCCACGTAGTCTTGTCTGCCCTACGCCTAGAGTGTAATTTAAATCGGCGTAGACGTGGAGGGGCGAGGCGGCCCACGAGCTGAGGAGCAGGTGGTTTTAACGCCCGCCACCGCGGCTGAGGCTGGCCGGCTTAGCCGGCCAGTAAGCCGTAGCTGCGGTGGTGAGCGTGAATACCATCAGCGACGATAAGCTCGCGTGGGACCGCCGGAGCCCCGCAACGCCGGAGCCGTGACAGAAACTATGCCTGCTGCATGTTGCATGCTCGCTTGCATGATGCAAGCATGCTTGCATGATGTTTTTTAATTCACAAACTTAGTGCACACGATGTTCTAAATTCAACTTACTTTATCCTCTAGAGAATAAAAACGGCTTTTCCACTCAGATATTGAAGATAAATTTACTTTATCCTCTAGAGAATAAAAACGGCTTTTCCACTCAGATATTGAAGATTAAAAATACTCTTTCCGAGATGGTGGGATGAAAAATTTAGAACATCGTGTGATGATGATGAAGAATTTAGAACATCGTGTGCACTAAGTTTGTGAATTAAAAAAAAACATTAAACCTATTTACTGCTACCTCTATGGTGCCGAATATATCATACAACTTTTTTTTAATTTGTTAAAAACTCAGACTTTGTAAACGTTTTTTTTTTGCATTTAGTCATTTCCTCGCTGAGGTGGAATGAAAAGTTACGTGTTGCACTCGAGTGCAAAGATTTTTCACCTCGTGCTCTTTTGATTCCCTCGCTAACGCTCAGGATTCTAATTTTGAATCACTCGCTGCGCTCGTGATTCAATTTTAGAATCCTTCGCTTGCTCGGTCATCAAAATTGAACACGCGGTTAAAAAGCAACTTTGCACTCTTGTATAACAAATAACTATTATCCTTATATTTTTTATTTATATAATAATAATAATAATAATATGTGGGGACATTTTCACACATGGCCATCTGACCCCAAACTAACTATAAAACTACTTCCCATGAATGGGACTCTCAGTTCTAACCAAACTTACTGCGCGTGCGTGCAAGCAACCACGCAGGATGCAAGCAAGCATGCAGCGTACAAGCAAGTATGCAGCGTGCAAGCAAGCATGCAGCGTGCAAGCAAGCATGCAGCGTGCAAGCAAGCATACAGCATGTAAGCAAGCATGCATCATGCAAGTAAGCATGCATCATGCAAGCATGCTTGCATCATGCAAGCGAGCATGCAACATGCAGCAGGCATAGTTTCTGTCACGGCTCCGGCGTTGCGGGGCTCCGGCGGTCCCACGCGAGCTTATCGTCGCAGATGGTATTCACGCTCACCACCGCAGCTACGGCTTACTGGCCGGCTAAGCCGGCCAGCCTCAGCCGCGGTGGCGGGCGTTAAAACCACCTGCTCCTCAGCTCGTGGGCCGCCTCGCCCCTCCACGTCTACGCCGATTTAAATTACACTCTAGGCGTAGGGCAGACAAGACTACGTGGAGGTCGGTTTCGCAGCGATTCGTTTCTGTCAGTAACTTTGGTAGCACAACATATTGACTTTTTAAGACAACATTTTTGTTTTTGTCTATTTAACTACATATATCTATACATTTTCGTTGAAATAAATTCCATGGAAAAATACAACATACAAACAATATTCGTTAAAAAAGAATTCGACTTTTTGATAAGTTTGTTAAACAAAAGGGTTTTCTCACAAAATCATACGTTAAAAAGTTACCATTACCATAACCGACCAGTCATCGTGTTTTGTGTTGTCAAACAGCCAGGTACCTACTTCAAACATGAAAAAAAAAAAAATACAGACGAATTGATAATCTCCTCCTTTTTTGAAGTCGGTTGAAAATATTATGGAATCTCTTTTTGAATAACTATAACTGACGGATTTTTATGTCGTACGTTAAACATCGCACCTCATAGTAACTTTTTAACCGTCCGTATGTAACGTTAACCGACTGTTTGAAGCAACCCGCCCATAGTAACTTTTTAACCGTCCGTATGTAACGTTAACCGACTGTTTGAAACATCACGTACCACCCAGTGTCGCGGCTATACGTCAGAATCGCTCGTAATTCACACATAGCTGACGTAACAAAATATGTATGTTTATCTTTTTCTAAGGTATACGCTGTATGCTTCTGTCCTTTTCTTCGCACTGTATAATTGTATGTGCCTTCTGGTATGTAGATATAAAAGTTTGTGCCGTTTTTTAAAGTGCACTAATGTTCGTGTATGACGCGTCTATTTATAATACGTCATTGTACTATTATAACACATTTGCTCGTAAAGGTAGCTTATTTCACCAATTTCAATATCGTAATGTATGTCATTACGTACTTGTGCGTTATTGTAATGTAAAACCACAATAATAAGTTAATAGGTTACCTTATTATAAAGAAAGTCGTGCGTTTATCAAGATGCTCCTTCTAAAACGAACGGTACTTTTTTAAAACTTAGCAAAAAGTTTTTATGTCAGAAATGTGGTCAACATTTTATGAATAAAATTAACTTTGGGAGATGCAAGCCCAACAAGATCTTGCTGGGCATAGGTCGCCCCCAAGGGGGGGTTCAGCCGTAATCGCCATGCTTGACCGATACATAATTATTGGCTATCGCAGTTAGTGTTATCGTACTCAGAAGGACGCTGCTGCCCATCCTCTGGTCAATATCCCTGTCGCCTTTTACGACACCCACGGGTAGAAATCGGGTGGTGGTATTCGCGACCGGCACCACACGACTTTATTAGGTAGGTAAACCAATAAATACAAGCTCACTTACAACAGTGAGCTTTTATTAAGAAAATGCTTTTTCACTGGCTCCGGACACAGGCCCTCATTTTACCTCCAAACTTGGCCTCTTCATTAACTTGGCATACTTTGACCTCCACTTATGGTAGTGACCATTTTCCAATAGTAATTTCGTATCCTCTTTCCAAATCAAATGCGTCAGTAAGGAGATCAAACTTAAAACATAAACTACCTAATAAAAATAATAATGACTGGGACAAATTTCGAGACATTGTTGACACAAAGCTTTGTTCCTTGCCAGTAATTTCTGACAGTGATGAAAATAGTTGTGCTGAAGCTTTAGCGCACTTATTAATTTCAGCAGCAGACGAAGCTTTCCCTGTAAAAAATAACAATATTAATTCCATTCCCTCGCCTCCATGGTGGGACTCGGAGTGCACAGAAGTAGTTAAGAAACGCAAAGAGGCTGAATACAATTATAACCTTGATATGTCTGACATTAAATTTGAAATCCTTTCTAACATATTTATTGAAACTCGCAAACTATTTAAGAAGAATAAAATTGAAGGTTGGCGTAACTTTTGACGGCATTCCGTATTCCTTCTTTGCTCATGTAAATGATGACGTACTGAGATATTAATTAGAACTTATTAATTCTATTATGTACACAGGAAACATCCCTGTCGAATGGAAACGTGAATTAGTATTGCCATTCCTAAAACCAAATAAAACACCATCTGATGCTTCTTCATACCGTCCCATAGTTTTGTCGTCAATTCTGATGAAATTAGCAGAACACTTAATAAAAAATCGTCTAGAATGGTATGTTGAAAGTAAGGGTCTATTAGCAGAATCACAATATGGCTTTAGAAAAGGTAGAAGTACTGCTGACTGTTTAAGCATTTTATTAACTGATATTCGGTTAGCCTTTTCTAATAACCAATCCACCATTGCAGTTTTCTTAGATGTCAATGCAGCTTATGATAATGTTGTATTATCAGTTTTACAAAATAAATTAAATGCCTTGCCAGTTCCATTGAATCTGTCGAATTTTATTATTAAAATCTTATCTGAACGTTCAGTTATCATGTTAATTGGAGATCAGGAGGTCTCTCATCTTGTATGGAGAGGTCTCCCTCAGGGTTCTGTGCTCAGTCCCCTTTTATACAATATTTACACTTTTGATTTAGACTCGTCTTTAACTAACCAAGTTCAGGTTCTTCAATATGCTGATGATTTTTTATTATATTCTTCAGATCAATCTGTTGAACAAGCTAGCTATGCTATCAATTCTGCTCTGTCTACTTTAGAATCGTGGTTACATCTAAACGGTTTAGATTTATCTACATCTAAAAGCACAGCCATTTTATTCACCCGGAAGAGAAATATCCCCTTAATAAATCTTGTATACAAGGAAACACCTATTCCCGTTAAGGATAAATTCAAATATTTGGGTGTATTCTTAGACTCTAAACTAAGAAGCGCTCCTCACTGTGATTATGTTGTTAATAAATGTGAAAAACACTAAAACATGTTAAGATGCCTTTCTGGTGTGTGGTGGGGTGCTCACCCTTTTTCTTTAAAATTAATTTATAATGCAATCAGAAGCACTCTTGACTACGGAATGTTTGTTCTAGAGCCTGGTAGTATTATATCTTTTAAAAAATTGGATCGCATCCAGTCTAAAGCATTACGCATTATTTCTGGTGCCATGAAATCTAGCCCCATTAATGCAATCCAAGTTGAATGCGGGGAAGCCCCGTTATATCTTAGGAGACAATTATTATCTGACAATTATTTATTCCGGATTTTTCAGTTCTCAAGTCATCCCCTCCTCATTCCCAAACTGATCTCTTTCTGCAAATTGAATCCTCAGATTACTGGTCCCATAAACTTGCTCCTTGTTTAGTTGTTAGCTATAAAAAAATCCTTTCTCTTTTTTCTCCGACTCACCGTTCCAATAAACTTCCCATATTTAGCAGTAGTTATGAGAGTTTACAATTCAGTCCAGAAATAAAGTATGACTGTGTAAATAAGTCCGATCCCAATTGCCATTTAGTTTTTAATAATTTCCTGGATGAACAATTAGAGTACCACCATATATTTACAGATGCTGCCAAGCGTTCTCCGATGGGTTGTGTTGGGATAAGCACTTACCATTCCCAATACAATATCGTACAAAAAGTAAAATTACCACCGGAGACTTCCGTTTTTACGGGGGAATGTTTCGGCATTTTAAAAGCCATGGAATATCTTCGAATTTTTAAACTTAAAAAATCAATCATATTTTCTGATTCTCAAAGTGCTCTTCTAGCCATCAGTAAATCCTCTTTGGAATGTAAGTCACAGTGTCAGGTCGTTTATTTGATAAGAGAATTGGCGTTCAGAACTATCTCCGAGGGTAATATTTTTCAATTTGCTTGGATTCCTGCACATGCTGGAATCCACGGCAATGAGGTAGCCGATACACTTGCCGGTGATGCGGTGCAGTGTGGGGATTTAGTACCGTATTTAGATTTTTATAATGATCTCATGACCCTACCGAAAACTCTTCTCCGGGACACCTGGAAGGTAGCATGGGATGCTGGCAGCAAATTTAAAGGACATAATTATTCTCAAATTCAACCCGATGTTTCAGAAAAAGCGTGGTTCGGTAAGGCGAAGTTTGATAAGATGGAGACTTCTATTTTAATACGGATGAGATTAGGTCACGTTTGCTCTCCAGCCCATCTTGCCAAACTTCACATCATCGACGACCGCATTTGCGAATGTAGTACTGACGTAGGTGATTTAAATCATATTTTGTTCTCCTGTCCCTTATATGACCATTATTCCTTCCTTAGTAACCTTGTGTCCCTCCGTATTCCTTTTCCTGCTTCAATACTTTCATTACTTTGTACTAATAGCTTTTCTGTATATAAATGTATAGTCTCATTCATTACTGTAAATAATATAAAGTTGTAAGTAATATAGTTCTCATTGCCTTTTTCCTTCATTACTTTTTTTTCCCTATTTCATAAATATATAAATACCTACTGATCTTATTTAAATCGTACACACTCCCAAATTCCGTAATTATTAATTTTATTTCCGTTTCCCTACCTTTGTTCCCCACCAGGTAAATAATTACTTGAAATTGGCTAAATGCACCAACCGTGCGAAGCCAGAAGAAAGAAAAAAAAAAAAAATATTGACGTACAGTACCTACAGCAAGCTTATTCACGGTCGTTTTGCATCGTGCATCGTGCATGACCTTGGCGGGACGTACAGCAAGAAGGATAATGAGTAAGGTCCTTTACGCTCAAAACATGTTTGACGTCAAAAGCGATAAGTAATCGCATCATGGACGCCTGCTATGGCGCCGCAATTTAAAAATGTAAAATATTATAGGGACAAAACTAATAAATCACAATACTATGTAACACATCTACTAGTTTATGAAATTAAAAGCTATGTAGAATTGTACGGTAGAATTTAATAGCTCTCACAAGAAAGATTTTAATGCGATGAGTATCAAAAACAGAGAATTAGGAAGCACTAACCTAGACGCACTAAGTTAGGCAGAGATTTCCAGGCTCCTGGTTCCACAGCCTGGCCGGCAAACAGGATCGGCCGAAGATAAGACTGCCGCGATCGGCTCCTAGCTTTGGGACGGCGGGGATCTTAACAGTAAGACCCGCCCTGGGAGCAGCAGCACGCGACTGCACGACGGCACGACTCAGGACCGTTACCGACTTTTGGTTGTGGACCGGTAGACTTTAAGTAAGTGAAGTATAAGTAAATCAGCGTGTTACTTAAGCGACAGCGAGATCTAGACTGACCCATTTGACAGGTTTCTTTCCTGTCTGCTCTTCCGAAATTCATAATACTTTCCAAGTATGAGTTCTATTTCTAGAACGCCCGTATGGTCTTATATAGCGGGGTATTATAGTACCGGCCAGACTTAATTATTGTAGACTGCTAGTTATTTTTATTTGATTAGTGCTTTTAAGATTTTAAAGAACACCAAATACATTAGCGGGTGTCCAGCTGTTTAGTATAAAATACAGAAATACACACATATATTCGACATCAGTTTTGAGGTTTTAAGTTATCTATGCCGTAAACTAATTAAAAGTATTAAAATAAAATTGTCAAGATTGACAACTGTCATTGACAAACATGTCATAACAAAAACATTACTTATTTATTTTCCTGATTTATAAATTAATATAAAGTAAGTACTAAGTCTTACTTAAACCGTAACTATGATATTCGATTCAAACTGATTCTGCCTTCGGTCGGATACCGACATAATAAATGAACGAGCGAGAGCGCGATACGCTAATTTCTAAGACCAATTTTGAACATTATTTACAGAGAGATAGAGTTTAATACCGAATACATTATTTTCTAAACACTTTTAATTATTACAAAGAATTTTAAATCATAGAGTATGCTAAATGGAAAGTAATTTTTCTCTTTTTTGATCCTTGACCTTGATGCGTAAATATGTCCTCGTAAACGTAAAACGTAAGGATATTTGAATTTCACGGCTGACCACCATTTACCAAAAATACTAAATTTCTTATGTAGTTAGTCCTAAGTCTTAGAAAAGTTACAATGTATAAAAATGTAACGAAAATAAATAAAAACTGAACCGACTGCACCAGTTTCATTTCGACCACAGAGTACATTGTATATACTGAGATAGAGACGTCACTCGAACATTCTATGGCGCCCTCTAGCAGCAAGTAACAACAACAATCCATGAGGATATATACGTATAAATGTATAGCTAAATAGCTAGCTTCAAATCTGCAGTAGGTACTGTACTACTTTTTCTTTCATTTTAGTTGGGGGGAGTCGTTTTTTACACAATTAACTAAAAATAAAACATTAGATACAATGACAAATACTTTATTTTAGTCTTTTTTTACTATAATTGTAGGCCAACTCCTGAACTTTGTCTTCAACATCATAATCTTTACGTAATCCACAGAGTAATTTATTTGTATCTTTACACCAATTAAATATAAATAAATTGATACATATATCTTCAATTTTTGTAATTAATTGCAACTTGTGGTCGTTGCATTTAATAAATCTATAATCTAATATAACTGAAAATATCGTTTTCATATATTGTCCGATGTTTTTCTTTTTACAATCTTTTTTTAATAAACCAGTGACAATATCTTGTATATTTGAGAAGCATTTCATTAGTGAGATGGAAGGATACGTAAGGCTCGTTTTATTTTTAAAATATTCTCTAAAATGAAGGTTACTGTTATTTTTATTATCAGTATAAAATGAATTCTTGCAATTTTTGCATTTTTTTACTTTTAATTTCCGCAGTACGTATCCTGTCACATACTCTAATTGTGCTTTTATCTTTGGGTCTTGTCTTTTTGTTTCAAGATCTACAAAGATATTGTCACTGTTTACATCATCAAAATCAATTTCCATAGTGTAACTTGACGTCTCAGGTTTCTTAAAAAATATGTTTTTGAGGGACTTAAAGTTTATACATTTATCAACTTCACAGTTGGACCCCGGCGAATGCGTATTACTAAAATTATTAATTAGTAAGGAGGCGTATGCTGCTTCGAAGCCAACACACGAAGGCGACGTATTACGGTACCCATGGCTTCGAATGCAGCCAAAAAAATTTTCTAGTGGGTCCTGGTTGAAATGTCTCATCCATAGAGACGTCAAGTTATACTGTTTAGTTAAAACATCGACAAGATATTCAATATTTTCAATTGTCTGCAACCAATTTGTAATTGATGGTACAACACCAGATTTGCCATTACCGCAAAATTTCATTGATTTTATAATTTTCTTTGCTTCAACCCACACTGTTTTGTGAGATGAATTTGGAGTTACTGGTCCAAGAAGAGGTTTACCGGCCCTTTTTTTTGAATTTTCGTAGCTCCCGTTAACGGAGTCGAACAAATCATCGAAAAATAAAAGCAAATCTGCTGTTTCTTGGCATTCCTTTGGCAGAATTCCCATGCCTGTAAAAGAAAATAAATAAATTATATATTTGTTAAATTTTAATTACATTGTTTTTGATTTACATTTAGAAACTAGTTAGCTATAATATTGTTAGACTATGTGTATCTATATGAAAATATAATATTGAAAAAAAAATCAGTTAAATAATTGTCAAGATGGAATCTTTTGATATTTCTTATTGGTTTTTAGATTTTTTTAGATTATCTAAAGTACACACATCTTTTACGGGGTACTCTGTTAAATGTTACAACAAAATACCGTAAATATATTAAAACTAAACGAAACAAAATTTAAAAGATACATTAAAGGTAGACTTTGTAAACAGGCATACTATAAGTTAGAGGATTATATCCAAGATAAGAATGCTTGGGAACATGCTGGTCCGGCTCCATAGGACATAATCTAGTGTAGACAAAATCAAACTGATTGCTAATTCAAATGACTAAATCTAATACTACATATAATATACATACTATTCTTTATTGTACTTAATAGATTACTCTGGCTCACACACTATTCATTGTTTGTTGGAATAGAAGAAGTAGTCGTCTACTGTATTATTAATTGTAAATATGTGAACACTGTGTGTTTATGTACATAACTTAGCTGTCATTTCTTAACTTGTGATACCTTGTACATACCATAATATAGTGCTTTTTATACAAGGTATATCGTATTCACATAATATAATCATTCTTGTAATTGAAAATATTGTAAACACCCTTTTTTTAAAAGAGTATGTAAGGACTTTCTTGCCCATTCTTCTCCATACGAACCTACCATCTGGAATGGGCAACTAGATTCAAATTTTACAATATTATGACGTTCAAAAGTGCCTTTTAATGGTCTATTTGAAATATGATTTGACTTTGGTTTATTTCAATAGTAATATTACTATTGTTGTTTAAATCAATAGGAAATATATCAATTTTATTATGTTTATTACTTACTTGCGAGGTATCCCATATTTGCTGCAACGGAGCGACTGAAAACCTGTGTGGCACATTTTACTTTCATTTTTGAATTTTTTTTTGGGATAACGTGTCTGTCGGTCAATTTAGGCATCAGCCTTATGCCCTTGTATGCAGGGTTTTCCTTATATAATTGTATAACGTGATCCCATTTTGCTATCTTTTCTTGACCACCTATTTGAAATTTCAAATTTTTATTTATTAAATTGTTCCTTATTCCTTTGATAAGGTGAGGAGGATCATAAAGAGGTATTATTTCTTCTCCTTCTACCTCAAATATTTTATTTTTATGTACTTTTTCTTGTCGTAGATATATTTCCATCGTGTCTCTGATAAGCCAATTAATAGCACTTACATTTGTAGCACCTTGGTCACATACAGTTGCAATAACTTTTAGGCCAATTGCATGCAATCTTCTTATCACCAGCTTTATTTGTGAAGCCAATTCTAAAGCTGGTGTAGTGCTTGCACAAAATGTGTATTTTATTGGCTGCTTAAAGTTCTTTTGTACACCTCTCACCATAAACACCAGGGCGTGGTCTGCAATTTTTTGATTCGTTGTCGTCCCATTATTAACGAAACCACTTACGTGATCGGTTCTTTTATTGTAGTCGAAGTGTGGTGTAAGTGCAACTTCGTCAAAAAGCAGTATACATAATTTTTCTGATGCTTTCATTTTTTTCACTTTTTTTTCTAACTCTATAAATAAGTTTTCATTGATTCCTGGGTGCAGTGAAGCTCGTGAAATCATTCTGGTTAGCGTTAGTGGAGAAGGCAGTACGAAAAATCTTCTTAGCCATCGGTACGCTCTTGGTCCCTGCTTATACAGGGCTAAGGCCATAATTTTTTCATCCTTAGTGAATCGGCAACCCAATTTATGTTTCCCTGCCTCTCGGAATTGTAGCATGGTAAATATATTTGCTGCAGGTGAAAATTTGCCGAGTGCTTTCTTAAAAATTGCGTTTTCTGAAAGTTTTAGAGCTTTCTTTAATCTTGCTTTTACAGAATCATTTTGTCCTTGTAATTTTTTTATCTTATTCTTCAGCATAATTGTGTCTGAATCAAAACTTCTGAAAATAGTTCTCTTGACGTCTTGTTTGCCTGCAAATTCAAATTATGAATTAATTCTAGTATAAGTATAAATAATAGTTTAGTATAGTAAAACTAAATAGAGGTGATGCTAATAGAGTGAATGAAAGTGTGACTAACCGTCTCACTTTCACAGGGAAGAGTAGAAGAGAAAAACATTTTGTGCTGACCAAATACACATGGGACAAGGACAGGAAGAAGAAGAGTATATACTTATACTCCATTTACAATAGCTTTAGGCAGAAGTAAAAAAAGGTTCTTTTTACACGCTTTTTATTAGCTTCACCTGTATGTTTGTATGTAACCGACTTCTTTGGGCGCGATTTTCACCCACTTTAAACGGCCAGATTTCATTCAAACTTTGTAGATTTATCGAGGACCGATGACAATACACTAATTTGATAAAATTATTAAAAAAAAAACATAAGTCGTTCAGAATTAGTTGCCGAAAAAACAGCTATTATATACTAGGAAGGTACTGCACAAGCGCCCCTGGTAGAATAAATGTACATAATATTTATAGATATAGATATAACCAAACTAAAACGTAAAAAATAAATGCGATTTTTTTAAAATAAAATAATTTATTAAAATTTATTTTCTATTTTCAACCGACTTCAAAAAAGGAGGAGGTTAACGTAAACCCGTTAGGTTTCAATTCGTCTGTATTTTTAATTTTTTTTTTTTTTTATGTTTGTTACTTGATTTCTCGGGACTGGGTGAACCGATTTTGATGATTCTTTTTTTATTTGGAAGCCAGTGCTTCCCGTGTGGTCCCATTTTAATTTGGTCCAGTTCTGACCATGGCATCCATGAGAAAACCGTATAAGTCTTAAATTTGCATTAAGTATGTGCGCGATTTGTTACGCGATTTCTCAGGCAAACGTAAACCGATTTTGAAAATTCTTTTTTTTATAGATACGGTACGCTTCAGGGGTGGTCCCATATAAATTTTATCGAAATTGATTCAGCACTTTTTGAAAAATCAACAAATACCCAAAAATTTTACATAGACGACGTTTTACTTTCATCAATCTTTGTAGTAGTTAACTTTCAATCTCTTCTTAATAGATTTGAATGAGAAGGAGGTACTAAAAAGCGGAAAATAAAAAGCTTTTTACAAAAAAGACAACCGCCTTCAAAAACTAAAAAGTGAAAAATAACTTTAGCACAGAACACACATTGACTTTAGTTTCGGAAGTCGGTGGCAATACAAAAAAACAAACAGAACAAAGCCACTGAATTTCGAAACTTAAGTCAATGTGTGTTCTGTGCTAAAGTTATTTTTCACTTTTTAGTTTTTGAAGGTGGTTGTCTTTTTTGTAAAAAGCTTTTTTAGTTTGGTTTTCTATAAAAAGCGTGGTTTTAGTTTTTTTTTAACTATTATTAATGCACACTTTGTAACAAAAGTACAATTTAAACATGTTGAAGTTACGATAGACATCGAATTTATTATAATCTATTTTTACAGGAGCTGTCGCGCGTATTTGTAACCATTTTAATAATTCATCTTTTAAACTAATGTGGCTATCATTTAGTTGTATAATTAATTCCAATTTAAAATCACAGTGTCAATGCAGAAAACCTAACAGAAGCAGGGGTGAACTATACCCGGAACGTTATTCGTTTCACTGTAATTCTACCAAACTTAAAATATTACTCAATCTTAAAAATACTTTTATCCTGTTTATATTAATATACGTCCATATTTAGTACTATCTTAGATATATTTATCAAAATTATGTTAAAAAAATTGGTTTATAATTGTTTTAACTTATCTTTGAAATAAAATGTTTTGCATACCTGCTTCTATGAGCCTCTTTTTTCTAATGCTATTATAAATGGAGTACAGTAAAAAGAAATAGTAGGTTCATTACTCATCACTGTTAACAAATGTTAGTATGAAACCAAGACTGAAAATAGCGAAAAATAGTCATCTATTGCATTTTTTTTTTGTATGAATGTGTGTTTATTCCTTTTATGCTTTATACAAGAACAAAATAATTCTAATAGGTACCTTTAGATGTTGATGGGGCAGGTTGCTCAAATATTATTGGACCAGGTTGATTTGGAGACAGAACAGCTGGTTGCAACACTTGTTCACATCTCTGACCCGAAAAGGTAGCCCTTCTTATGTTAGTTACATCTTGTAAAGGCAAAGATGAGCGGATCCCTGAAAAAAAATTGAGTATACTTATTAATATAATTATGTTATGATTGTTTCAAGTGATGATCACCTGCCAACTGCTGACGTAACTGATAGGTATATATGTATTCAAGATAATAATGCTTGGAAACATGCTGATCCTGCTACATAGTTTATTAGAGTCTCAACAAAATCAATTAGTTGCTAATTGACGACACGGTTGGCGCAGTGGCTGAGCGATCGACTGCTGCGCAGCGTGTTGCGGGTTCGTTCCCCGCCCAGGGTAAATGTGATGAGCACTTGTGTTTGCCTTGTGTCTGAGTGTTGTTCATCTATACATGTATGTATTTAAAATGTATTTGTGTGCGTATATCAGCTGTCTGACACCCATAGTATAGGGTTTCCCCAGTTTGAGTTCAGATGGCGATGTGTGAAATGCGACCGCATAAAAAAAAAATTACCTGCTGAATAGATGATTATTTTTTTATCATGAAGATTACACTAGCTCACAGACCATTTCGTTGTTTGTTGAAACAACAATGGCAGCCCCCCATACATTGTTTTAGTTGATATTAAATTCCTAAGTCTTTAAATGAAAAATATCTTATTTAGCTCAGCGTCACCTTCTGAACTAGTTTGTGCAAGATTTTTTGTTCGAGAAGGGCAAGAATAATAGATATTCAGTCATGAACTTTTGTAGAGTATGTCTTTGGTAACTTCTATAATCCAAATTGAGGAAGTAAAAGGGCAATATCGCATCGCAAAAGTATTTTCTTTACCTAGTTAATTCAGAATGAAATGTCTTGTAAAAATATTGTATAAGGTTGGTAATCCCAGATGTTATATATAATCTTTGGCCTTACCTTATGTAAATAGGTATCTAGATCTACAACATGAACATAAATAATCAATATCAACTAATCAACAGTCGTCAATAATATCATTTTTACTCTGTGTGTGACTGACAGATCTGTCTACGACTCTTGTTGGTCAATTACCAAGCAATTTTTTTTAGATTTTGGTTATTAGTCTTTTTGCCAGTCATTAATCGAAACTAATCTATTTATTTTTACACCACAGTATTTTTATCTACCTGCAAAAAACACTTACACTTAGAAATAAACAGTATTGTTAATTCATTTACCCCGTTTAACTGTAATAACAAACTGATTACAATACTTTTATGCTGTAGTTACTGTCACTTGGCAGAGTAAATATAAAATGGCAACACGAAACTTTAATGAAAAAGTCAAATAACTTTTCATTTAATATAATATGTTTATCCGGCCCTAACTGGTTAATGTGATACTTTGAAAAATCGTAGAAAAATGATGGAATTTCTTTCGTATATAAGTCATTTTAGACGCTCAAATTTAAGTCAGCTAAGATTTTACCATTGTTCTTTAAGGAGATTACATCAACAGTTTTAATATTTGTAAATTGTGGACTCTATGTGTGTTGTCTTACATCTATACTAATATTATAAAGAGGAAAACTTTGTTTGTTTGATTGTAATGAATATGCTCAAAAACTACTGGACCGATTTTAAAAATTCTTTCACCATTCGAAAGCTACATTATCCACGAGTAACATAGGCTATATTTTATTTTGGAGAAAAATAGGGTTCCGTAAGATATTTGGGTTTTTCGGCCACAAGGTGTAAAAAATCAACCAGAAAAGTTACTTATTTTGCGTACGCTGCCTAAACTATAAAAGATAGAACCATATAATGTTCTAATTAATTGTTGATCTTATAAATATCTACAAAAAAAGTCCGCGACACAATATATCTATCTATGTCGAGTGAGGCACAACAACCATTTTTTTATTTAAAAATCTTGAATTTTTTTTGGACTACATTTAAACGCGTTTATTTTAGTCATGCTATTAATCCTTATCAAAATAAATTTCATCACTAAGTACAGTTTATGTAGATAATATTTGGTCTTTAAATGATTAAAATTGAACGTTTGGTTTTGAAGTTATGGCGAAATTAAAATATTACGATTTCTGCTGCACGGCGCGTTGCGAAATGGGCGTCACCAAGGCGGGGGTGCGCGTGCGGGAGGGCAGTTTAGATCTATGAGTAAGGTACCCGCGCGGCTCAGTCGTAATGAATAAACTCAAAAACTACCGGTCCGATTTCAAAAATTCTTTCACCAATCGAAAGCTACATTATCGCTGAGTAACATAGGCTATATTGTAACGCGGACGAAGTCGCGGGGAAAGTGCTAGTACTATTATAATAGAGTAGTAGATAGTGGTTATGGCTATGGAGCTAATATGGACGAATATAAACTGTGGCTTTATGCAAATACAAAATAATTCTAATAGGTACCTTTAGATGTTGATGGGGCAGGTTGCTCAAATATTATTGGACCAGGTTGATTTGGAGACAGAACAGCTGGTTGCAACACTTGTTCACATCTCTGACCCGAAAAGGTAGCACTTCTTATGTTAGTTACATTTTGTAAAGGCAAAGATGAGCGGATACCTGAAAAAGAATTGAGTATATTTATTAATATAATTAAGTTATTATTGTTTCAACTGATGATCACTTGCCAACTGCTGACGTAACTGATATATACATATTCAAGATAGTAATGCTTGGAAACATGCTGATCCTGCTACATAGTTTATAAAGTATTAGTCTCAACAAAATCAAATAGTTGCTAAATTAACCTGCTGAATAGATGATTTTTTTATCATGAAGATTACACTGGCTCACAGACTATTTCTTTGTTTGTTGAAATTTAAGGAGATTACATCAACAGTTTTAATATTTGTAAATTATGGACACTATGTATGTTGTCTTATATACTATGATAATAGAGTAGTGGTAAAGGTTCTTACATTTCCAGAATAAACAAATATAGACATGGCTAATATGGATATCTACTCAAATGTCCGGGCTGCGGCAACCGCCTGCGTGAGGTAGTCCGAAAAAAAAATGAAAATGTAGAAATGTCGAAATGTCCGATGCGGGCCGCGTGCGCTCAGACATTGGAATAGCTTTGGAGCTAATATGGACTAAAACGGTGAACCATTTTTCAACCTTATGGCCTTAGTAATAAGGTTGAAAAGTGGTTCACCGCCAATGTCCGTGATGGTACATGAACGACTAAGGGCCTGCCAGAATAGATCACTATTATAAGAGCCTATTAAATGATAAAAAAAGAGCAATTTAAGTTTGAATCCATTAGCAGGTATCTTCACCTGCCATAGTATATTAAGAAACAGTTTCATAATGCATAAATTGATTATCATACCTGATAAAAGCAATGACGGAACTGCATTTTTGCTAAGTCTTTTGCTAGCAGTATGGAATTGTGTTCGAAAATGTGTGTGGCAGACTCTTCCATTCTTGAAGACAGACTTGGGGTCTATCACTAATAAATTTCCACCAATTGCATATATCCACCTATTGAATCTATCCAACTCCTTTTCCGGATCAGGGAACTTATGCAAAATAGTATCTGGACCTGAAAATTTACGAAAGATACAATGAATGTATGGATGATACATTTATTTGCTAGAATATAGCATGTACATCAGGTGTTATACAGTTTGTTTGTTACACTATATTCAACTTTTCGGTCGCGCAATTGTTAAGTCACAAAACAAAATATAATTAGGAAAATTTATATTTTAAAAATATTATAGGTATACATGCAATTTTAAACTTGTTTAATAATAGCTTAGTATAATTAATCTGGGTCACGAAGTTATACATCGAGTCCTCATTCAAGATCAAATCATCATCTGCCTAGCCTTTTTCCAACTATATTGGGGTCTGCTTCCAGTCTAACCGGATGCAGCTGAATACCAGTGTTTTACATGGAGAGACTGCCTATCGGACCTCCACAACCCAGTTACTGGATACCCCTTGATAAGTCTAGGGGTATCGTGTTCCCACCAGTCTTAACTGGTTGTCAGACTTTTTGGCTTCTGACTACTAATAACAACTGCCAAAGATCTACAAATGACAGCCGGGACCAACGGCTTTACGTGCTTTCCGAGGCACGGAGGGAACTCGGTATGAAAGGGATGGTCGCCCATCCACAGACCGACCGCGGCTAGCGTAGCTTAACCTTTGCCCGATCGATCTGTACGGCTTTAACTTAGCCACTAGCTCCTCCATTCATTCAAGATCAAATCTATACCTAATAATTCTTAATAATTGTAATATTTTAAAACAAATTCATAGCAATTAAAATTGTAAACATTTAAAATATATTCATAGTACCCAAATCAATTAAAACTGTAGAAGTTTTAAAATTAATTCATAATAAATTCTGATTGTAGAGTTTGAATTGATAAAATAACAACTTAAAATAATAATTTAAAACTGTAACTGCAATGATCAAAAGATTCTTGTTAAATTCTAAGTTTGATCGATTTCTTATACCTACAGGTACTAATATTGTATATTTTAAAATATCACACAATTTAAGCCCATTATTTGGGATGAGAAATGGTTTTTAACAACCACTTTTCTTCTAAATGGAGCTTTATCATCCTAATCCGTATAATGAAGAAAGTGAAAATATTTTTTGTTGTGTAAAGACAAGAATACATCAATTAAAAATCGATCTAATAAATTTTTTTTCAAGGTAGGTACTTAACTCAAAACTTAAGAAATGGTAGTCCAAACATTTGCCTGATGCAGAAATCCAGAGCTATCAACTAAAATAATATTAAGTAACTTGCAAGTATATTTTGATTTATCTCTGGAGAACGTAACATGGTAGAAGTGACATAGTGCGGTATCAAAAGTAACAATAAATGTTACAACAAGTACACGCTGCTACCTAGCAGCATGGCCAGAATGTAGATTTTGCAACACTTTGCTTTCGAAATGACTAATTTAGGATCAAATTCTCCTCGAATTTGATCATTCATTCTACGGTGCAGTCCGCCTAGTCCTTAATATGTTAGTCTATGTCAAGGTACTATAAAGCTTTTTTATATTCGATTAATGTTGATATTCAATTGGTAATACAGTTAAATCAGTGTACAGTTGTATTTTGAAAAAAAGTTGCTTGATTTCTAAATAAAGCAAACAGGTAGGTACTCACAGTTATCAATAAAAGCCGATTAACATAGTTACTTTTACATATCGCCTACTTATACATAAAATAATATGATGCACTGCTTTTCAACATTTCAGGTTATCCTTGCATCGCAGAGGTTATTTTATCTTGTTATTACATACATCCTAAGATGATCCAATGAGCAAATAAAAGTAACTTATCTTGGTCAGAGGGTCGTCTTAGCGGCGGACCAGGTATTTTGTTTGTTTAAATATTGTGTCCAAAAATGTAAGATTTTAAAAGTTAAATACTAATAAAGGTACATAAGCGACTTTTGTCAAGTTGACCGATCAGAGAAACATTATCGCTTGATCACACACACGTTAATTAACAGTATAATTATTTGTACTTACGAGTATTTTTGCAGTTCTGCACACAACACTTGCTCGCATTCATGTTTATAAACAACTTAATATATAAGCGTTTAACAAACAAGTAAACAGTCCAGATTCTCGTGCAAGGGTCAATCAGAGAAAGCGATGTCGTCGGTATCCAATACGTTTCCAGGTCAATATTCAGAAGCAGAATCGTCAAAGTCCATACAAGCCAAGTCGTTATGAAAAATCTACAAGTTAATCGAAGCGCACGCATAACCATTTACTCGGAAAGAGAAAAACGGAATAAATTTGACAATACATTAATTTGACATTTACTCGAGTTGCGTTCCTTTTTCCCTCACAAAAATAAAAATCAGTTTAAAAAAAAATTGCGTTATTGTATGATCTTATGCATTTAAAATAAAGTTGTATGATACCACAATACATTTTAAAGGTGTTTCAACACCTTGAATATTTTTATTTGTAAGACAAAAATAGTAGTTAATTTAAGTATTTCTAAGTAAAATGGAACTTATGTTTTAACCAAACCCATGGATATTTTGAGGACAGCGCCATCTACCATTAAGCAAATTAAACTTTTGAAATTACTATACGAGTAAATAAAATATCTGTTGAGCTGAGTAGTATATCTCCAAAAGCAGAAGCCTACCTAAACTGGCCGGTTATGATTCACCTACTTTTGTTCTAAGTTATAGCACCGTGATTTCGACACTGCCAAACAATACATTCGCTGATTTCAAGTAAAGGCTACAAAATACCTACAGTTACAAACTGATGTCATAAATTAAGATGTCATTCTTAAGAGATTATTTTATATCAGTTTAACTTTAATCTTAAAAATGAACCAATATAATTTTAAACGTAAAGTGATGGCCTGAAACACAGGTTTGTAGTAACCTAGTTCAGGCAGTTCCACAGAACATTTATACCTAACATTATAACTCCGATTCATCATAACTTGCACTAGTTAGGCATACAAATATTTTAGTTTTAGTTTATTTTTAAGCAATATACATATTTGTATGGAAAAATATTTCTACTATAGACTAATGTACACTTTTTTGTAAACGTTATATAATAAATACATTATTATATTATTATTATTATATTATTATTAAACAAACCCGAAACCTAAAAATCACAGTAGGTACGTAGGTATTCAGAATTTTATTACACACAGATTTCAACCGATTTATGGATATTGAAATAGATACGATATCCGATATTCTAAACCGATACATAGGTACGATTTGGTATAATGTAAAAGCGATATTTCCCATACCTTTGGCCGGTTTTTAACAACGATTCTATTTCTCATCACTTCTCTCTCAGTTTGATAGATCCGTTAATGTCATTTATTTGTCACTAATTTTTTTTATAAATACAAAAAAGAAGACGAGATGAAACGAAAAACTTATTTTAATTTCGAATAATTTTAATTACGCGGGGTTTTTAAAGTATAGTAAGTAAGTATCAATCAACTTCTGGTAATGTATTCTCCACATTGGAAAATATTTGAAACCCTCTTCAGACCTCTTGTTATTGACAAGTCTTGTCGTGTGTGTGAAAGTAACCTTGGAGCATGGCAATATTATGTACCTTACATAATTTATAAAATCTTTGCCCTGGGGAATGACCGCTTCTATTGAATGGCGTTGTTGTTCCTTTACCTTTATGCTACTGTACCTATTATAGTTCTGTGCTCCTTTAAAACCATGAAGATATAGAGAGTGATTATATACTCTTTGATAGAGCTTCATGCTTAGAACCACTAAGGACGCGGTACTTATGCGCCTTACTCACCATCCTTCTTGCTGTACGTCCTGCCAAGGTCACACATCAAACGTACCGTAAAAAAACAATTAATAAGTTTTTTTGTTTTTTTCACGGTACTTTTGAAGTATGACCTTGGCGGGACGGACAGCAAGAAGGATGGTGAGTAAGGCGTTTTAGTTATGGAGCATTGACATAGGTATTTATATTACTGCTCCTTAGGCGGCCCCTAGACCTACAATAACATTGTACAATACATTCTATTGTACAATAAGATTGAAAGGCGCTTTGAATCCAAACGATCAATTATATTGCACATAAGAACTGCGCAATGTGTTTGTGTTCAGTGGAGAAAAAATATATTAGTCCAGTTAGTTCTCAAAGAATTTAATTTTGTCTTTACTGAGGTGAAGAAAGATGATTCTTTGATTGCCTGTGGAAACATCTTTATGTATTAAGAGGGATTCGGTTTTTCCGCCGTTTTTGCGCGTCTGCGCATGTACTCCTACTATTGTGTTTCACTAAAAATAAAAGCATTACATTTTATTAGAGACATTTCAATTAAAAAACTGAGACCATGTACCTAGTATACTTATACTGTGGTACCTAGTTTTAGAGCCAAATTTTGATATAGGTAAGAAATATAACTTACGACATTGTTGAAACAGGATTTACAATATAAAATCACAACGAAACACTATTTCACAATTGACAACTTCAACAGGACTGAGGAAACAAAATGTACCTAAAAATTAACACTTAAAACTGCATTAACTAAAGTATTTCTTATCTACTTCGACGTCAAGTGCAGTCAAGTGGGAAACAAAACAAAAGTCAAGATGTTTTTGATATTAACGCGCTAAAGGTTGATAAAACTATAACGTAGTACGTTCATATCACGTTTTTATTTCAGAGATACGAAGGTTTTTTAACTTGATATTATGCTTTTTAAAGTATTTTATTAATGTATCATGGTTATTTCTTACACATAATCTTGGTTATAATGTGTAATTACTTAAAAAATCGTGTTTTAATCATTTTCAAAAAACCGGTAAGTAGATCAAAAAATAGATCTGGATTTTTGAAAGTTTTCTATTACAAAGATAATGACGTCATTGCAGACCACAGACAAGCATTATCGTTCTACTTTGTTCAATAGTCATTCACCTTTAGTACATACTGTAATGGTACGATTTTTTAGCGTTCAGAAGCAGGCCTGCTTTTGAACGTAAGTTTACTGACTGGCATTTGAACGTTTTCAGAAGAGGTAATGGTAAGCCCTGACCCTACACGATGCAATGGAAAAACATGGAGCAATAAAAATTATATTCGCTCAAGCTTTCCTTCAATCATTGCGCAATCTTCAATATTAACCCTATAAGGTCAATAATATTGCACAATTCATAATATTGCGCAATTTATTTGATCGTCTAGGGGGCGCCTTGGAGCATATAACCCATAGAGTAAAGTAATATAATATTCCTCATGCTATAAGTTAGTTACTTACCCGTACAATACTTCAATGCAGAATAGTGAACGGGCCTAATAATTTATAACTATTTTAAAACAAACAATGTGCTCTTGTAATGTTTTGAATAATGTTTAGTATTTTATTCAACACACAAAACGTTAAGTATGTTGTACAAGAATTAGCGTGATTAGGAATGTACAAAACGCATTTAAAAAAAGTTCATTCAAACAGCGCTAATTATTCACCTAGTGGCAGACATAACGTACTAATTTGTCAAAATAGGTTATAATGCAACCAAGTGTGAAAGATTGAAGCTCAGTATCGAATCTCTCTTTTATTCCTGTATAATTTAAGTGGTATTTCTCTGTCTATCTTCCGTCAGACAGCGGTGACGCAAACTGTCATACTTATACCGCTAGGCTACGTACCTACGTAGTAACATCGCTTACGTTCATGTTTTTTGAGAAGAAAAACGTTGAAATCTGCAGATTATTGTAATATCAAACGAGAAAATGTTCGGTGGCAGTGTGCCCGTCGTGATTCAATCCAGGTGAAACTCGCGCGGCAAAAGGGAGTGCAAAACGTGGTGTGTTGAACACGAGCTTGCGGTTGCCGTAGTTTGTTATCAAACAGCGCTGCGCGAGGCCGCGACTGTGAGACCATGGCGGAGGCGGCGCCCGGGAATATCGTGAAGGAGGGCTGGCTGCAGAAGCGCGGCGAACACATCCGCAATTGGCGAGACCGCTACTTTATCCTGTTCGACAACGGCGACCTGGTGGGCTTCAAGACGCAGCCGGAGCGAAACAATTACCGCGACCCTCTCAACAAGTTCACGGTGCGCGACTGTCAGATCATGGCTGTGGACAAGCCGCGCCCCTACACCTTCACCATACGTGGCCTGCAGTGGACCACCGTCATTGAGCGCAACTTCTCCGTCGACACCGAGAAGGAACGGTGAGTGTACCCCTGCACCCCACAGCCGTGTCACTCACTCACGCTCGTCTGACTGGCTGCTGGGGTCACAGGCCACAGCTCCCCGCTCTGTATTAGATGCTACTGGTCATCGCAAAGCATGCAAGTCATAGTCAGCTGTAGTGTTTCAGAACATGGTCATTGCATTGAATTTGGCCATTGCTTGTGTCATAAGGAAACTATTTGTTTGGAAGGAGGATGTTTTTGTTATTCTCATATTTTCCTGATTTAGCGGTGATGGATGCTGTCATATATTATAGTGGGAAATTTGCTCATTTTCCTAATTGCAACCTGTACTCCATTTATAATAGCATTAGAAAAAAGAGGCTCATAGAAGCAGGAATGCAAAACATTTGGTCAGTGGGTCGTCTTAGGTTTTTATTTCAAAGATGAGTTAAAACAATTACAATTTATATTATTTTGTCATAACTTTGATAAATAGTTCTAAGATAGTACTAAATATGGATGTATAATAACATACACAAAATAAAAGTCTTTTAAAGATTAGGTAATATTTTTTATTTGGTAGAATTATAGTGAAATGAATAACGTTTGCAGTATTGTTTATCTCTGCTTTTTTTTTGGTTTTTAGCATTGACATTGTAATTTTTAATTGGAATGAAATAATACAACTAATAAAAAGCCACATAATTTCATAAGATAAATGACTAAAATGGTTACATTTAAGTGCGACAGCTGCTGTAAAAATAGATTATAATAAATTTGGCATCTATCATAACTGTTACATGTTTATTGTACTTTCGTCACGAAGTGTGCATTTAAAATAACCTTTTTCAACTTCTGGCTATATTGTAAATGGAGTATAGCTACTTCATATTAAAATTAGAATCTTAGAAAATCACAAGTAATGTCTAAGTTTGACAACACTTGATAGCACTATTATTGGAATTTAAATTATTATGATAACATCACAATGACTTTGGCTTTTGATCTTACGTGGGACCTGTTGGCCAATGTCAAAGTCAAAACATTTATTACAATTATTAAACCATTTACAGGCACTTTTGAATTGTCAAGGAGTCGGTCAGTTAGTTAGAAAGTTGTAACTAGTTGCTCGTTCCATAATGTAGGTAGGTCTCTATGGAGAAGAACAAGCAAGGAACTCCACGGACACTCTTTTAAATCAAGGTTTTACAAAATATTAGTTACATTATCCTTGTTGCTTCTATATGTTAAAACAATGCAGGTAAAGAACAATATAAAACATAAAAATAGAATGAAAAAAGCCATGGCCGTTAAGAGTTGATTAATCTCTACTGACAGCGCCGGTCACGAACATAACGTGTGGATCAGAACCATTCAACTTAACCATTTTGAAGGGAGCTGAATGAATGGTGATTAAATCAGCCGAAACAGTAGTACCAGTTTCAATCCCACAGCCTTTTGCTTGTGAAATATTAGCAGAATGTTGTTAAAATCACTAGTAAAATGAGTATTAATAGTTATTTTGATGTGTAGCGAGGAGTGGGTAGCAGCCATCCGGTATGTGTCGTCGCAGCTGAGCTCCGGCGGGCCCAGCGCCGGTGCCGGCGCGCTGGCGGAGAGCGACGACCGGGACATGGCACAGCTCGGCACCAGCTTCAGGGACCCCCGCCGCATTGTGAGTACACAGCAACTTCAAGGACCCCCGCCGCATTGTGAGTACACAGCAACTTCAGGGACCCCCGCCGCATTGTGAGTACACAGCAACTTCAGGGACCCCCGCCGCATTGTGAGTACACAGCAACTTCAGGGACCCCCGCCGCATTGTGAGTACACAGCAACTTCAGGGACTCCCGCCGCATTGTGAGTACACAGCAACTTCAGGGACCCCCGCCGCATTGTGAGTACACAGCAACTTCAGGGACCCCCGCCGCATTGTGAGTACACAGCAACTTCAGGGACTCCCGCCGCATTGTGAGTACACAGCAACTTCAGGGACCCCCGCCGCATTGTGAGTACACAGCAACTTCAGGGACCCCCGCCGCATTGTGAGTACACAGCAACTTCAGGGACCCCCGCCGCATTGTGAGTACACAGCAACTTCAGGGACTCCCGCCGCATTGTGAGTACACAGCAACTTCAGGGACCCCCGCCGCATTGTGAGTACACAGCAACTTCAGGGACCCCCGCCGCATTGTGAGTACACAGCAACTTCAGGGACTCCCGCCGCATTGTGAGTACACAGCAACTTCAGGGACCCCCGCCGCATTGTGAGTACACAGCAACTTCAGGGACCCCCGCCGCATTGTGAGTACACAGCAACTTCAGGGACCCCCGCCGCATTGCGAGTACACATCAACTTCAGGGACCCCCGCCGCATTGTGAGTACTCATCGACTCACACTGACATAATGCCTCCTTTACTGCACTAAAAACCTTTATTCGGTGGAAACTTCCAATGGGCTCTGGATAAGTATTGAAATTAGAAAATGTTTGACCAACTTATAATGAAGTGGTTCTATATTGGATTCCTTTGTATTTTTCTGTTTGTTGACTGCACTGTTGGTCTTCTGGTCTCAAGCACGACTGCTGACTGCTGGGTTCTAGGTTTGATTGGTAGATAGGGTAAAGTGTTATTGAATTTTGCCATTAGGAATTTGTCAGTAGCAGCCTGGAGTTTGGAAGTTGGTGGTCTGACTGACACCTGCATGCCTCATGAAGCAGTAGGTCGAATGCCTGGTATCTCATCGTCATGTCTATGGTCCATAAGAGTCAGGGATGAGGGAGTGTCCCTGTTTGTGCCAACACTTGTTCACTATGTAACTCCCGCGTGCTGGCAGCGCATTTCCCGTTCAGTGTCCAACTGGCGACACCGGTCTCGCGAAATCTGCACGCTTTTGTATGACTACAGAATTCTACTAGCCCGTGTTCAATTCGCGTCAACGGGGCACGCCTTTGTGATCAAGTGTGCAGCAAAATAGTGTGCAGTTAAACTAAACAACAACTGACTTGATTCTTGACTATTTGAGTCTTCAAAAGCGTGTTGAATCAGTTTCTAGGTGACTAACTTGCAACTAATAAGCTTAAAAAATAAAAGTTATCTATAAAACTAAAAACTGACAGCTGCATTAAAGTAGCAAATAAACTAGACAAGTCAGTCGGCGCGGGGCTCCTATTTCTGTCTGCAGGGTTTACAGGAACCTAACCCAGTGAACCTCGGAGTGCCCCTGACGTCGACCGATTGCACACTGTTTTGTAAAACCTCTTTTAACGTTGCTTGATCGCAAAAACGCGCTCTCGGCTCAGTTGACGCGAGCTGAGCACGGGCAGCGGCTGCAGCAGCTGGTTGAGTTGTGTAGGATAGTAATGCTAAGACCGGTGTCGCAAGTTGGACACGGAAAGGGAAATACGCGTACTGGCAGCAGTGACCAAATATCAGTCACAAAAATTTTATTAAGTATGTTTGTTTGTACAGACGTCAGCACATCAAGCCATACTAAACTGTAAAATTTTCCCAATTGAATATGAACCTTATTCTTCTGTAAGTAATAAAGTTGAAAATCTATCATAGAAGTTTGACAGATGACAGATTGTTATAGGTTGTTGTGCTGGCCTCTGTACATAGTCACGATTTTCTCTAAAACTAATTTATACAATTTGATAATTCTTTCACAATTGTAAGCTACTTTCAGAAACGTTCTAGTACTTTTATTTGTATGTAGTATAGCAATATTTTATAGAAAGATGGTAAGCGAGGAGTAGTCTGTCACCCAATAGTGGGACAGAACAGTCTAAATAAAACAAATGGCATTCGTATAATATATAAACTTAAGAGTAGGTACACTTCTTATTTTGGATTATGCTACCTTGTATTTTTCAAATCGTTTAACAGATTTGAATGATTATAAAAGTAGGGTAGGGGCTATAAGCTAAAATAAAATAAAAAAAAATCGGACAAGTCGAGTCGTACGCGCCCACCGAGGGTTCCGTTCAAATTCCGTGATTTAGTCACCCATACAATTACGACCGCATACGTCGATGATTGATTCCTTCATCATCATCATCATCATTTCAGCCAAAAGACGTCCACTGCTGGACATAGGCCTCCCCCAAGTGGCGCCACATTGCCCGGTCCCGTGCGACTCGCATCCAGCGGATCCCCGCAACCTTTACCAGGTCATCGGTCCACCTAGTGGGAGGCCTTCCAACGCAACGTCTTCCGGTTCGCGGTCGCCACTCTAGAACTTTTCGACCCCATCGGCCATCTGTTCTGCGAGCAATGTGCCCTGCCCACTGCCACTTAAGTTTGGCAATTCTTCGGGCAATTGATTCCTTATTATTTATAATTTAATTACTTACAAATGTATTGTTTTCAGACTTTTCCCTGTACTTGTAGTATAAGACGATATTACTAGCCAAATTTCATAGTTCTAGGTCAACGGAAAATACCCTATAAATTTTGATTCCCTTGAGAGTGTCGAAATGTATGTTTTTTGCGACATAAACGGCCGTATTCGTTTTTCACGTTAACTTAGAAGTTTGCTTCAAGGGACTGTAGACTTGAATATATGGTTTAAATTTCAACTCGATACCTCCACGCGTTCCCGACATAAAGGGTCTTGACAGACAGACGGACGGACAACAAAGTGATCCTTTAAAGCCCGTCACATACGTAGCTATAATATAATAGTATATTTTCGGCCTTATTACGTCTGCGGTCATTGTTTGTTTCACATTTTGGAAATATATATTAATATGCCTTGCTATCTGTCTACGTATTTTGGTGACGTAATAAAGATATATATTATAGCTGCGTCTGTGGTCACTCAAAGATTACTATACAAAATATATCGTAATATGCCTTGCTATGAATTATATTAATATATATTATAGCTACGTCTGTGACCTCTATAAGAAGTACCGTTTTTTCTTATAGAGGTACGGAACCCTAAAATCGTTTGTAAATGATCACTTGCCTCTCATGTATTGGCTTTGAATCCAGCCAATTACCAATGTACCTGTACCAATGTACCTATGTTATCAATTAATTTTATGTTGGACATAAGTATAGGAAAACCTTGTGATAAAACCTGGTCAATTAATAGAAGTCTGGAATCGCCAGTCCGCCGCGAGCGTGGTGATGATGCTTTCCTGTATGGGAAGAGGAAGCAAAGCTATTTCTTCTTTAATGCAGTATTATAAACAAATTAATGTTTATCAACCGATTTCTTTGTAGTAACATTGACTACCTTCCAGTTAGCGTTTCGTCTCCTCGTTGGCCTCTTCGAGCCTTTCACTGTGTACACTTATCAATACTAAGGGGCATGTGTTTGTTTGCTTATGGGGTTACAACTATAAAGATTGATTGAATATGTATGTAATATGATATGTAAAAAGGATGCCTCGATGTCTAGTAGTAAAGTATTATAATAATATTAAAAACTTTATTAATCACTAACAATCCATAAAATAACACATTTAGAAATAAGTTATAGGTTAACAAAAAAAAAAAAGCTATTCTCCACTCACACAGACATAGAATTTATGCGGCTATATCCCGCCACCCTTGGTAGCGTACATCCTGGCAGCAAGTTCCTGAACTACACTGTTTGTGTACCGGGCGGGCCCCCACTGCGCCGTCTCAGCGCGTATCGTGCGCACATTGTCTGCCTACAGTCCTACAGTCCTACAGTCCTACAGTCCTACAGTCCTACAGTCCTACTAGTCGACATTATCATTGTCTTGCTACCCTCGTCCGCCGCTTGGTGCCTGTGCTCGGCGCAACCCGTTATCTCCTTCCACTCCGCCCTGTCAGCCGTCACGATATCACTGACTTGCTTCTCTTTCTTGTCATTCTTCACACATTCCATCCATCTTTTCTTCGGCCTTCCTCTTGCTCTGCACCCATCCAAGTTTATAATCATAGCTGTTTTGGTCACATGCGTCTCCTTCCTCTTTGCATGCCCATACCAAGATAAATGCCTTCCTTCCACAGTCAGGAAAGGAGCTCCGTGTGGACCTTTTTGCTATGGAACCTTATAGACTGGTTGCAGGAGCATTTGTTGAACGGCTTATAGAGCAGCGTGCAACGTCTCTTAATAAAGTACAAGTTATTAGGTCACAGAAGTAGCATAATATATAAGAACAAAAATAAAAAGCGTAAAAGCAAAGTTTGTAAATAGGTGTCCTTGCAAAATAATTAAGTTGGTATTACGGCGAACAGGAAAACTGCATGCGTTAGTCACCGGCCGCCGGCCGCTACTCAGAATCACAAACAAACGAACACGCCACTACCCGGCGAGGGGCAGGAGGCTGTGTGCGTGTGTGCGTGTGTGCGTGCAGCACAGCGAGTGACGCGCACTCGTACACTCGTACATTGACTCGTCATCGCCCAATCCGCTTGCGAAATTAACAATTCATATTTTTCAATACACTTGCTCGGAGGCTCTTTATTTACACCGCTTCAGTGTCATAATAATAATAATAATAATAACTCATTTATTTCGGACAGAATCCATATAAGTGTTAGTAACAATTTCCTTAAAAACTATGTTAGTAGGTACATAATAAAGTAAAATTAGACAATTAAAATCTCCCCGTAACTATTCCCACCCAGTGTGCCTGTATGGGGACCGTCCGGGCGGGATGCAATCATTTGCAAAATGCTGTCGGAGCTACCGCGCAGTCTGAAATAATGACGCCACTTTCTTACGCATAATGAAGCGTATTACGCACGCGGGCTTGTTACATTGATTTTTAAATACCGGCAAAGAGATTTCATTGTTTATGCCTAAATATTTTGTGAATAAATGAATTTAGTACGTTTGTTAATAAAAAGTGAAAACACTCAAAAGTATCAACCACGTTTTTACTAGTAACAAAAAATCTTTCATTTAATTAATTTTTTTGTAACTCCTAAGGATACTTTTTAGTAAATTTCGTCATTCTTATAGGGGATAGTGTTTGGATTCAGGTCAAAAAGATAAAAAAATATAATCTTCAGTGAAGTCGTAACCTTCGTCTCCTCCAGTGAGGCCGATACTAGACGTCCCCGGTGTTGGAGGAGCTGTGGAAGTGTGGGCGCCAAGAACGTTTGAAATATTGCGAGCAAGTTCAGTTCTTACTCTTCTTTTTGTTTCACTTTAAGTGAATGTAAGAACTATATCCTGTATACAATATTCATCCTAATTCTGTCCATTTATAACATTTATAACATTGGAAGTTGTGACAACACTTTAAACGCAGCGCTCACCTGTAAGGTACAAGGTCACGTCATTATACATTTAGTATTAGAACTTTGAGCTTCAGTATCGTCGTAACAAAATGGTTTCCAGATATGGTCAACAACAAATGGTTATTTTAGATCCGATATGTGTCAAATCAATTGTTTCCTAATTTAGGGAACATTTAGAAGTAATCATATTTGTTTGCAGCATTCAGTCCTTAACACGTGTAGTGTTAGTGTTACACTATTGCTTAGTGTAACCAATTAATAATATAAGCTTTGGTAAGAAAGGATGGGGTTTGCTTTGTGTAACATTGAGTGTAACCGTATGTACCATCTCCCGCCAGACGTTGGAGAAGTTCGAGTTCGTGAAGGTGCTGGGCAAGGGCACGTTCGGCAAGGTGGTGCTGTCGCGCGAGAAGGGCACCGGCAAGCTGTACGCCATGAAGATCCTCAAGAAGAACCTCATCATCCAGAAGGACGAGGTGGCGCACACCATCACCGAGAACCGCGTGCTCAAGAAGACCAAGCACCCCTTCCTCACGGTACGGCTCGGGCTGGCGCGGCACGTACGCACGCACGGCACGAGCACGACTCACAGACTCGGCCCGCGCAGGCGCTGCGCTACTCGTTCCAGACGGCGGACCGCGTGTGCTTCGTGATGGAGTACGCCAACGGCGGCGAGCTCTTCTTCCACCTGTCGCGCGAGCGCTCCTTCAGCGAGGAGCGGACGCGCTTCTACGGCGCCGAGATCGTGTCGGCGCTGGGCTACCTGCACGCCGAGGGCATCATCTACCGCGACCTCAAGCTGGAGAACCTGCTGCTGGACAAGGACGGCCACATCAAGATCGCGGACTTCGGCCTGTGCAAGGTACGTGTCCGCCCCGCGCCTAGCCAAGGTACGTGTCCGCCCCGCGCCTAGCCAAGGTACGTGTCCGCCCCGCGCCTAGCCAAGGTACGTGTCCGCCCCGCGCCTAGCCAAGGTACGTGTCCGCCCCGCGCCTAGCCATGAAAGTTGCCGGCAACATTGGGCAAGAAACGTATAAATGAATATTAATATTAATGCTTATCTACAATATCCGACCAAGAATTTTAGTTTTTACATTTATCTTCTTACTGATAAACTAAAGAAAAGAAATAAGCTATCCATGATATTTCATTGATGATGAAACCATAACTATTTTAGAGATATCGTATTTCTTTTTTTTCTACGTTATTATAATTTAACTTCTCTTGTATGTAAGAAAGTATATACATCTATATGTATACGTTTATATATGTAGAAAAGGGTCAAACCTTGCAAGACAATTTGATCAGCAACAACAAGTTGACGTTTTTAACAGACTTGAAAAGGGAGGCTCTATAATCGATCCGAATGTATTGTATGTCTGTATGTTCGCGATTTTCTCAAAAACTACTGATCCAATTTTATAAATACTTTTGACGGCACTATCTGTGCAGTGGTTAAGCGACTAGTATGGCGTACGTAGTACACAACGTTTAAGTTATCGTAAAACCACATTAAGTGTACAGGGGGTAATGTGAATAAAAAGGTCAAGTAGGTACTCATGCATATTAAACATAGAAAAGCTTAAAAGTGAAAAATAACTTTAGCACAGAGCACATGACTTTAGTTTCGGAAGTCGGTGGCTTTGTTTTGTTTGTTGTTTTGAATTGCCACCGACTTCCGAAACTAAAGTCATGTGTGTTCTGTGCTAAAGTTATTTTTCAGTTTTAAGTTTTTTCTATGCTTAATATGCATGAGTGATATGCTTAAAGGCGGTTGTCTTTTTTGTAAAAAAGCTTTTTATTTTTCGCTTTTTAGTACAGTCGCCGTCAGATATATTGTAGCAGACAAGGTGATCAAATACTTCTGAACAATTTAAAATGTCAATAAGTTCCATACAGTTGGGGAATTTTTTTGTTACTTTGTGTATAGAAATTATTGACAAGCATCTGCGCAGATATTAATGAACTAATGAATGTTCAGATATTAATGGTAACTTGTAGTGTATGGAACTTATTGACATTTTAAACTGTTCAGAAGTACTTGGTCACCTTGTCTGCTACAACATATCTGACGACGACTGTACCTCCTTATTAAGACACGGCAACACAGTTAAAACAGAGATTGAAAGTACTCCAAAGATTGAAGAAATCAGTACGTCGTCTATGTAACATTTTTGGGTATTTGTTGATTTTTTCAAAAACTGCTGTATCAATTTCGATAAAAATTATATGGGACCACCCCTGAGGCATAACCCTATTCATAAAGAAAAGAATTTTCAAAATTGATTTACATTTGCCGGAGAAATCGCGTAGCAAACATGCACAAACATACAGTCCAATTGAGAACCTCCTTCTTTTTGAAGTCTGTTGAACAACATAAGCATCAGCAGCAAAATGTTTGTCGCCTTCGATTCAATTGCTTCTACCACTGATTATTCATTCAAAGAGACACCAGAAACGAAGGGAGAAAATATAGGATATGTGCACGAGTGCTATGACTTTGCATTCGGCATAGTGAAGGCTCTGTGCAAGAGAGGCTATGATAAAATCGACATCTTGTCATGGAGAGTCACGGCAGTAAATAAAACAGTGGCGATCACAATAATCAAAATGAAATACAGCACATTGCTCGGCGTGCATACATAGTTTGCCAAAGAACCAGCAGGGACGTGAATGTACTTTCTGTGTTCCAAATAATGCACATATTCGATTGAAATTAAATTAAAATCACGGACACTTCTGAGAACGTAAAAAGTCCAAAACACTTTCGAATTTTTAGGTAATTATTAGGACAAAAGGAACATACGGTCAGTGTGTCAACTCCAGAAAATATATTATGCTAAATCTGCGATTAGAAAAGGCTAAAAATATGCTAAAGTTGAAGAAAAATGCTACCTATAAAAAGAACTAAAACAATAGGAATTCCCTTCTCAACAACATCGGACCATAGATAAGAGAGCAGTGCATCGGGCTTGTGTGAGTGGTGCTCATCACACAAATGTTACCCTGGGCGGGATTCGAACCCGCAACTCGCTGCGCAGCAGTCAATTGCTCAAAGACTGCGCCAACCGTGTCGTCAATTCATAAATTCAATAACGCAATTGAACATACACCTATTTGACACAATAAGGGCGGGTTGTTTCAAACAGTCGGTTAACGTTACATACGAACGGTTAAAAAGTTACTATGACTGATGATGTTTAACGTACGTTAAATGTAACGGGTTGTTTCATGACATAAAAATTCGTCAGTTAAAGTTATTCAAAAAGAGATTCCATAATATTTTGATGTTTGAAGTAGCTGTTTGACAACACAAAATTACGTTGACTGGTCGGTTAAGGAATGAAGATATAAGGCATGAAGATATAAGTATAAATGCAGCCAACACTTAGAACAAAGGCTTGAAACCAACTGTGGGCTAATGCTCTCTTTCTGAATGCATACATAAGAACGAGACAGTGATATGTGTTCTCTTTATCTTATGTATGCATTTAGAAAGAGAGCGTCTGCCCACAGTTGGTTTCACTTAGGTATTTAGAGTGTTGTCTCCATTTTTATCTGTAAGCTTCTTGGGTAATAGTAACTTTTTGACGTATGATTTTGTGAAACAACCCATTTTTTTGATTTGACGATAGTTAGCGCCATTTTTGACTATTACCGGTCAGTAATGGTTAGTTGAAGCAACCCGCCCTAAGTGGCTTAGGATTATGCCATAAACAAAATCACGTAGAAAAATGCTAAATTCAGTCCAAAATAATATGGTAAATTGTGGCAGCACTCAATTGTAATTATTGAAATTTAAAATATAAGAAATAGCTAGTAATTATTGAAAACGTTTCAAACATGTTGATTCTTAGGCCATTTTTGTCCATGTCCTTTTAAGTTTTATTAAATGCTGATGTATTATTTGACTTATAAATATTAACATACTCAACACGTTAAATTCACTGGTAGACAGCAGCCACACTACATCTAAAACTCACGTGCTCACCAATCTCGGTAGGTTTACGTTTACCAGAGCACAGATCCTATGACCACTTTCCAACTCCATCATCAGGCTGGCACAGTGTTATCATATTATTGTGTTCTTACCAGACTTACGTAACTATGTACAATTTCAGCACTATCGGGCTTCAACAAATAGATTAAATTCGATGTTATTACAAAAACATAAAGTTACTTTACGAAAAGTATTTTTATTTTTACAAAATAACACTACAAATTTTTTTGATTGATATTTATTTCATTCTGTATCTGTATACTCTTTATTTATTTATTAAAAAAAAGTGAAATTCTTAAAAAAGTATGGGGTTAGTTATCAGGAAGTTACCAGTGTCATAGTTTAACTTTATCTTCAAATATTTGCAAGGATAATATTTAATGAATTATAATGAACAATTAATTATACATTCCCACTAATAATACGTATAATTACACCATTACTTAAAACCCCATGAGCGCATAATCATTGAAAATGGCATTAGAAAAACCCTATGTAATCTGGTAACCCGCCCGCCGCCCCTGACGTGTGCAGGTGAACATCACGTACGGCCGCACCACCAAGACCTTCTGCGGCACGCCCGAGTACCTGGCGCCCGAGGTGCTGGACGACACGGACTACGGGCCCGCCGTGGACTGGTGGGGCGTGGGCGTGGTCATGTACGAGATGGCGTGCGGCCGCCTGCCCTTCTACAACCGCGACCACGACGTGCTGTTCTCTCTCATCGTCAGCGAGGAGGTGCGCTTCCCGCGCGCGCTGTCAGCCGCCGCACGCGCGCTGCTGGCCGGCCTGCTGACCAAGGACCCGGCCGCGCGCCTGGGCGCCGGCCCGGACGACTACCACGAGATCATGAACCATCCCTTCTTCGCGTCCGTCAACTGGGCCGACCTCGTGGCCAAGAAGATCCCGCCGCCCTTCAAGCCGCAGGTGGAGTCGGAGACCGACACGCGCTACTTCGACTCGGAGTTCACGGGCGAGTCCGTGGAGCTCACGCCGCCCGAGAACGACGCCAGCCTCGCGCGCATCCAGGAGGAACAGTTCCCGCAGTTCTCCTACCAGGTACGGCTCGCCCCCACCCGCCCCCGCCCCCGCCCCCGCCCCCGCCCCGGCTCCCTCTGACGCCGAGCTCGTGTTGCAGGACATCTGCTCGTCAGCTCACTCGGCGCTGTCGCACCACTCGGCGCTGGCCGACAAGCGCCAGTAACCGCACGTGTCGCCGGCTTCGTCCTGCTCGTGTCGCCCGGCCTGGCCCCGCTCGTGTCGCCCGGCCTGGCCCCGCTCGTGTCGCCCGGCCTGGCCCCGCTCGTGTCGCCCGGCCTGGCCCCGCTCGTGTCGCCCGGCCTGGCCCCGCTCGTGTCGCCCGGCCTGGCCCTGCTCGTGTCGCCCGGCCTGGCCCCGCTCGTGTCGCCCGGCCTGGCCCCGCTCGTGTCGCCCGGCCTGGCCCCGCTCGTGTCGCCCGGCCTGGCCCCACTCGTGTCGTCCGGCCTATTGCCAGATCGTTGGCACTTATGAATAGGTGCGAGCCGCATGCTTGCATCTTAAAACTCTATAAGTTAAAAATATTCGTGATCGAAATTATTTGGCCGTTAAAATAAGCCGCGGTTGCGGGATTTCCTTGACAGAATTTACAACATCTGCAGTGTCACTACACACGGATAATATGTTCCGTTGGGGACAAGTCTTTCAGGATGCATAAGTAAAAAACATTTTATTACAGTATTAATTGTATTCTGTTAAAACAATACAAATAGCTGGAATATCCGAAACTGTCATAATTTCTTCACAAATAATATTGAGACAGACGAAAGAGCTTCAGATCTCTGCGCGGGAGTGCCCCGGCTGTCGTGCTCACAAGGCACTATAGTCGACGCGACAAGCACATTACGTGCAGCCGCGGCGCTGCGGCAATAGCGGAGCTGTGCGGCCCGGGCGAGCCGCGCGGCCCAGCCGAGCCGTGCGGCCCAGCCGAGCCGTGCGGCCCGGGCGAGCCGCGCGGCCCGGCGGAGCTGTGACGAGCCACGCGCCGCCCTAGGCTGCGCCGGTCGGTCATGTATTTCCTTTTGTGTATATTATTAAAGTTAGGTTTAAAGTGAGTGTGTTGTTTCATTGAACTCCTCTCCCGGATCGCTCTGCGCTCGACTACTGCCGCAAGCGCTCCCGAGTACACTACGCTTACAATACAATATCTCGGATAAACTTTAAAAACGTTAACAACCAATAACTATACAACAGGCGCTTCGGACGGTCGAGTGGGTGCACGTCCTAAGAGTATTATAATATTAATGTGGGCCCGACGACATTACTCGTGTGCCATTTTCGATAAGATATGTATTCGCGAGATCGCGGTTACAGAGATCAACGAGCGTGCGTGCTCGACGACGCCTTACACCTAAATACATGAAAACTAGCGTATAAAAGTTAGTCGTAGCAGTACAAACTTATACAAGAGGAGCTCTGTTGTGCAACAATATGTTAACGTGAGTCGTACCTACGAGTAGAGTCGTACCTACGAGTAGAGAGCAGTGCACGACTAACGGCCGAACCCAAATAACCTTCAGAAAAAGATAAGTCGCTATTGATGATGGACAGTATTTTTCTACCTACCCATGAAAGGCGTCTCACAATCATGCAAGCAACAAGCAAGGCATCAAGCCCGCCCTTGTACCTTTATGCATGAAGTATAAATAAATAAATGATCGGTAAAGGCTATCTATCTGACGAAAGCAATAGATGGGGCGTGGCCCTCCCGAACGCTTCTTTATCAACACGTGACTGTTTAAAGTATTAAATGACTGGATTTAGTCATAATTTACATAAATTATAAAACTCTGGGAGTTAGTAGAACTTTATACAAGATTTTACTGCATTTTACGAAACAAAGCGGTAACGATTATAGTAGAATTAAACGTAAGTAATTGACAGTTTAAAACTCACGAAGTAAATTATATTATTATATATTTATTTTGTACTTATTTCGGTGATTAAATTATAAACTGTTGTTTAATTTAAACGGAAATTTTACAAGTTAATCGATAGGTACAGTATTTATTTTGGAACGTAGGGAACGTTCCTTGTTTAGAACTATGTGACCATTTCAAAAATTAGTACCTACTTTCACTCGAGTCGGGCATGTTTTAAAAGATTATTAGTGTATTATAAAAGCAAACCTGTTGTCATTATGTTAGCTATAGTAACCGTCCGGTCAAATAGCTGTCAGCACGTTTTTGGGAGATTGCGCGATTGAGCTATTCATAGTAAGTCAGACCCTCCCTTATAACGTCCCCATAATCTTTGATAAATTATTAGGACGTTATAAGGGAGAGTCTATGGCTATAACCAAAGATAAATAGGTTTTCTATCTCCACTATGCTAAAATAGAGAACATTACGCGAAACTCGGCGCAGAGGACGCCACTAGCACATTCCGTAAATAATAACCTCGTATTCTTGTAGTATTATGTTATTAATAATTGTAATAACTAGGTATTTTGTGAAAATATATCAAAGTTTTAATTAATCTTACTTACCTAACTGTACTTTAACGATATTATGGCGTCCTACGGCCATTTGAAAGCGGATTCTAGGTTATGCTCAGAATAAAATCATATTTGGTTGTCTTACATGATAAATGTGAACGTTATTCTGTAAATGCGACTACCTATCTCACTTGAATACTTAACCTGAACATATTTTAGAGTGATTTTTAGCTGCTTCCCAAAGTTTTCGAACATTTTCTTCTTTTGGAAATGAATAATTCCCTTCATTTCTTCATCGAAATACACAGCACTGATACATTATTGGATAAATTAAACCACACTTCCCAATTTTGAACTCAATTAAAGGCAGAATTTCACGCTTTGAACGACTCGTCGATAAACTGTTTACGGTTTATGCTGGTGCTGCACTCTGGTGCCGGAACATTGCAGTAATATCCCATAATAGAGATAGGTTATTGGGTTTGGCCGTAAATGTTCAAACAATGAGGAAATAATTACTGCAGAACAGTGCTCTTTTGCTAGTGTAGAGAAGATATAGCAATCATATAAAAATAGTTGGTCTTCCAAGTGTAGGTAATCTGTTGTAGTGAAAAGATGGAAAATCTGTTGCAGTGGAAAATATTTAAAATGCATATTTAGGTAAGTACCCTACTAGATAATTTGTATCACTTAAGTAATAATAGCAATACTTCACAAATTCGTTAGTTTAGCCCGTTGAGAAACAGAAACGCTGGCAATCTGTGCCGGCGGGACATTCTCACTGATCTCTACTTACTCATTTAGCAAATAGCATTTCCAGCCCTTTTTGGACCTGCGGCTGGCTGGGCCTTTGGTCTTACAAAACAATTGCACATCTTATATACATAATAAATACATAAACATATGCCTTTTCCCCACGGGGGCAGGCAGACACTACAGAACCGCAGGCACATTAGGTAGGTACTCTTCATGAGTTCCGCGCCGTGCACCGTTCACATGCAATAAGTAGGTATTGCAAATAAATATGTAGGATCGCGGCTATCTCAAATTATATTTCAATTAATCAGTGTTTTACGAACATCTAAAACAATCTGTTTTCGTTTGTATTTAATTAATTATCAGGATTGCAAATGGCGTGTGCCCTGTGTGCATACCTCTTCAAATTGTGTTCAATCGATGTTTGCGGGAAGGCACTGTCTCGTGGAGGAGAGCTAGGTATACACATAGAACATAACAATCTTATATAAATAAGTTTTTTCTAAAAAAAGAAAACCGCCTTCAAAAACTAAAAAGTGATAAATAACTAGCACAGAACACACATTACTTTACTTTCGGAAGTCGGTGGCGGTGGCTTCGTGTTTGTTGTTTTGTATTGCCACCGACTTCCGAAAGTAAAGTAGGTAATGTGTGTTCTGTGCTAGTTACCTATTTATCACTTTTTAGTTTTTGAAGGCGGTTTTCTTTTTTTTGAAAAAACTTTTTATTTTTCGCTTTTAAGTGTTGCCTTAACATCCAAATCCATTAAGAAACGGCAACACACTAAGTCCTCCAGTGATTGAAGAAACAAAACGTCGTCTAAGTAAGTTTTTTGGGAATTTGTTGATTTTCTCAAAAAGGGCTGTACCAATTTTAATAAAATTTATATGGGACCTTTTCGGAATAAACCCCTTTCGAACAAAAAAAGATATAATATATATATATATATAAACATTCGAATTGATAACCTCCTCCTTTTTGAAGTCGGTTAAAAAGGATCGAAGAGACGAGTCTTATATCTATTCTGTCTGCCTTGTCGAAGCTTTGCGGAAAACTTGTGTATCACGAGATATGTACAAAGCACTGTTTATAAAAGAATTTGGCTACAATAGCACGGATTAAAGAGAAACTAGCTAACAAATTAGCTTATTTTGCTGATTACCTATATATTTATAATAATATCACCAGGTTCAATTTATGTTTGCTACACAGACGATTTCCCAAAGGCTTTCGACAAGGTTGACCATATTTTACTGCTGACGAACCAAGCATAGTAGGCATATCAGTGTCCACGGTGATGTTTCGTTGGTTATAGTTATTATAAAAATACTTAACTCAAAAGGTAGTTGTAAGGGGTTCCAGCCTATTACTGTAAACGTCACATCTGACAAGACATAAGGATGGAACTTGGGCCCCTTCTATTATCCCTCCTGATAATGACGTTGAGTATTGCTTATGTATAATACGGAACCATTCTTACAGTAAATATGTACACAACTTAGATAAATTCCTAGCATCAGTACCTACAATACAAAATGTTTCCGAATCATTCTTCCATATTTCAAGAATACGCTCAAAAAGTACTATGTGATGAGTCTAAACTCCAGATTATAGGCGATACGATTGGGCAGACATAACCAATAAGTAGAATATGTATACCTAAGTACTTTGTTCCTAGAATTGTTATAAGAGCAGATGTGCGCGTACGCCCTACGCCAATCACCTATAGCGGTGTGAATGTGTGATCCTGTTGATGTCGCACCACCGCCCATCACTAGCGGTGTGATCCTGTCGATGTCGCACCACCGCCCATCACTAGCGGTGTGATCCTGTCGATGTCGCACCAACGCTGAGCTCCGCTCACGTCTGACTCGTGATAGTACAACCTAATCATTTTAAGCTATTTGCAACGCCTGTTAATAAGTTTCGTAACTGCCTCTTCGAACCCATTACCTTCTCAACATAATACCTATCTTATTCATTTATCAGATAATTAACTAAGTACTTAATTGTTTGTTTACTTCCTTGCATCGTTTTCTTCAAGATCAATTCTATTTTGCTTCTATGGAGAACGGTGTGTTACACATTTGTATTAAGCACCAGCACCTCCCTATTTTGTACCGTAAAACCTGGCAACTTTGCCCTTGAGGGTTGACTTTGCCCAGTTTTGTATTTTTTGAAAAACAAGATAGGTACCTACCTACATAGCAACATAGAATAATATCACAAAGAATGACAGTCTCATACACGGTCCCTACAAAAAATGAAGCTACATTTTGTAGTTATGTGTGCGTGATACGGCATGTAGTTAATTACGGCCACTTCACGCACACAGACGTAAAAAAAATGTTACTTGGAAATATCATTTTCCCTAAAATCGGAGAAAAAATTAATGTATTTGGTACATAATGTCACGATTGCATAGGTATCAAAAATGTTACCTACATAAGTAATGTAAGTTGTCGATGTAGTTTTTTTACATTAATTAAAATACGGTTTAAACTACTTCTCGTAATATAATGTTATAAAAGTTTTAATTGTTACTTTTAAACTAAGTTATAGTTAAATTTAGAATAATTTTATAATATAATAATAATGTTATTGGCGAGTCCATGTTGCATATCTATTTAAACTTTTAAGTTTAAATGTGTACGCGACAAACATTGCCGAATTATTATAACTTTTTATAATTATACAATAAAATGGGCCAATACAATAAAATGGGCATCGTAATTATTCATAAAACAGTAGACTCTAACAGTATTAATGTCTACTGTATTAAGGGTACATTTTCTTTACAACACTGGCAACACTTCATTGTAATAGGTTTGGTTACGAAAATTTTAATTCAGAGATCGATTTACGTAAAAATAATGAATTATAATTATTAATGTTACTATTTACATGTGAAATGTAATTTTATCACATTTTTTACGTTTTCCGGTTGTGCTATAGCATCTTTTTACGCGAAAAATTGTTATTTTGTAATATTTCTTGCGAGCTGTGTTCAACAGAGCACTGACCTTGAGCACTGACGGCTCGCTGCGCAAACTAGACCTTTAATGGTCCAGTTTGAGTAGCACACTTTTGGTGCTCGTACCTACTAGGTTTCTATGCGTTAATATTCTAAACATAGCAAGTTGGTTTTTTTAGTTAGGTACCTATTTTTTTTTGTGGTAGAAAAGTCATAATTTTTCTGACAACACTAAATGTCGTAATGACGGCGATGTCACTTTAGTTGCCTGTCAGAACTTAAAGAAGTTGACAGTGTTTTTCGCGGGCCAAAACCGGTTCAAAAACTTTATCAGAAGGTAGTAGTTGCAGTTACACTAGGTAAGTATTTTATTTTTGCCACCGTTAATTATGTTTAAAATGAATAATATAGGTTTAATATTTCATGCAAAACCTCTCATAAATCGTAAGATATGTCGATGGGCAAAGTCACACGCATGTTTTTGGTGCATTGTTGACAACATATTATTGTCCACATTTTTTTCCCCGTATGGTTGATGCTTGTATTTTTTTATTTATTTATTTATATTAGGATCTCCAACAAAAGATGCACACTAAACATTAGTACATTTTAGTGTACTATAATTTTATTATGTTATGCTCATGACACGCGATATAGCGAATAAAAACATTTCACATGAAGACATTTTTCAATAAATAATAAAATGTAGCATGTTTACAATGTCAATGTCAGCCCTGGACATAGACCATTATTTAAAACAAAATGTTGTAGTTGGCGTTTTAACTTTGCCCACTAAATTTTGAAGGTCAAGGAATACGTTTAAAAATTTCAAAATACGATACAATACTGCACTGCTTTTGTATGTTCTGGTAGTTTCAAAATAATGATACGGTTTATAATATCGGAGATATTCAAAATTATCAAAGCTGCCAGAAGCCTATGATTTTTTGCCCAACACATAAAATTGTTCTTTTTACTAACGCACATACATTTTTCTGGATATTTTTAGTAATACATATGGAGACATAAATGTGTAGTACAATCATTAACGCTTTCGAAAATAAATCAACTAACAATTTGATTTTAAGGGCAAAGTTGCCAGGTTTTACGATAAGTTAGGTACTGTGTAAGATCCAATGTGTAACTGTTTATTATTTGCAAATAAATAAATATGTAAGAGAACGGACCCGTTATTATATCATTAGGAGACTAAGTGTAGAGACTGAATCGTTTTGTCAGCATAGTTTAAATATTGCAGAAACGTTCTCCAATGCCTAGTACCGAGGTCGTACGCACAGGTACCTACTCAACACCGCAGCAGAGTCGCGTCCCGTGTCACAGTGTCCATAAGCGTATCGCAGCGTGTCTACTTGTACAGATAGTGCGTGCTACATGTCTACTCGTATCTAGCTGTACAGGGCTCCGGCGCCGGCGGGCGCCGACGCGCGCTACACGTCGCGGCGCCGCGCGGACCCGCCGGCGCCCGGGCTGGGCGGGTCGGCCCGCGGGTCGCCCGGCGGGTCGCTCGGCGTGCTGGCGGGCGGCGTGGGCGCCGCGCCCTTGCTCCGCGCCTGCGAACAGCCACTGTGAGCACGACCCGCACGACCCGCACTACGCAGGCCGCGGAGCGTGGCGGGTCACCTTCGAGCGCCGCTTGCGGGCGGTGCCGGGGGGCGCGTCCGGCTCAGCGGGGGCGGCGGGCGGGGCGGGGAGCGCGCCCGCCCCCGCGCTGGCGTCTCCCGGCTCGGCGCCGAGCCGCGACGCCAACATCGTCAGCAGCTCTTCCACACGACCCAGCTGAAACCGTATAGCCGCGAGGTTAAATAATAGAATTTCCATAATTATTACATTTATTTTGATGTGCCGTGCTTCACCGAGGCCGGAGATGCCTGGAAACTTGCGTGCCCGAATACTGATCGTTTTGTCAGAGATGGTGAGACGAGCCGCTCTGCAGGGTAGGGTGATTAGGCCGGTTCACGACCACTTAGTCGACTTGTAATCTTTAAAAACACGTTGTTATTAAAATAAGTGTTAATATTTTGATATTGCACTTTTAAGTGATAGAAAAATGTTTAAAGAACACGGTCGGATATAATTTGTTGTACTTTTTTAATGCATTATTTTATAATTAATAGATTTATTGAAAAGTGCGATTTTGTCAGTTCTCGAACACCGACAGTAAGTTTACGACCACTTATTTCGTTGGTTCTCGACCGTTAGAAAGCCAGTGTAAAAACAACTTAATCACTATCAAGTTAAAGTTGAAAATAAAATAATTTGTAAATGTTTTGAACAATCACATTTATTTATTACTAGCTGACCCGACAGACGTTGTCCTGTCGCTATCTACCTACTTACCTGCCTATTTACCTACCCTACACCTACCCTACACCTACCCTAAACCTAAAAAAAAAAAAAATTCATCCAAATCGGTTCAGCCGTTCTCGAGTTATAAGTGTTGTAACAAACACGACTTTCTTTTATATATATAGATTTACAAAACTGGCAGGTATAATCTAATTGACCTGCTTGGTAATATAAATATTGTTTAAAATTGTACATCTTAGATGAAACCATCGGACACATTCATCGCAACCAATGTTCTTGTCTGAGTGTTGTTCAACATCGCTAAGTAAATGGTTGTAACATTGGCTGCATTCTAAAACTAACTTCTTGTTCTTAGTGGTTTTCCTTTCTGTTTCCTTCTTTCTTGATATTTTGCTATCTCGCTTTTTAGCTTTTCTTTCTTTTACCTCTCATCTTAATTCTTGTTTGCGTCTTTTCTCTTTAACTTTATTTTCTTTCGATTGAGATTTTGTTCAGTGTAAAATCAATGGTCGACAACGGATCAGTTGTCGACCATTATTATTTGACTAGCTTCTGCCCGCGACTTCGTACGCGGATCCTGTTGCTTATGGCAGCGACAACGGGGTCGGCAAAATCGAAGATCTGAAACGTCTGATGTCGAATTCTAAGAGCCCGGGGACGGGAAAACAACGGGATGCGCGAGATGATTCGAGACGTTCAGTAAGTACAATTTGGAATCATACCTCCAATGGCGAAATATGTGGCGTAGTCAATCATAGGAGTATACGTAAATGAACTCCGTTCCTTATCAACTCAAGGACGGTCGCCATGACCTACGGCTATATCTTGAGACACATCCAATTCTTCAGATGATATTGACATTCTGTTCAGAGAATGTCGAAGTCGATCAGAATTCAAACGTTCGTTGCGCTCTTCTTCTGTCTCTTCATGCCGTACTCCAGCAATCCTTTTTCTCTCACTTTCTAACTGATTATAAATATTTTGTTGTGTGCGTGTTCGGGACAATCTATACCTACTATAATATTATAAAGCTGAAGTTTGTTTATTTGTTTGGTTGAACGCGCTAATCTCAGGATCTACTGGTTCGAATTAAAAAAATATTTTTGTGTTGGATAGTCCATTTACCGGGGAAGGCTATAGGCCAATGCGAAGCTGGGTCGGGTCGCTAGTGTATGATAATCTCGATCAGCAGTTAGTCGTGCATCACGTTCATCATTCGGTTCAAAATACCTGTTAGTAGATGTGCGAATACGCTGAGAACTCATGCGTGATTCTGTATCGGTAAACGTTTCCGATTCGTGAGACAATGCATGTCGCTCACAATCAGCGGACAGTCGCGCATCACGTACCGCAGCAGATGCGTAGATACGCTGAGAACTCAAGCGCAATTCTCTATCCGTGAACGTCTCCGACTCGCGAGACAATGTATGACGTTCACGATCAGCGGTCAGTCGCGCATCATACTCTTCACTGGTCTCTAGAGACCTGGATGTAGATGCGTAAATACGCTGAGAACGCAGGCGTGCTTCGCGATCTGAAGAGGTTTCCACGGAGCGAGTTGCAGCCTGATGTTCTCGAACAGCATCAAGTCTCTCCTGACGCTCTTCGGTAGATTCTTGGGATCTTATGATCCTCAATCTTTTAGCTCCTTTGGAACATTGGGAAAGATTTGACCTCTTTCTAGGCATGGTTGTAGTTTCAATTAAAATCTAAGTGACTGCTCCCCTGCGTTACCGGTTAGGCTACCGTGTCACGAAGATAAATGGAAAAGGAAATTAAACACCCAAATAACATAAGCCAGAAGGCATATTTATTCGATAAAAAAAAAAATGGGAATTATGGCCAGTAGATTCAAATTTTCAATGATATACCATCGTCATCAAAAATCAGTCCTAAACTGTTACCGCCTTCACCGCGTGGAGGTACTCCCAGCTTATGTTATTTCATAAGATACAGTGAAATTAGTGATAGCTTTGATTTTCACATCAGATGTTTCTGATCTTTGATTTTTATAAGTAGGTAAACAGGAAATGCCCATCAGACCGAACAACTTTTGCTAAGACGTCATTCCTATATGTGTCATGGTGTAGCTGGGCTCTTGGAGTTCAACATCAAGTGTTCCAGATCTTCAAATTTATTCTCTCAGCAGAAAATGCTAATCACGTGGAAATTTTTTTGTTATGGTACCATTTTTGTATCTCTTATAGTTTAGCTGGTCCGTTGCGGTTCTGCATCAGGTGTTCAAGTTTCCAAGATAAATTATAGCCTATATGTTGCCCAGACTTAATACCTATACAACAAAAGAAAAATCATTCAAATCCGCCCAGTAGTTCCGAAGATTAGCGTGTACAAACAAACAGACAAACAGACAGAATTTTTTTTTTGGATTCGTGCTCTATTACTGTTCCTAAACCCCCCTCAATTTTTTTTTTAATATATTCAATGTACAGACAGTTTTGTTACTGTTTTATTATCTTATGTAGGTATAGATAATTTTTAAGTGCTTACAATTTCGATTATTTTATGTAATTAGCCGGTCGCAAACTGACGAGCAAATTAGCCTTGTTGTAAATAATAGAAAAAATCGAAGTATTTCACGTCATATCACGCAATAAGTGCACAATCTTCGAAAAAAGACTAGACTAATATAGCTAGTTCCCGACAGGTGGTCGTCAGCCAACGGAAGCGTAATTTTTGTGAGTTAGTTGACCGCATTATTTTAATGAAACACTCGTAATTTCCAATCGATTATGAGTTAATAAGTAAATACAAAGATATTTTGACACACAAAGCATATTGTCCATTGAAGTAGGCTAGGTACATATGTATAGTTCTTTGTTAAGTAGTACGATAAGTTACATATTGTTTAACAGTAACTAATGGACCGTCGACACAGGAACACTCGTCTATCATTACTCTCCACCGTTACCCCCACACCTTACCATTGTAGCGGTAGTAACGAACGACGTGACTAAATTGGTGACCCGACAATCCTGAATCAAGACGCCTACCTTCAGATACTTCTAATAGTGAAGAACCGTCGAGATCAAGTGAAACAGCATCATGTCAAGGGATAATGCCGAAGATTTCTGTGACGCCCAAGGAACCGTGACAGCGAAGAGCGACGTGGCTACGGTATCATTACCAGCACGAATACCACCTTTTTGGCGCCAAAACCCCCGTCTCTGGTTCGCACAATTTGAAGCCGCCATCGCTGCCAGTAAAATCGGAGAAGAACAGAGATTTAACCTCGTCGTCACACAGCTGGGCTACAACGATTTAGAACAGATTGGCGATATCATCCTCAATCCACCTAGTTCTGGCAAGTACACCGCACTCAAGAACAGGCTGATATCAACATACCAGGAATCAGACCATCGCCAGCTACAGAAATTACTCGGCGGCCTCGAACTCGGCGACCAGAAACCTACCCAGCTACTCCGTAAGATGCGTGATTTGAGCGGGAAACTCCTAACAGATGAAGCACTCCAAGTCATGTGGCTCAACCAGCTGCCCACGCAAGTCCGCGCCGTGCTCTCTGTAAACACCGAATCCACGCTCGAGATACTAGCTGCAATGGCCGACAAAATGATGGAGCACTTCGAGCCAGCATCAGTCGCCGCAGTCTCCACCGCAACCACGTCAAGTCAACGCGAAAGCCAACCGAATGCTGCATCCATGACGAACCTACAAGTCGATTTGTTATCAAAACAAATCGAAAAATTATCACTCGAGATCGCTGACCTACGCACGAGTCAACAACAGCGCGCGGCGTACCCCCGCCGCCCTCGCCCCCGTTCCCGCCACCAGTCCGCGTCGCGGCAACGCAGCGGTTCGCGCCAAAATTCCCGCGCGCCAAGCAAGCCGGGCGACGCTGATTGGCTGTGTTGGTATCACCACCGATTCGGAGAAGAAGCTCGCAGGTGTGAGTCCCCGTGTGCAACAAAGAAGCGGGAAAACTAGAACATACATCGACTGTGGCGGGAGTCGATGTTAATCAACGAAGCCACCGCCTATGCATCACCGACATTAACAACAGAGAGAAGTTTCTTGTCGACACCGGAGCCGACATATCTGTGTTAGCAGCAAGAAACAAACAATATTTGAAGCCGACAGAAAACACCTACAAATTATTCGCAGCGAACGGCACAGAAATATGTACCTACGGAGAGCGTACACTCGAGCTCAACTTAGGTTTACGTAGAAAATTCAGATGGACATTCGTCGTCGCTGACGTGAAGACATCGATACTGGGCGCAGATTTTCTAGTAAATCACAAATTACTAGTCGACTTACATCACCGAAGACTAATCGACCGCGTTACCGATCTCAACGTTAACGCCGTCCAAGTACAGTCAACTGAAGAAACCGTCTACATAATCGACCGTAACCACGCATATCATGACATCCTGAAGAAGTATCCAGACATTCTGCGACCCATGTCACTCAAGACTCCGGCTAAACACGACGTAACACACCGCATAGAAACAACAGGACAACCTATTTACTCGAGGCCACGCCCCCTTCCTCCGAACAAATACAACGCCGCAAAACTCGAATTCGAAAAGATGATGGAGATGGGTATCTGCAAACCTTCGAAGAGTCCATGGGCCAGTCCACTACACGTCGTCAAGAAAAAAGATGGTTCACTACGTGTATGCGGCGATTACCGAAGACTTAACGCCGTGACTGTACCCGACCGCTATCCAATTCCGAGAATTCAAGACTTTACGTACCAACTACACGGGAAAAAAGTCTTTTCAAAACTGGACATGAAGATGGCATATTTTTCTATACCAATCGATGAAAAAGACGCTGCAAAGACCGCCATTATAACACCATTCGGTCTCTTCGAGTTTAACTGCATGACGTTTGGCCTACGCAACTCAGGTCAAACGTTTCAACGTTTCATGCACGAAGTATTACGTGGACTCGATGACATAGTATTTTGTTTCGTCGACGATTTACTTGTTTACTCAACGAATGAAGAAGAACACCAGCGCCACCTACATCAAGTACTTGAACGATTGAACAACTACGGTGTCACACTCAACATCGATAAGTGTGAATTCGGCACGAACAAAATACAATTTCTCGGATACGAAGTCACGCAAGACGGAATCAAACCCACTGAAGATCGCATTCAAGCAATAATCACCTATCCGAAACCAACTACAATACAAGAACTCAGAAGATTTTTAGGCATGATCAACTTTTACCGCAGCTGCCTACCTCATCAAGCCGAACATCAAAACCTACTAAACAAGTACCTACACAATAGCAAAAAGAACGACAAATCACCAATCGCCTGGACGCCTGAAGCCGAACAAGCCTTCGAACAATGCCGCCAAAGCATACTCGAGGCGACCGTTCTGACGCATCCAATACAAAACGCTCCGCTTTGTTTACTTACCGACGCATCTGATACCAGTCTCGGCGCCGTACTTCAACAGAAGGTTGACAACGTGTGGAAACCACTCGCCTACTACTCCAAGACAATGAGCGAGACGCAGCGAAGATACAGTGTGTACGACCGCGAACTACTTGCGATGTACACAGCTGTTAAGAATTTACGTCGACTGATAGAGGGCAATGACCTCACGATCTGCACCGATCACAAACCTCTAACGTACGCGCTTACAAGAACGCCGAGCAGTACCGACACACCAAGAAGAGAGCGACAACTTCACTACATAAGTCAATTCTGCACAAACATCAAGTACATTCATGGCGATAAAAACGAAGCAGCTGACGCGTTATCACGGATATCAGAAGTCGAACTACTGAACTCAACTATCGACTACAACAAACTCGTTCAAGAATATGAAAACGATGCTGAGTTACAAGCTTGCCTGAACAACCCCAAACTCAACTTTACCCGACTGACCGCCACCGATCGCACCGACGTCGACTCAAGCTAATTCCAACTCATCAGCTGCACTTCATCCATCGAGCTCAACGCGCAACAACACCTACGTCACAAGATCCGGCCGCAGACAGGATGAGGGTACGTTTACATACAATATGAACGTATGGCGCGCTTTGGTTTGACTATATTACGTGAATTACGCCAAATGGTCGAGAGCCAGCGGTGGTCGGCGAACTAGCGTAATCACCCTACTTAGTTCATAATCATTTATTTAACGTCTGCTGACTGTGCTGCGGCTGCAGAAAACCTCAAATGGTGAACGTACGGTAACCTTGGTGACGGTGATAACTTTATTTCGAGCCGTTTAGTTCGATACGCAATTCCATAGAGTATGTGTACCTAACTTAGCTTGGCGCCGAGGGCACGTTCTTATTTTTTTGACGTGGCGGTCAAAAGGTTAAGGAAATATCCTAACGGTTGGTAGACACCTCCTGTGATCCAAGAGTTTGTTTTTACCTCAGTCAGAGGTTCAGCATTGCCATCCAACATGGCAATGCCGCCAGTCTCTGACACATTTCCAGATGACGGCGATACGGAGGAATTTCCGATGCTTTATTGTTTTAGTTCTTTAGTCTAATAGAGATTTTCTAGTTATAGATTTTCTTTTTTACTAAGCGTGTAAATGTTGTACCTGCATATTTTTGTCGTTAATTAAAATTAAATGATCAAATAAAAAATAAATAGCATCATAACCTTTTGCTGAAGTCTCTGCACCTCGTTGCGCACGTCTCGGCGCAGCTCGGCCAGCGCGGCGTCGTGCGACGCGTGCGCCGCCTGCGCCGCGTGCGCTGCGTGCGCCGCGTGTGTCGCGTGCGACGCGTGCGCGGCGTGCAGCGCGTGCGACGCGTGCGACACGCTCGGCCGCCGCTCGTCCAGCTCCTCCTCGATCGTGTCCTGTCGCGCGCTCGCCGACCGGCTCTTCGCGAACGTGGCCTGCCAAGGGATAGTCGACTCCGTCTGTCACGACAGTGGCGGTAGGCGTCGTGCACTCGGGCACAGGCTCACCTTGAGCGCGAGCGCGGTGGCCGTGGACGCGACGGTCACGGGCGGCGCCGGGGCGGGCGCGGGGGCGGGGGCGGGCGCGGGCTCGGCGCAGGCCGCGCTGGGCCGGTCGCGCGCGCTGAGGCTGCGCGTGAAGGCGCCGCGCGCGGGCTCGGGCGCGCCTGCGTCCAGCGAGCCGGTGGCCAGCAGGCGGCCCCACTTGCCGCGCGCGGCGGGCGCGGGCGCGGGGGCGGGCTCGCCGCGCTCGGGGTCGGGCGGCGCGGGCGCGGGCGCGGCGCGCGCGGGCGCGGGGGCGGGCGCGGCCGCCACGCTGCGCTCGCGGCGGAAGCGCGAGAAGATCTTGCGCACGAGGTGGTCCTGCGCCTGCTCCAGCTGCGGCTCGCGCTTGCGCCGCTCCATGAGCTCGCGCTCGCGCCGCACGTCCGCCACCTTGCGGAAGATGAGCCGGTGGCGCAGGTTGTAGGTGAGCGTGAGGTTGCGCGCGAAGCTGTTGGCGAAGGCCTGGTAGAAGTCCAGCACCTCGAGCAGGCGGTCGCGCTTGATGGTGTGCAGGTCGCAGTACGTGAGCGCGCGCACGTTGGCGGCCGACTGCCCCACGGCGCTGTCCTTCCAGAACGAGTCGCCGAACACGTCGCCCTTGCCTGCGGGCGGGCGCGTCAGGGCGCGGAGTACAGAACCTCACAGAACACCATTACAGAGTAGTGTCATGTAGTAGACCAATTTATCGGGCAAATATAACGGAGCAATGCACGTACCGAGGATGGCGACGACCTCGTCGTCCTGGATGACCTCGAGGCTGCCGGTGACGATGAAGCACAGCGAGTCGATGGACTCGCCCGTGTGGTACAGCAGGTCGCCCGGCGCCGAGTGCGACATCTGGAAGTGCATGGCGAGCGCGCGCAGGCAGCCGTCTGACGCGAGCCGGAAGGCGGGGTGCTCGTTGAACACCTTGCGGTTCAGGTGCACGCAGATGTCGGCCTTCATGTCCTTGGGGCAGTAGTTCAGCACCTGCGGACAGACGCGGGGTGACAGCCGCCGGCGGGCGGGCCGGGGCGGGGGCGCGCGGCCTACCTTGTCGGTGTCCAGCCCCTTGGTCATGGCCCACGTGGACACGACGTAGTCCATGACGCGCTCGCTCAGCGCCTTGGGCACCTCGTGCAGCTTCATGAACTCGCGCACGTTGTTCAGCATGTCGTGGTACTTGGCCGTGGCCGACGTCATTTGCTGGATGATGGTGGTCACGTGGCCGAATATGGTGGCGTACAGCAGAGCTGCCAACATTGGAACGCTTCGCGGTGAGCGGGAGCGCCCGCTCGACGTGCGATGCAATTATTTCACAAATATTATTGCATTCAATACTTTTCTAGCAGTTAATGAGTTAACTCTTCACGAATGTCTGACACACCAAGTTTTTATGACAAGTAACGCTCGGCAAACATCATACAAAAAGAGCGTACCTACTACTACCTACATTACTTTCCATAACGTAAGAAATGAATTTCAATGAAACATCAATCTATGAGTGATCCAACCAAACTGAGGAGCGTCATGTATGACCGACGTAATGCTTTGCAGCTTTTAAGGACGCGCATTCGATTTAGCGCAACTCAAAATCTAAACGATTGCTAGAACGGCGTAGCAGCATTGACCCACACTAGTACAATACAAAGGTCTATTTGTGTGCATCAGAAAAAAAATATGCACGAAATAAGCACGAATCATTGAAATTGATCGGCAAACTACAGCGCGCGATGTTAGACAGTGCTTTTTAAAATAATTGTCTAAAATAAATGAGCTCGTATAATGGACTGAAAAATATTCTGTATATTAAGCATAACATTTACTTTCATAAAATAAATATATCAGTTATGTTTTTATTCAAATACTGGTGAAAAAAAATTGTCAAAGTGAACCGATTTTCTACTTTTTCAACATTGTTTTTTAATACATAATAGTAATATTTTCGTAATTTTGGCTCTGTAGCTGTCTTTATGACTGTATATACAGTTGGAAAAACGCATAAAACAAAATATTTTGGCATATTGTAATGGTTGTATTCGTCCTGAAAGTTAACTCTAACGTGTATTTTCGTAAAACGATATGAAAGAATTGTCTTCGCTTTAAAAAACCATAATTAAAAATTGTACTTTTACTCTGTAGCTGTCTAAATCAAGACTTAATCTTTCTAAAACTGTAAATTGTCTTTAAATAATCTGCTCACATAATGACGATATTACTCTGGGCAAAACGCAAAAACATGAAGTTTTCGTCACGAATCGAATACGCGCTCTTAAGACATTTCGTCGCCTCAGTGCTTGTTTGCTCTAACGACCTCAAAAATTAACTTTAAATGCAGTATTGTCAAGAATTTAATTTCGGTCCTGTTGATCAAAGAATAATTAAAACTTTTTTCTTCTAAAACTAAAAAAAACGAATTTAAATTTTTGTGACACGACACCGTCATGAAAATTTTGTGCTTATTTGGTCTATGTCCAGTTTTTGTTTAACCCCTTTAAAATTTTACATCGCAAGAGACTGAGTGCTTGAGTGTTCTTTGTCCACTCAATCGATCAATCACAGTCCATGACGCCATGTCCGCCATTTTGTTTGATTTGACACTGCGGCTGTAGCAATCACGAGAAACGTGTCGTCGCTCCCGAAAACTATTCTAAATTGTTTAGATTGTTGAGTTTTTGTGTTTTTATGTTTTAAACTTAATGCCAAATTATATCTAGAACATATTTAAAAGTAAATGGAACGAGACGCAGCCGCAAACTGAGCAGAAAGTACTTTTAGTTTACACTCGATTCCGTTTTGAATTCGAAACAGAGTGTTGTTTTTAATGACTTTAAACTACCTTTAAGCTATATCAACTAGCAAGAGTGCGGTCGCTTACTCGTATACGTATTTACAAGCTATAAACGGATATAAATACGTACGTATTCAAAAAATAGTATTTACCAAATTTGAGGGCATCAGGGACCTGATTTCTAATACAGACTATCTTTCAGAAAATATTTGTTTTAAGATTGAAGGCGCTAGTTATCATCTCATATTAAGCATCCCCCATAGCACCATTATTATAATCTCAGAGCTTTCATTTACGCTAGTCAGTGTAAATTAAGGCCTATGACACACGAAGTAAAAGCTTTTGACTCTAAAGTAACCAACTCTAGTTACAGTTTTGTCACTTGGGTTGCTTCGGGTGCTCTGGGCTTTGCCGTATTATATGTATAAAAAAACTAAAGCTTAGTTATTTAATGTTATGTCTTTGTCTTTCAAACTCAAATCATAATTCGAAAAAAATTGCCAAGAACATTTTTAACTATAATAGGTTTATGAATTGTTTGAGTCTTTTATGAATAAAACGGTGATCTGTACACCATCCTGTATATTATATCTGTAACATAGAACTAACAAACGCAAAAATGAAACAGTCACTTTGTCTTATCTCTAATGTGTGTCTTGTGTGTGTGTGTCCTAAGTCCACATTCGTAATAATATTTGTGAATGTTTGTCCTATCTCCACACAAAAACTGTAAAATAAGGTAAAAGTAATGACCATCTGTAGATAAAAATTATATTACAACCAATTCATTGGTAACTCATGTATTCAGAAAGATATTCAATTCTCAAAACTTACGAGTTTAAAAAAAAATAGAGGAAAATACGTTTCTCCTGTAAAATTTAACCAATGGTAGATAGGACAAATAAGCAGTAAGGTGACGATTTCTCTAATATTTGCCACATCCACGGAGATAGCGTGGAGCGGGACACGGAGAGTATAATTATCCATCCGTCTTCTAAACTATAGATTTTGCTTAATTTTATTGTTCTCAAACGAAATGAAATGAATTGTATAAAATTTTTCGACAGTTTACAATCTCGCGAGGTGCCTACTAGCATTAAGTATACGATGATAGACTGACCAGCGCTACCACTATATTCTCTTGGGCTATCACGCAGCACTTGATACGGATCATTATTACCGAAACAAAACAAAACAAAATATGTACAAAATAGTCTGGAATAAATGTATGTAAGCACAGCTGCATCGTACTGATGATGTTCCCTGATTGACATCGCTGACGATACGCAGAGAGTGCTAGCGTGATAGCATCGAGAGTAGGCCGATCTCTCTTCGCACATTAATGATATGATTTGGTGCTTATGTAGGCAAATGTATCGTAGTAGTTTATTTTATTTAATAACTGGTTCATATGTGATCCGAGCTCAGTCTGCGGCCGTACATGACGCTCATGACCACGTATGACGCGCGGCGACACTTCGTGGGCCTGCACGGGGAGGTGGGGGCGGCAGCGGGTGACACAACTGTACACGGGTTTGTGGACGGAGTAAGGGAGGGAGGGGTGCAGCGATGGTGCGCGAGAACACAACACACACACCGTGCGCACGCGACAGAGTGAGGACGGTACGGAGGGGAGGTGCGGGAGGTGCGGGACAGAGGGGGGCGCGGGGGGCGCGAGAACACAACACACACACCGTGCGCACGCGACAGAGTGAGGACGGTACGGAGGGGAGGTGCGGGACAGAGGGGGGCGCGGCCCCCGCCGCAGCGCGGGCCCTGCGCGGGGGTCGCGCCGTGCTCCGGCTAATAACAGAAGAATTCCGGCACCTGCCACGATCATCATGCAGATGGTGAAGATCTTCTCGTTATCGGTCTCGGCGGCGACGTTGCCGAAGCCCACGGAGGTCATGCAGGTCATGGTGAAGTAGAGCGCGGTGACGTACATGGTCTTGCGCGACGGGCCGTTGACGAGCTCGGGCCCGTCCGACTCGTTGGACCACACATACGAGTACGGGCTCTGCGTCACGTTGGCGAGCTTCCACAGCCACGAGTACTGCAGGCCCGAGTCGGCGTCCGAGCGGCCGATGGAGTACCACACGCACGCCAGCCAGTGCGCCACCAGCATGTAGAAGCACAGCAGCAGGATCAGCATGGCGGCGCCGTACTCCAGGTAGCGGTCCAGCTTGCGCACCACGCGGCCCAGGCGCAGCAGCCGCACCACCTTCAGCGCGCTGAACAGGCTGCCGATGCCCTGCGAGCACGCGTCGTGTACCACTGTACCAGTGTCGCCAGTGTGTGGACGGAGGGCTAGCTGTGTCGTACTCACGTCCTCGTCGTGGTCGAAGGCGTTGAACACGTCGTAGGGCAGGCACGACAGCAGGTCGATGAGGAACCACGACTTGAAGTAGTTCTTGCGGATGACCTTGGGGTCGCTCACCACTTCGCCGCCCGGCCCCACGAACGTGGTGTGGAAGTTGAGCACGATGTCGATGAAGAACACCACGTCCACGATGGAGTCGATCACCAGCAAGGACACGTCCTCGCTCGTCTTGTTCTTGAAGGCCACGTTGTACGGCACCATTATGGCCGTGTAGAACGTGAGACACAGGATGATCCAGTCCCAGATGGCCTTGAAGGCGCAGTAGTGCAGCAGGATGTGCGGCGGCGTCTTGGGCGCCTCCTGGCGGTACTGCGGCAGGACGTCGCCCGACAGCGACATCACCTGCGACACACACAAGTCGACACGCACACACACACTCACGCGCAGCCAGCCTACCAGCACTACAAGCGTTCATACACGAGGTATACTAGCAAAAGAAACATACCCACGTGTCCTAGAGAAACACTGAAAATATTCTTTGTCAAGATTTCTTTTTTACCACTTTGTCGGTTGCTGCTTTCTACTTTTAATAGTTTTTAGCTACACTGCGGACAAAATAATCTACTAAGAACTGGATTTTTTTTCGACTCAAGGACCAAAAGTAACAAAAATAAGGATTCTTGTTATTTTTTGTTAGAGTCGAGCAAAGGGCAAAGTTGGCCGGTTTTACGACTAACAAATTAATCTTAATTATTAAAAATAATCAGATTTTTTTAAGACGGGTTATAAAATCAAATTGCTAATAAAGAAATTCGCGCGCAATTTTTCACAATTCTTTCTCTAAAAATACTAAAGTTTAAGACATTGTATTTAATTTTCTTCACAAGCGCGTTCAACAACATCCTATGAAACCCGCGCGTCACAGCGTGAGTATTTTATCATTACACACTCGGCTCAATCACAACCTCACTTTATGTTTGGGCTGCTGTCCAGCCTCGTTTGTAATGAAAACCTGAGCTTACTATAGTAAGTATCATACTCATTAACCGACTTTAAAAAAGGTCTGATTATTTTTTCTACCGTAAAACCTGGCACCTTTGTCAGTGGTTGTTAAATTTGCCATGAGCCGGCTTTTAAGGAAAGTTAATTTGTTACGTCAAAATCGTATTTTTTACAACGTGTGTATGTATACCTTATATCAAATTTAGATATTTGATTGGCAACATTTTATTTTATAAGACACAACCCAGCTCTCATAGAACTGTCAATTTTGGCGGTTACATTTTTCGTGTTTTAATTTTGAGTATCTTCATGATCTGGAACTTTGATGAAAATATGTGGTATAAGCTTTGTGTATGTAAGTAAAATTTTGATACCTTTAAAATTCTCAAGAGTGTTATTTAATTAAAATCATGATATTTTACGTCTCATAAAGCAATTTAACCCTAAAAATCACTGTTGGCAAAATTACCAGCCCTATTTAAAGTTTTAGTGATGTCAGCTTTGCTATGTTTTCTTAGAGGTTCGGGCTGTCACAAAAATATACTAAAATTATCTACTTGAGTTTTTTTTTGCCTACTTTTGATGGGATTTTTGATATTTGAGTTTTACCAACCTAAGTTATTTACTTATATAAAAGTAAATTAATAATGCCTAAGGCATTAAGTCCGCCTTTGTACCTTTGTGCATGAAGTATAAATAAATAAATAAATTATTCAATAAGTGAAATTAATTTTTACTTAATTTTTTTAGGATACTTATGTGAAGTCGATCGAGGCTTAAGTTGGGAAGCAGAGTTTACATAGATATTCACCAAAAATTATAAATGCTGCAAAACTGCAAAATAAACACATTCTCACAAGAAAACTTGATACTTTTCTACTATTAGTGTGATTTGTATTGATTTTATTATTGCATTTGTTGTTAATTTTAAAGATTTTATGTTCCTTAATATTATTAAATGCTTGTTTGTTTATTGAGAAAAATAATTACTATACGTACCTAACCTACGATGCAAACTATCTTTATTATTTTGTTTGTTTTAAATTTTGATAATTATCTATACTAATATTATAAAGAGGTAAAATTTGTTTGTAAGTTTGTATGTTTGTATATAGGGGGTAATCTCCGAAACTACTCATCCGATTTCAAAAATGCTTTCACCGTTAGGAAGCTACGTTATCTCTGAGTGTTATAGGCTATATTGGATTATCAAAAAATTAGTGATTTTTGAGAAAATTTACGTGGAAGAAGTCGTGGGAAATCTGGTCTCCTGGTACATTAGTGGCCCTATACCAGGAGACCAGAAAATTCACGCGGGCGTAGTCGCGGGCAAAGTGCTAGTAATTAAATATTTTAATAAGACAATTTTAATCTTTTTAGATTTTAATCTTTCGACAACCCTGACCCCTGACTGCCATTTTATTAAGTTAGAAAAACTAAACAAGGCAGGTAAATTTGCCACATTGTGGAGTATTTCCTTTTCCAGTTCAAAATATTATAAATATTTGTATAATTTTACTGTGACCAACCCTGTTGACAATGATGACAGCGATATTTTATGCTAATTCTATTAATTTTATCCAACATTTTGGTATGGCAATCTATTCTTACCACAAGTGATGGATGATTAACTTTACATTAAAAGGTTTTTGGACAAAAATATCAGTAATGCTTGAGAAAACATAGTGATCCGACATAGTGATTCCGTTTCAATTCTACATAATATTTACTCTGTAGGTATCTGATTTATTGTTGATATATTACTTTCATAGAATTTTTTCACGAAAATTCTTTTCAAACATTTTTATCCATCTTTGACGTTTCCACGTTGCCAGGTTTTACGGTATTATCATTTTGTACGCAGCACGCACACACACAACACTGCTACTGCCCACAGAGACAGTGTGGTCACGTGCTGTCACAGATAGGTACTGGTGCTGTGCTCAGAGTGAGCTTCTGTAGGTGTGCGTGCGTGCCGTCCAGGTGATGATTGATGACCCGTTCAGATTGGTAGTAAATGTTCCTACGAATCTGAAACTATTAGAGGTAGAAAAATATTACTAATTGTATCTAAGCATTTTGATCTGTTGTCTACGATGACACGCCACTATGAGTGTGAATCTCTGAATCAGATGACCCTGAATGAAAAGTGTATATTGTTATGTTTTTTAGGTCAAGATCTTTCTTTTGACTGCTTTATTTTTGTTTGTGTAATCACTTAGCCTTACCTAACAGTAGGTACCTACCTACATAAACTGTCTATTACTTAAACCTACGTCTACAAGGTATGACTTTAATAAATTGATAGGTACTTAGGTACTAGGTGTATGTTACAAATAAGCTCTCAAACATCTCAAAACATGAATCATTTTACCAAGTTTTCGTTAGGTACCTACCTATTTGTTATTTTCATCACAGATTAGGCAGACAGCACTAAAACTAGACGAAGTTTGACTCTTGTGTGTGTGTAGTCTGTGTTCTAGGTTTTTGCAATAAATACAAATCAATCATTCAACGATTTGTTGACGTATTATGGCATTCACCTAATCCTCTTTAACTCATTCAATTAATTATTTCGGTGCTCCTGCAAATTCGGAAACCTATAGGTAGGTAGGTAGGTAGTAGTAGTAGGTAGTACCTAGCATTAGACAAAAGCAGCAAAATACCGTCAACTGTGGCATCTTTACTTTCCGTGGGTATCTTTACCTAAGCATACCCTATACTAGTTCAAGTTAATTTTTGTTTTATCTGTGGCAGTTTATGTTATTTCGCACTTATTGGTAGATTTTGTAATAAATTGTGGTAACCCAAAAAGTTTTTTAAGCTAGCAACTTCGTTAACTGTCAAGATAAAGTGGTTTTTCGTTATATGCGGTCAATTTCGTTATATGCGGTCTTCGCATAAAGATTGGTGTTTCCTGCAGTAAATCAAAGTGGCGCATATTAAATAGCATTTGGTATATTGTCATGTTGGTATAACGCAGTGATTAAATCCTAAGAATCTTCTATTTCCTGAGTTATTCGAATAGGTAATGTTATTTGAGGTTAGGTAAAGTTACCAAACTCAGCATGAAGGCAACTTTACATACATACTTTTTAACGAATAGTTTTGATTATAATTACGCCAAGTGCCTACTTAATTTTTTGACGCAAAGTAATGCAAAAATAAAAGTTTATTAATAAAAAAAGAATAATTATGTGTATTATTTTTCGACAACCCTGATGGCATGCGGCAATTCCTATGATAATTTTGAATTTCTGTTGGCAACTTTACCTATGTATTGGTAGTGGTTACTCAAAGAAAGATGTTAACTTCAAAACAAAATACATCGCTTTTTTATCGCCTGGACCTTTGGCAACTTTACATTGCATGCACTTTGGAACACATATTCAATAAAAACTGTACGCTAGGTAAAGTCGCCAAATTTGTGTCAATTTTACCTCGCTCATATTCTTGGTTTTTTTAGCAATTCTATGTGAGATTTAGTAGAATTCATTGGTTTAACCAAAAGGGACACACATTTTGTACAAAATAAATCAATAAAAGCTTAAATATCTAGCTACATTTTGTGATAAATAGTTAAAAACGTAAAAAATACGGTAAAGTTGCCACAGTTGCGATAATTATTGGGTTGGGTTTACGAAGTAAGTATGTTGGGTTCCAATAACTGCATATCCATCTAGGTAGTATAAATAAAAATAAATTGCTGCTCGTTCATCATCATCATCAGCCTGAAGACGTCCACTTTTGAACAAGGACCTCCCCCATAAATGGGAGGCGTTGCCATAATCCCCACGCTTGGCAGGCGTCTTGGGAACCGCAGTGAAGTTGTTAAGTACACGGAAGCCGCTGCTGCCCGACTTCCGGATTTTCCCTTAGTCGCCTTCGAGGACACCCTCGGGATGAAATGGGGGGGTGTTATTCTAGCTCGTACACCCCACGGGCAACTCGCTAGTCGCTGCTGCTGCTCGTTAGTTTCGCTTAAACTCGAGAACCGCTGGACCAATTTGGCTAATTTTGGTTTTGAAATATTTGTGGAAGTCCGGGAAAGTTTAACGGTGAGAAAATAGATAAGATGGGTAGGAAGATAGGTAAGTATACCTATCAAGGTAGGTAGGTCGGTAGGTAGGTAGATAGGGCAAATAGTGTACCTACCTACCTAAGTAGTAGATAGGGACAGGTCAAGTCTGAGTTAGTGATCAGAAGTTGTTGTAGCAAACACAAAGAGGTTTTACGTAATACATGAAGTCATTGAGCGTCATCTGATACCGAGGTGACCATGTGTGTGTGCGTGATGTACTGACGTGCGCCAGGTGGCTCGCGCGCTGCGGCTCCTTCAGCGCCGGCAGCGCCGACACCAGCACGGAGCGCGAGCGCGTCACCGAGCGCGCCAGCTTCGCGAACTTCGACAGCCCTGCTCGACACACAGCCGTTAGTAGCTAATCAAGGGACGACGAATAGCTAGGCACGTCGTCTTCTCCCATCAGCTGTGACACGTGTATAATGTTTGAATAGGTAAGTACCTAGGTACTGTGTAATAATATCTTCAATATATTAACATACCTAATTCATATTTTATGCACTTTCTGTTTCACCTACGATTCGGTACCGTAAATCGTGGCAACTTGACCAAACCTGTAGTAACTTTACCATATCATAGTTATTTGGCATACACACAAATAACTTTAAATTGTCTGTGGATAGATACTTCGTCGTAATGGTAGTAGTTTTTCGATATTTTCCGACAGCATTTTTATATTTTTTATAACTGATAACACAGATAGTTTGTTCAATATGGCTGTTGCAACAATTTCACACCTATTAATAAAATTTATTATATATATAATTGTGGTCGCAGATGCTAAACTATATGTTACATATTAGTGAAATTTTGATATTACATGTAAAAAACGGTTGGCATTACTGTTACAACATCAGCTAATTGTTATTTCTTCGCTTTATTGAAATATCACTTGGGGTATTGTTAATCAGGTTAGGTAAAGTTACCACTGGCTGGGTTTTGGCAACTTTACCTGTGAGTTGGCTCAAAAATCAAACATTTATTCATGATTTTCTTTTGTGTTTAGATAATAGTTTTTGGTATAATTTGGAAGATATTGAAAAATAATCTTAATGAGATAGCTTGTAATAGGGGCATGCTAGCATACTACATATATTGATTTTTTATCGCGTTAAGTGTGCGTTTTGGTTTTACTTAATGCATGTCTATTGTTTCAGAACAAAAATGCTCCCTAAAAACGCGACCGTAAAAAACTCGGGGCAAGGCCATATAAAAATTATAGTGACGAAATGATGACCCATTGGAATGGTTAAAAATTAAAATAATAAAAAAAAATTCTTATGAGGCCGAAAATTTTAGTAGGACTATAGAAAAACATATACAAAATCTCCATTCAGATAAGCCTGGACCTCCGTTTAAATTAACGTCAGATGAAGAATTGAACTTTGTCAAATTCCTCAATCCTCAATAAGCTTTATACTTAACTAATTACAAAACTTAAGAAGACTGATTTCGTTTAGCGGCTATGCCATTTCATGCTTTAATTTAAGATTAATATACCTGTACTCCATTTACAATAAGCATTAGACAGAAGTAAAAAAGGTTCTTTTTAATGCACATTTTGTAACAAAAGTACAATAAACTTGCTAAAGTTACGATAGACACCGAATTTATTATAATCTATTTTTACAGTAGCTGTCACGCGTATTTGTAACTATTCTAATAATTTATTTTCTAAAATTATGTGGCTTTTATTTAGTTGTATATTTAATTCCAATTTAAAATTACAGTGTCAATGCTAAAAACCTAACAGTAGCAGGGATGAACAATTCGTTTCACTGTAATTCTACCAAATTTAAAATGTTACCTAATCTTTAAAAGATTTTTATTCTGTTTATAATATTATACGTCCATATTTAGTACTATCTTAAGATCTATTTATCAAAATTATGTTAAAATAAGTTTAATTAAAATTGTTTTAACTTATCTTTCAAATAAAATGTCTTGCATTCCTGCATCTATGAGCCTCTTTTTTCTAATGCAAATGCTATTATAAATGGAGTATAGGTTCTAGGTATATTTTGTTATAAGGAAAAAAGTATTCTAAATAAAAAAATAAACAACTGAATTTTTGTATTTTGACAACACTACGAAATATTTTTTTTTGTATGTAAATTACAAAAATTCCAGTGGCAACTATACCTACGGCCATTTTTGGGTCTCCTTGATTGAATTATTCCCTCATTGTTTTTTGATAGTAAAGATAATCTTTAAAAGAAGCATCTTTACCTAAATTTGTATTAAATAATGCAATGATTTATAAAAAAATATACAACGAAAAAAGTAGATAAAGTTGGCAATTTCGTGTCAATTTTACCTGTGTTGTTTATTCCTCTCTGTGGGTTTAATTATCAAGTTTCAGCGACATATGCAGAAAACGGTACCCAAAAGTGTAATATGTATATAGGTATTATACAAATTGAGTTTGTATGCATGCAACATGAAGTTAAAAAATAGAACAATAATTTGTGAAAAAAAATATGGTCAAGTTGCCACGTTTTACGGTACTTATTCTGTGGCGAAATCCGGAAATCCGTTTTCTTTTCGTAAATGTATACTTAAATTAAAAGTACCACCATCATTATCACCATCATCGTTTATCTTCATTTCTTATTTTTATTTTTGGTGCGTTTAAATTGAAAGCTACTGGTCCATGAAGAAGCTAATGAAGGGCGATTTACCGATCTCCCTGAAGCGAAAGCTCACCGATATGTGTATCCTGCCCATCCTAACCTATGGTGCTCAGACCTGGTCGCTCACTGAGTCTCAAAAGTTCCGCCTCGGAGTGTGACACTGACGGTGGAACGCAGCACTAAGTGTAAAAATAACAGACAAAATACGAAAAACCACGCTGCGCTCCAAAACAGGGATCTTAGACGTGAATAAAAAGGTTGCCCGGCTCAAATGGGATTAGGCGGGTCACGTCAGCCGCATGCACAGTGACCGCTGGGCAACAGTTAATGGATGCCTGAAGATGGTCGGCGTCGCCAAGGCCTGCGGAGGAGGAGGCTTTTAAATTGCCCAGCAGAGAGACAGGAGCAGAGGGAACAACAGGTTGAAAAAAATTAAATATCTAATTAAGGGGGCGGCTGATATCCTCGCTACGCGATTAGATAATAGCACGAAATGCAGGAATCGAACGCGTCCACGGCGGGTCTCGTCCTAATGAAGAATGCTCTCTCTCTCCGCATGATGCACAGCACCACTGAGTGCACTGACCAGCTCGCATGCTCTGCTCGACAGCATTGAGCGCTTAGCGCAGCAGTAGGTAAGGCATGGTTTGCACTTCAAATAAGTAATGTGGGTAGGTAGGTACCTGTTCAATTGAATATGATGTCGCTATTCGTGCCTGTTTGTGTGTTCCCTTAGTTATTCAAAACAACAAAATAAATTCTGATACGGTTACCGTCATTATTTAAATGTCTTGTTACAAAGTTTATAGATACGTCTGTGTGTGTGTGAATGTAAATGACACCACAGTCAATGAGTAACGTGTGTCGAAGTCAAGTAGCATCGCAGTGAAGATCTATCGCGATAACGTGCATCGCAATTTTGTAGCATCGTAGTAGCATTTATCGATATTTTGTGCGTCGACATTTCGTATGCTACTCATGACAGATGCTGTTTTAGGATTATTTAGCGAATTGGGTGAATTTGGCAATGGTATGTTTTCAAGTTCAATACATTGCAATGTTGGAACACTGGTAGGTGGTAGCCTGTCGTGAATGTGTGTGTAGTTCTGTGGTACTGTGAGTAGAGTAGGTACTGGCCTCCTTTGGGGTCGTCGGCGTCGATGGGCTGCTTCAGCGCCGTGATGTCGCGGAACGTGAGCAGGAACAGCACCACCAGCTCGCGCTCGTTGCGGATGGGCGCCACGTGTACCAGCAGCCACAGCGGCGTGCCTGCAACAAGCGTCCGTCAGAGCGCCGCCGCCCCCGCCCCCGCCCCCGCCCCGCGCCCGGTACGTACGGTTCTTCTTGTAGAGCAGGATCTCGAACTGGTCGGCGAGGTGGTGGTCGAGCGCGCGGTCCACGCGCTCCACCGCCTCCTTCTCCGTCAGCTCGCCGTACATCCACGTGCACCTACAACACGCTCACGTCACGACACGCCACCACACACATGCACACTCGCCACTGATACTTCCTATTATTCAACTGGCACGACTACTCCTAGGCCTGAAGCAGCTCGGGTTGTCCTGGCCGATTCCAGGCAATCCCGCAATCGCGACCATCGCATTCTATTGGGACAACGATACTCGGTTAACCGGTCGGATTATGCCCAGTTTAACGTGTTAGGTGCGCTAAAGACATGATTATTTCCATTCGAACATCAGAAATAAATTGCCACACATTTTCTTATACCCAGGTACATAGTAGGTGTGCAACACATTTTATCGATTTTAATTATTAATTCAAATTCTCTAGAAGACCGACAAGTAATCTGGGCAAGCTAACACAAGACTGCAAGCCTCGTCTCGATACAGTATAGGTAACGATACAGATCAAGGAGGATAAAGAACAACGTGTAGCTGTGTTATGATGAATACCTGCACGACTTTTGCATGACCTCGGCGCGGTTGTAGCCGCTCATCTTGCAGAAGGTCTCGTTGCAGTACACGATGGGGTAGTCCACGATCTGCGCGTTCGCCAGCAGGAAGCTGCTGTCTGCTGCAGGGAAGCGGCACACGTTACACGCGTAGCGGGGAGGCACTGGGGTGTGGGTGGAGCATGCACGGGTCACTCACGCTGCGAGGAGGAGCGGCGGATGATGTTCTCGAGGAAGGTGTTCTGCGGGGCCACGAGCCCCCGGCGGCCGCCCGGCATGCCGCCGCCGCACGCTAGCGCCGCGAGCGGCCGTCACATGCCTGCCGACTCTGCCGACTCTGCCGACTCTGCCGACTCTGCCGACTCTGCCGAGCCGCGCCTGCCATCGTCACATTTGGTTAGCTCGTATTTGTCGGTTATTCTATACTAATCAGTATGTCTATAGATTCTGTTAACATCTCCTCGTTGAACACCTAGGTGAAGTGAGCTTGAGGTGAGCACTCATAATTAGGTATCTAAACCGAGGGCCAGATAGTGTATGGTGAATACAATTGAAGATTATCGGCATAAAGATACGAAAGTCAAAGTCAAAGTCAAAGTCAAATCATTTATTTCAATTAGACCATTATAAGGCACTTTTGAACGTCAAATGAGAAAAAAAAAAAATTGATTCTAGGTGCCCATTCCAAAAGGTAGTTTTGTATGGAGAAGAATGGGCAAGAAACTCCATACTTACTCTTTTAAAAACGATGTTAACAATATTTGCATTTAGAGGAATTATATAATTATACGTGAATACGATGTACCTAGCATAAAAACACTAGGTATTTGAAAGTGTGTACAAAGTATCACAGATTAAGGAATGACAGACTAAGTTATATGTACATAGATACACAGTGTTCACATATTACATATTACAATTAATGTTGAAACAGTAGACGACCACTCCTTATATTTTAACAAACAATGAATCAGTATGTGAGCCTGAGCAGTGTATAAAAAAAGAGTCAAATATATATATGTACATATTTATACTAAGTATGAAATTAGGTATTTTAAATTAGCAATCGGTTCGATTTTGTCTAGACTGTCGATCGTCCTATGGAGCTAGACCAGCATGTTTCCAAGCATTCTTATCTTGAATATAGTCCTCTAGATTATAATAAGCTTTTTTACAGATTGTACTTTTAATATATGATTTAAATTTTGTTTCACTTAGTTGTAATATATCACTAGGAATTTTGTTGTAGCACTTAACACAGTACCCCATAAAAGATGTATGGACTTTAGACAATCTAAAATATGGTTGAGCTATTTTGTCCTTGTTTCTAGTATTAAAGTCATGTCTATCACTTACTTTATTAAACATATGTAAGTTTTTTCTTACATACATAATATTTTCATAAATAAATTGGCAAGGCACTGTCATTATATTAATATTTTTAAATAGTTCCCTAAGAGATTCGCGGCGACGTAGATTATAAATGGCTCTGACAGCTCTTTTTTGTAAAATAAAAACGGATTCAATGTCAGCAGCCCGACCCCACAGTAAAATACCATACGACATAATGCTGTGAAAGTAGCCAAAATAGACCAAACGAGCAGTTTCTACATCTGTTAACTGTCTTATCTTTCTAACAGCATAAGCCGCGGAGCTTAGTCGCCCCGCAATAGACGAAGACAGTAAGTTATAAAATAATGAAAATGGAGAATAGCAATGTGGAAAGAAAATCGCCCTTGTTGGAACACCAGCATCCAGTATGTCTATTCTGTTACAATCTTCCTTTGGTGAACACCCAGGTGAAGTGAGCTGTCATATGTCCTGATGCATGGGATTTACAAAGCACTACAATCGGATGACAGCTCACTTCACCTAGGTGTTCACCGAGGGAGATTGTAATAGAACAGCACTGCGGATCACGCCAACTTGACGTGCTCTAGTCACCGCGGAACGACTGCTGACGTCCCCGAGGATAAGAAGAGAACCATTCCAGCGCCTCGGAGAAAGCCATAAGATGTGACAGGATGGATATGAGAATATTGTGACTGACGGCATTAAAGGCATCGGAGAAATCTATTAAAATCAAAACAGTAACCTTAGTATCACCCATTGCTTCTCTAATGTCACCAGTCACTTTAGAATGGTCCGGAATCAAGGAAAAAGTTGACAATGTGGGTAATTCGTGGAAGAAGAAAGTCAGAGCAAGTTGACCATATATAACGACTGATAATTGTCATGGCCTATTAGATCTAATAGATGGGGTGGTCTTTTCAATTGCATCCAAGTTGACGATATTTTGTTCAATATTGTAGAGCAGAAATGAAATCTACTTAAATATCACGCAAATATGCGACAAGTTTCTATAAACTTGTAGCATATTACCAGAAATGAAATCTACTTAAATAACACGCAAATATAATAAACTTGTCGCATATTTGCGTGATATTTAAGGAGATTTCATTTCTGATAAAGGTTATCCTTTCGGTGGAACACCAATATGTGTGCACCATCCACCAGCAACACTAGTACGACAATACATAACAACATGAGGGAGAAAACACATCACAAACATGAAACAAATAATTTAAGAAAAACAAAAACATACTTGACAGTCCAGGTTTAGGTTATAGGAGTACCGTACCTAACTAAGTATATTGTGTAAAAGATGTCAAGGACATGGAATTTTGACAAAAAAAGTGTAGTTCATAACTAATATTTCGGTAGAGTAAGCTAGTATTCATAAATAAACTGGCACTGCAGGCGCGGGGACCGGCGCGTGGCTGTGCATGCTCACCACTCACCATACGTATAAGGAGATGGTACTCTAATATTAACACGACAGTTTGTGAGGGTGGACGTTTGTTACTCTTTCACACTCTAACGTCTGAACGGAATAAGCTGAGGCACACGTAGTGACATACATGTCGTTGTTCGATAACGTAACGATACAACGTTAAACAGTAGCTTAACACATAGGAATTTGTGTCCCCCATTGTGGGGTAGGTCATTTAGGAGCGTAGTTTAGCTCAATTCTGAAGTGTACGCAGTGGAAGTCGCGCGCAGAACATAGTGTAAGTATTAATAATATTTTGTACTGTTTACACAAGATACCTTCAATACAACAAACTAAATAACTCATGAATATGAACAACAATTATTAAACTCAGGGTTTCAGGGTTGCTCCATAGTGGTCCTCGAACAAGAGCAATCCTGGAATATATGTAAACAAGCGACAAGTGCGGGGTGGACTCGGGCCCTGAGGGTTCCGTCTCAAACTTATATTCGGCTACACGTGACTCGGCTTATGAATTTCAGATTTCGGATCGAAGGACTTTACTTATCTTTGCAGTTGATAAATATGTACACATGAAACTACATCATACTCGATGCTCTAAAGTCTAAATGTATATTCTTGCAATTCTTCGCAAGGATATCAAATTTTAAATATGTAACATGTGGATAACGTTGTGAGTTACACATTTATTAACTTTAGATACTAAGGATTGTTAATTAAGAGACCTTTGTGTAACTGTTTGTTTTCCCAAAGAAATTCACACTTCCATACTAATGAAAGTAACTCTGTCTGTTACGCTTTCATGATGAAACGGACGAACCGATTTTGATGAAATTTGGTATGAAATTAGCTTGAACCCTGGGGAAGGACATAGGCTACTTTCTAATTCGCGACTTCGTTTGCATCCGCGATAACCGACATTCACGCGAACGAAGTCGCGGGCAAAAGCTAGTAAATAAATAAATGGATTTTAATGTTTAAGGGCGCGTATTCGATTTAGCGCAACTCAAAATCTAAACGATTGCTAGAACGGCGTAGCAGCATTGACACACACTAGTACAATACAATGGTCTGTTTGTGTGCATTAGAAAATAAAATAAGCACGTAATAAGCACGAATCATTGAAATTGATCGGCGAACGACAGCGCGCGATGTTTTACAGTGCTTTTTAAAATAATTGTCTAAAATAATTGAGCTCGTATAACGGACTGAAAAATATTCTGTATATTAAGCATAACATTTACTTTCATAAAATAAATATATCAGTTATGTATTTATTCAAATACTGGTGAAAAAAAATTGTCAATGTGAACCGATTTTGTACTTTTTCAACATTGTTTTTTAATACATAATAGTAATATTTTCGTAATTTTGGCTCTGTAGCGGTCTTTATGACTGTATATACTGTTGGAAAAACGCATAAAACAACATATTTTGTCATATTGTAATGGTTGTATTCATCCTGAAAGTTAACTCTGACGTCTATTTTCGTAAAACGATATGAAAGAATTGTCTTCGCTTTATAAAACCATAATTAAAAATTATACTTTTGCTCTGTAGCTGTCTAAATCAAGACTTCATCTTTCTAAAACTGTAAATTGTCTTTAAATAATTTGCTCACATAATTACGATATTGCTCTGGGCAAAACGCAAAAACATGAAGTTTTCGTCACGAATCGAATACGCGCTCTTAAGTGATTTAACCATAAATTATCGATTTTCGCATGTTTGCTTTACTTGTGCTTTGAGATCTTCCTGCCAAATTGTATGTTTCTAGTTCAACGGCATGTACCCCTACAGCTTTACATTTACTTTGACATCTTCCTGCCAAATTGTATGTTTCTAGTTCAACGGCATGTGCCCCTACAGCTTTACATTTACTTTGACATCTTCCTGCCAAATTGTATGTTTCTAGTTCAACGGCATGTGCCCCTACAGCTTTACATTTACTTTGCGAGAGTTAAAATATATGATTTGAATGGCTGTATTTTTTTAGGTGTCCGTACCCAAAGGCTAAAAACGGGACCCTATTACTAAGACTCCACTGTCCGTCTGGCTGTCTGTCACCAGGCTGTATCTCATGAACCGTGATAGCTAGACAGTTGAAATTTTCACAGATGATGTATTTCTGTTGCTGCTTTAACAATTGAATAAAATAAATATTTTAGGGGGGCTCCCAAACAACAAGCGTGATTTTTTGGCCTTTAAAAAGGTTATAATATAGTGTCTATTGTTGTATAATATAATGGTATGGAACCCTTCGTGCGCTAGTCCGACTTGCACTTGGCCAGTTTTTTCTATTGTATTGCATTGACTTAGAAGCTTGATTTGATGTTAATTTCAACTTGAAAAAAAAAAAAATAATGACGACTTTGAATTAACAAATAACTTTGATTATTTACTTAAAAATGAATTATAATTTCGGAAAAAAAATGATATCCTGTCAGTTTTATAGATATTGAAAAAAAAAATAGAAAAACAAAAAGCCCGACTGCGTAAAAACTGAAAAGAAATAAACAAGTCCTCAACTCAAACTCATTTATTTCAAATAAACCATTTACAGGTACCTACTTTTGAATTGTCAGAGTCAGTCAGTCAGAAAGTTGAAGCTAGATGCTCGTTCCAAACAGGTTTCTATGGAGAAGAACGAACAAGAAACTCCATAAACACTCTTTTAAAATCAATAATATGTTTTTTGGGGACTGAGTCGCCAAAAAACATCCATCTCCTCATTCATCTCCTCGTCTGTGGGAGTACACCCTAATTCTGAATCCCCACACGTGGTCCCTGGGTGGTGCAAATCAGGCGACAACATACTGGTACTGGTAGGCTTTTGCCGTGGCTAGTGACCACCCACTTGTAACGTTGTATCGTTACTTTACCTGAAAACAATTAAAATCACAACCAAATATCAACAATTAAATTAACCTCACCATAACAAATAAATTAATGTCAAATCACACAACAGATTATTATTATTTAGAGTCGTCTTATGTTACTATTAGCTATAGTACTAGTGAAGTCCGCCTAATTGTTGTATCCGAACGTGTGAAATGAGGAATGTTATCTATGCCAATTACCGTATTTAAGCCACGACGAAGGACATGACAGTCCTTTTTTCGAATTCCGGCATCGGCAAAGATAGACAGAGGTACACCTGCTACCCATGGTCGTATTCACCATTTTATTCTATTTGCCAGTTTAAATTGACTAATAATAGTCTAAAGTATTAAACTCAGTGAATTCATAACCCCATATTGGGTAAGTGTTGAACAGCTAACTATATTTTACATTTCGTGTTCCTACCTTATAGGTTATGTTAGGGCGTGCACCTATGTAATCGGCTACTTCCCATTTGGTAAACTTCCCATTTCGTAAACCTCAAACTGTACCTACTAAAAAGTTGCGTTTGGTAAACATTTCGTTACTTCATACATTTAATCCCATTTGGTAAACTTTGTTAGTATTGTTATTTTTGTACGGTACAGTCAGTGTCAAATTAGTATTAAATTAGAGATGTATATATTTTTAAATGCTTCAGTCTTGAGATAGTATCTCGACCATCAAAAAGAATGGCTGATCAAGAAGAAGTAAAAAAAACGTATTAAAGTCTGTAAAAATACCACGATGCTACTAAAAATACCACGAGCTATTCCCGCAAAAGAAGCACCGAGCGGGTTCTCAGGTAGGGATTTATTGTCCTTACCATCGTTTTAAACAAAAGGTGTGAATGAGATAGACATAAGTAAGTATACGTAAATTATATCTATTACCGGGTTTAACTTATCAGTTCACTCGTTTTATGCATAGTGCAAGGTCGTTGCAATGTCGGGTGAGGGATCTTCTAGTGGTGCAGTGAATTTAAAAATTATTAATAGTACACGAGGCGGTGAAATTTTATTACGCGCTGGGCATCAATATTATAAACAGAAAAATAATAAGGACTCAAGTTGGTGGCGCTGTGTTAATAGAAAAGATGGATGTTCAGCAAGTGTAACTTTGAATTCAAATCGAAGCCATGTATTAAGAGAAAATGCTCACTGCAGTTCTTGTATTCCGAATTTTGAAAAAAATGAAGTGAAAGTAGCCATCGAAAAATGTAAACAAACTATATGTGAAGATCTGAAGCCGATTCCAGCTACATACAGGAAATGTACTAAAAAGCTGAAAGATAATGGTTATGAAATTATTAAAGAATTACCAAATTTTGACAAAGTTAAAAGCAGTTTGTATAGACACAGAAATAGACAACTAGGAATCACAAAATCTCAGCACTCTAACTCTACAGAAATCGTGATTCCTGACCGTTTTAAAGACAATTTATTGTTTGATGAGATTGACGGTGAAAATAGAATGATTGTGTTTGGTTCAAAGAGTGCAATTGCACATTTAAATGACGTCCGTCACTACTTTGCGGACGGAACGTTCAAATGTTGTGCAAAGCCGTTTCTTCAACTATACGTTGTACACGGAGACATAGGAAGTACAGAAACTGGGACAAATATTGTACCATTTTTTTATGCAGTGTTGACAAACAAAGAAGAAACTACATATGAAAGACTGTTTTACAAACTAAAATTTCATTTACCAGAGTGGACAGCCGATATTATTACCTTGGATTTCGAAAAAGCTCCAATAAATGCAATTAAAAGACATTTCCAAACATAATTGTTAAGGGGTGTTTTGTTCACTTTGGCAGAGCGCTATTAAGAAAGGCAAAATCTCTTGGCTTATTACAACATGAAGAATCTCACTATCACGTCAAACTATGTATGGCTCTGGCACATTTACCAAAAGAAGACATAAACGATGGATGGCTATACGTTATGAGTCAAAGGTAAATTAATTTTGCAGTATTGAAATGAACGCGTTTAGTTCTGGATATTTCTTCTACCGCCATTTTCTACAGCCATTTTTATGCGTTAGAAACTAGGTAATATATGGTTTTTCGTATCATAATCTTCAACGAATTAATTCTGTTACAGTTTTGAAGAAAAAGCTATAACTGAATTCAATGATTACTTTGTGGATCAGTGGTTGGAAAATGAAGATATGATGAATATTTGGTGCTGCTACGCACAAAGACACCGCACTACAAACCTCATGGAATCTTGGAATTGGAGTTTCAATAGTGAAATTGGAAAAAGGCCATCAATTCTTTTATTTTTCGAAACGATATCAGGCAATATTAAACATTATGAAAATCTTCTGAAAAGGTACATATTTTTGTTTCAATGACCTGTATTTTTAGGCGACACATATGATAAAAATTATACATTATTACTTTAATTAATCATAACAATTTTTTACAGCTTTTATAATAATGGAGAAAGTATATCAAAACGAAGAAAAAAATCTATCCAAAATGATATACGAATTAACAATATTCTCGGCGATTACAAAAGTGGAAAAATATCATTGGAAAATTGTTTGAACGAATTATCAAGAATTGCTTGTATCACTTTATAATTTATTTATTGATTTTTAACTTTGTAGTGTAGGTAGTAAATTTTTTATGTTAATATTCCAAATCTGTGATTATATTTTATAGTTGATTTTGTGTGTAATTTTTAATGTTAATGTACCAAATCTGTGATTATTATTTGTTTTTATATTTAAAAGTTGATTTTGCATGTATTTTTTATGTTATTGTACCAAATCTGTGATTATTATTTGTTTTTATATTTAAAAGTTGATTTTGCATGTATTTTTTATGTTATTGTACCAAATCTGTGACTGTTTATTTTTATATTTTATAAGTAGTTGATTTCGTATGTATTTTTTTATGTTAATGTACATTAACATAAAAAGATAGTACCAAATCTGTGATTATTGTTTTTTTATATAAGTTGATTTCGCATCTAGATTGACTTATGTTATTAAAAAAATAAAACTTGTCATCGAAATAGTCAAATCGAACTGTGATTTTTCTTAAATTTTTTGAAAGTTATTTGTACACCCCACTTTTTATTTCTGTTTTTAAATATCAATATGTGTAAATGGCATACGTACACATAATCCGACTATTGTACCTGTGATTAAAAATATTTAACAAAATAAATGACAATGTTATCATTAGTTTCGTTTTTCTTTTTTTACTTGACTGTACCCATTTCATCTGAAAGTTTACCAAATGGGATATAACACAAAAAAATATTGAAATGTTTTCGAAATGGGACTAAATGTATGAAATGTATAATGTTTACCAAACGCAACTTTTTAGTAGGTACAGTTTGAGGTTTACGAAATGGGAAGTTTACCAAATGGGAAGTAGCCATGTAATGGCGTTTAGTTTCTTCTTATTGCAGCTTAATACGCCTTACGCGTTATTTCTAATGCAGATGCAACCTATTTGCTCCTAGCTCAGTGCATTTTGTTACACGTAGGTACCTATTTACCACGCGGTTCGAATCTGCAAATCATGCCTTGTTTCTTTGTTAAAGTCAAGTCATCCATTGCTCATTGTAAACTCCGTACTGATTGTGACAACCACACACACCTTCATTAGCGCACTAGTACATCTCGCTTTGCTTACGCTTTGGTGTCACAATCAGCGGAGATGACCTTTGGCCATCTTGTGACACGCTGGACGTTGCATTCCAGGGTCCAAAGTTCCGGCCGAACACCAGGATTTTATTAATCCGCGGACATCAAGTGCATCCCAACGTTGGGTGCCGCACCACCGCTCGTCCACACCGCCGGGCAACAGCTCCGCGCCCCCGGGTCCCTATTTATTCCGCGTGGCCGCGTCGAGCTCACTGCGGGTCTGGCAACATCACCTGCCGACCGTCACCGCACCTGGCGTCTCCAGCGTGGCACACCGCTGTGATCGTCGTGCCCAAGGCTGAGCCAGGAGAGTACAGTGCAACTCCCAGGGGAGGTTGAAAGGGAATTGGTGACCGTAAACTTACCCACTCCTTTTCTTTAATATATTTTTTATGTTGACCGGTTACGTTGAGTTTTCTTTTATATCCTCCACGTAACCCCTTCGTCACACACTGGACAAAGCCGCCCCGCCAAGCGGCCTAGCCGTGTTTCGGTGTGATGTCCAGTGACGCCGTCTGAGTGGGGTGGGTCAGAGTAGTTGCTTCACTCGCTGTTGAACCGTATTTGACGCACATCTCTGTAGCGACTTCGGGTGCCTAGTCGTGGAGGGTAGCGGGATCCGAGGCACGGTGTACCGCTGGCCGACCGCAGTTAGTAGGGGGCCCGATCGGAGCTAGCCATTCTCGGGAGGCTGCCCCGCCAACTCGCGAAAAATCCCGGGATGTACCATCGTGCCGGTTGGCGACCGGACGATAGGGCCCGATGGACATCCCCGGGGGTGCTCGGGCGTCCCCACAGTCTCCAGGCTAGTTACCCACTGAAGTCGTTGCGCTATGTGTGTCTGCTGGGCAGCAGCGAGGAGCCTCACTCTACTTCCACCTTTCTCACCGAAATTCACTCCAAATTATGCCAAGAAATAAGAGATATAAGGTTGTACAGCGGCTGCACTCCCTATCATTGAAAGTGCACCTCACCAATATTCGAGGTTTGCACAGACAGGTTTAAAATGTAACTAAGATGTCGCGAGATACATTCAGATACTAACTTAATGACTTTAATTCAGATACAGTCATAACGTAAGCTATTGGTGTTTTTTAATTATTTTATGATTTTTTCAATATGGTCAGGCAGACATGGTTTCATAAAGATGGAGTTAAGTCTGGATTTTAGGTATTGCTTATGCTGATCTTTGTGCATAGTATTGACGGGTGTTATCTTGTCTACAAAAAAATCATTTAATGCATTCGATATATTATACGGATGCAGCATTAACAGTTTGTCATACAGTTTTTGCTTTATTATTAGAATTTATAATATTGTAATTGTTCTGCGCTCGTTGTGTCAAAGATACAATCTTTTTTAGTCTTTTGGTGCCATAACCTGTCTTCTTCTTCTTCTTTGGTGCCTTAGTATTGCCTTAGTTTTGATTTGTTATCTGAACTTGGGGTTTTTCTATATTTCCATAGTAGTTCACGATTCTTAGCACTACAAGTCTTAATACCCCGTGAAACCCATTTGGGTTTTTTGTGGTTGTGGATAGTTATAGTTTTGTTGGGAAAACAAAGATCATAAAATAACTTAAATATATCAAAAAAAAAAATTATACGCTATGTTTGGATCACAAGTACTATACATGTCTGCATATGTTATTTGTCCTAAATAGTATTTGAATTTTGCCTGACTTTCATTACAGTAATCCCGTCGCCTGATTTACCAGTACTTAATTACACATTTATTTCTCACTTGACATCTTAACAATTGAGCGGTGTGGTCAGACAGTGCTAGATCAATTACTTCCGAATTACACTTTTACCCAAAGATATGAGCAAAATTTTCAATACACGTTTTGCTTACATGTCTTGTAGGTTCTTTAAATTGTAATTTTAGATTATAATTTAATAGTAAACTTTCAAATTCGTTTGCTAACTTATTCTTATTTAAAATATTATTATTAAATTGTCCAGCTATAACAATATTATGCTTATGATAGTGTTTATTAAGAAAAATTAAAACCTTATTTTTTAATAGAATCTTATGTTTATTAAGAATAATAGTCATCTGTGAATATTTTTTAGGGGTTTTACGTGGGGACTGGCTTGGACTAAACACAATTTGTTTACACATAGAATTTTGGCGAATTAGGTTTTCGTTCTCCTTTTTTAGCGTCTCATTTTCCAGTATCAGGGAGTCTATTTCACTATTGGCGCTCAATAGTTTGTATTGGATGGGTTGTGGTTTACAGTACCTGTGATACACATAGGCTTAGTAAAACAACCGTACGTCATTGCATAAGAAGAGTATGTGGAGCCGACATAATTGTCAGTAACAATTGTCAGAAATAATTTTACTGTGGTGTTTTGACATAATTATGTCGAGTTTTATTAAACGCGTTTTTAAATGACAAATATGTCAAGATTTCACCTGTCGATTTGTGACATATTTTTCACCTTTATTAAACAGCCAAAGCGCGTCAATTCTACAATTTTGTAAATTTTTGACATATATGTCCAATTTTCAGCTTTATTAAACAGGGCTGGGCCCTATTAAATAAAGCTGACAATCCGACAAGTCCGACATATGTCAAAAAGTGACAATTCGACAATTTCTTTGTTTAATAAAACTTACAGGCGACAAAATTGTCATGGTGGAAAATTTACAAATATTTAATTTATATAACGGATTGTCGCGAAAATCAAATTTTCATTTATTATATAAGACTTTTTATATTGGTGTTTGGTTCTTCCTAAATATTTTTTTTTATTTTAAAACTTTTCTTGTGTTTAAATACACATTGTCGTCAATGACGAAATCGCCTAACGAATTCATAAACTTTGCTTTTGTTAAACTAAGTTTATTTTACATCCTAGCATTTTTTTACTAATTCAATACTTTTACGGGCGTGCGTACAACTTGTCACCAAAATTTTGTGATGTGTGAATGATGAAATTGTCTTGTTTGTTGATTGTTATGAAAATGTATGATGAAATTGTATTGTTTGTTGATTGTTCCGCAGAGTAAATCCAGTATCCGGTATCTAAAATAAATATTATAATTAAAATAATCTGTCTAGTAACCTCTTTCAATTTATATATACCTAGACATATTATGGCTTGTATGTATTTACTTATATTAAGTTTTTATACATATCCATTTTTCCCTTTCTTTACGGCCCAGACGTGAAAATCTTGAATAAACAAAATTTCAACAACAATAACAAATTATCTCTAATAAAATTCAATAAGTAATTGTTTTTCATCTTTCATGTTTTATCTTTTTTCATTAGATAACCACAATCTGTTCTATTTTAAATATGTGTAAAATTACTATTTTCCTCTATAAAATGAAATGTCAGCTTTTCTACATTCACTTAGTACCTACACACACAATGTCACGTCTTTAACTTTTAGTCTATGACAAATAACGCAACATGGCGTCCGCTAAATATTTTGCTCGAATTAAGTTTTAAAATATGTATCTAGTTACTCACTGATGGAAAGTTATTCCTTTGCACTTGCTCGTATTTCTTGAATTATTAGTGCAATATCGTAACACACACGAAGGCATATTTAATGAGTTATCACGTTTTTTCGTTTTAAAACCAACAAGAATTAGGCGCTCAAGAGCTAGCAAGCAACTAAGTGAGTGAAGTGCAACCCGCGGGCCGCACTTGAATGGAACACAGTAGTGATAAGTATAACTCAGTGATTAGAACAGGATTCTTACGTTATCAGCCACAGCGATGAGACATCTGTGCATCGCTCTTTGAACAATTTACTTGTACACAGCAGGAAGAAGAAGAATGCTTGATGTTCCATTAGATTATTATCAATCAGATGAATAATTTACAGAAATTACTTATAGCATACCCGGAGGCGGTGTAAGTTATAAGTAATTTGGGTAAAATTATTCATCTGATTGATAATAATAATTTCAACTAGATACTTTTTTATTTGATAGATTTTAAACTTAACAGGACCACAATAGATCGTGAAAAAGGCCTACCACAGGTCCACAGACCCCACGTTTAAAAAAAATGAGCCAAGTACACTACTAGGCTGGGCGGAAACGTGTGCATAATATGAAGAACACAACTTTTTTAACTTTTTTGCACCGCTATATCTCCGAAATGGTGATTCAGGGAAAAAAGTGTAAGATCAATTTTTGTAGGTAATGGCATGATAAACAATTTTGTCTCAACTATTTTTATGATAAAACTTACTGTTTAGCTAAAAAATGCAAAAAACCGAGTTTTGACTCATTTGACCTTGATTTTTGCACACGTCGCACGGTAGGCTGAAAATCGGCTCTCACAGACATAGGGATTTCAATTTGCAAGTGCCGGATTTTTTGCCGGATATTGCTTCTATTAGTTACTACTATATATACAAAAATGACACCCGAGTTAATTCTGCACAAAAACGAAGGCATTATAATTTTTTTACGAAAAATTTGTATGAAGCTAGTATGAAAAAGTTAATTATCTCGTAAACAGCAAGGAAAACCGTAATATCCTTACAGATGGTTATAGTACTACTTATTTATGATTTTTTGACATATGTACTAAAACGGTTATCGCTGCTATTTCTTTTTTTAAATCGTCAACATATTTTTATTTAATTTTACGAATGAAACGGTTCCTTTTAGTGACTAAATTAAGAACATTGTTAGTTATGAAGAATGTTATTGACCCAAATATTAAGAATATATAAAACAAGAAAAATATTAAAAAAAATAGCATAAATAAAAAAATTAAACCAAATTTATCTCTGTCGCTGTCGGACTCCAATTCTGAGTCAGAACCCAGATTGGATATATCTAAAAACTCGAACTCACTTTCCTGAAACTGAATTAAGTCGAGAGTTTCAGCAAAAAAGCGCTGCTTCTCTTGGCATCTAACTTAGGTCCTTGTGCACTTAGGAAAGGATCCGAAGAAACAACAAGCATATTTAAGATATCTTGATTAGAATCTTGCCTGCTTCTTTTCCGCGAATGATGTTCCCGGAACCTCCTAAAACCTTTGTTTCGAGACTCTGAGACTTCTTCCGAAAGAGTCCCAATCGGCACAATATCATTTTTCTCGATTATGTCAGCCCCGTGTATTAATAATTTATGTACGGTTGACGACATGTAGTACCAGTCGTACAATTCCACGTACTTTTCTGCTGTTTTGCGGGCAAAATCTTTAAATTTTATTACGTCGATCTTTCGCCAGATGTTATCGCTTGCAAAATCACAGCAAATCTTTTAATAAGATCTTCGTCCAACCTGGTAATAGCTGCAGTTTCATTGGGAAACTCGAAAATCTTTCTTGCGGTATTCCCGTCATTGGTAGTTCCCGAGCCTTGTTTCACAATATCAATCAACAGATTGAGCTGATCTTTGAATTTATTTTGAATACATTTTTTTCTGTTCTGCAACATTTCTTTGTCTTCATTACTTCTCGCTGCCCACCGTTTGAAGTCGAGCCTGTACGCAATATGTAACAGACATTCCATACAATTTATATGTGCGTGTATCTTCGGCAGAAAGGCAATCGCCTATGCGGGATACAACTGCACCAAACAATACTTCATAATTAAACGAAGTACTCTCACTTTTTAGAAGAACAAACAAGTCTAAATTGGTGATTAAACTTTCCATTTCAGGGTTTTATAGTCGCAGAGCAAAAATTTTGTGTTAACAGTTACACAGTTGTGAACAATCTAAATTGTAAAGCAAAATTTTAGCCCTTTTATTGCAATACGTCGATAATTAGTTAACTACCCTCATTAAAGTTTTAAAAGATGTGCTAATGAAAATTTATAATTGTCAAAAACATTTCTTAGAACTCATAACACAACTAATCAACAAATTAGCTTACTTATCAGAAATCATTAACAATCATTTAATCACCTATTCAGACTTTAGAAGACTAAATCATTGTAATTACTTAATCACTCATTTTCAGACTCACTAGAAGACTAAACAATTTGTTATTTGATATTTTGGTTGTATGTAAAGTTTTAAAACTCATATTGTGTTCTTATCCAGATAAATATCAGTTGTACTCAAACATAGTTGTCTAAGTGTTGATGTACTGTAAACCTCTGACTACTCCTTCGGGATTATAGGGGTGATGCTATTTTATGTTACGTGTTGTTAAAAGTCTGTGTTCCTCAACTCAAACACTAAAAAGAACCGTTTCATATGTAAAAATAAATAAAAATATTATGACGATTTAAAAAAAAAAATTTGCGGCGATAACCGTTACATACGTCAAAAAATCATAAATAAGTAGTACTATAACCATCTGTAAGGATATTACGGTTTTCCTTGCTGTTTTCGAGATAATTAACTTTTTCATACTAGCTTCATACAAATTTTTCGTAATAAAATTATAATTCCTTCGTTTTTGTGCAGAATTAACTCGGGTGTCATTTTTGTATATATAGTAGTAACTAATAGAAGCAATATCCGGCAAAAAAAAACCGGCACTTGCAAATTGAAATCTCTATGTCTATGAGAGCCGATTTTCAGCCCACCGTGCATCGGATCGATGGGGACTTTAGACAATTTATTTGTAATGGTGTTCCGAACATTCGTACCAATTTTCAGCTTGTTGTGAATTTCTGCAAGGGTACCTACCCCTATTTTTTGAGCTAATTTGACCGGGCTATAAAGGAAACTTCAAGACTTGTTTCAAAGCTTTATTTATTCAACGGGCAGTATATCCACGTCTAGCGAGGTCCGCACCGCACTGTGCGGGGCGGCTCAAGCTTGAATGTAATATATAAGAGAAATGGTGACATGTTGTTTGACGGTAATTTTACATCGTAACTAACTCAAAGTAATCAGTTGATAATTAATGAACTAATTAAATCATTAAACTCGATCCTTATAACAGATGCACTATTGTAATTGCACCGATAAAATAATACCATAGGTATAGGTACAATTAATTATTCTTTATAGATTAATTTTTTATTTTCATAATATATAATAATAATTAATTTATAAAAAAAACTGGTTCCATAGACAATGAATAATAATAATAATTCATTTCAACATTATCACATAAAAACTATAAATTATAAAAGTTAGAATTTCATTATAATCACAATAAATAGATGGAATAAAACACAATCAGATATAATCACAGAGAGGCTAGAGTACCTAAATCATTTTATTATTTAAATAGGTATTACGACATGTCATAAACTCAGATAAAATAATAATAATACAAAATAATTATAAAAATCACTAAAACAAAAATTACAGTCAACAGCAAAATTTATTTTTATTAAATCAATCTTCAATGGTAGCTAAGCCTCACCCAACCAGTACAGTCGTCCAATGGTGGCTGATGGGACCCTCGCACTGCCCACAGTGCCCACCCACAGCCCTCAGGATACTGTTGCGGCTACCGCACACTCTATTCATAAGAGAGACTGTTTTTTTGCGCATAATAGCATAAAAGTCATCAGTCCGCGTCTCGGCAAACATGCCTGACGCGCTGCAGCGCCACATAATATATAACGGAGTTGGTCCCCTTAACTCTGAGGTCAAGTCAAGTCAAAGCATTTATTTTGGAGCTGAACGATCCAACGCACGCGCCGCCATCAGCTAGACATTTGAGTGAGCATAACATTGCCCTCAACCGCCATACTCATTTATGTCAAACTTCAAACACATAATGCTTAATTTACTGGGTGCGCCTAAGAAAATCGAGTCCGTTAGAGCAATTGATTTCAGATGCGCGGAGCAGTTTGGTGCTCGAACATGGTACAGTTGCTACCCTAGTTTAAATTTCGGAAGCATGATCTTACGCGGGGCGGAGCACGACTTGCGTCGTGAAAGCTCTCGCAGCATTTATTCATGAGCCTGCGCCGAGGATACGCGCCGAGGCCGCGAGCCAATCTAGCGGGCATCCCCCAAAATATGAACATAAATAAAACCGTAAGTAGGCACACCTATTACAGCCTTCATGAATAAACCAGAATGATTCACTAGCGAATCTGCACTCTTGTGCGAGTTTGCCTACAGGTTATGCCTACTAGGTAGTAGGTAGGTGTAGATATGGAAGTATAGGTATATTAATTTGGATGGATGGAGAGGAAGAGGAAGGCCAAAGAAAAGATGGATGGATTGTGTAAAGAATGATATAAATGAAAAGGGAGGGCAGTGAAAGCATGATGTTGGACAGGACGGACTGGATGAAGAAAACATGTTGCGCCGACCCTAACATTAGATAAGGCTGTAAGAAGAAGAAGACTGTGAGTCTTCTTCTTCTTACAGCCTTATACAGGATTATGAATTCTTTACTATATTTAGTTAATACATAACTAAAGTATATGGGCCCCATTTTAATTAGCAGAGCATTAATACCCGAGAATTTACTAGCGAGTAGTTACATAGAACAATTATAGTTTTTGAAAGAGAGAGCAACCACAGATAACAAGATACTTAATAATAGCAACACCACAGATTACTGGATCGCAAATCTAAACCTTACATTTTCGCGGGATATTGTGAGAACACAAAAGGATACAGGCTCTTGGATGTTGAGAGCTATAAGCTAACAATAGCGAGAAATGTTAAGTTCATTGAGAATCAATTCCTAAAGCATCTGAACTTCACTAAAGTAGAATCAAATGTGGTTATAGAACTTAAGACTCCTTGTGTATCCGAGAATAGAACGGAGTCAGAACAAACATGTATGACTACTAATGATGCTAATGATAGCGAGGCTTCGACCATTAGCTTGGTCACAGATCATCACTCAGATGCTACTTATGTTCCAGATGTTTAATTTGAGACAGATGACTCGAGAGTTGAATTCTTCCTGTGTGGTTTTTGACGGGGGAAGCATATGGCAGTGATGATCCAAGAACAGTTGAAGAAGAGTTGAATAGTCCTGAAGCCAGGCAGCGGCGAGCTGCTATGAAAGACGAGTATCAGTCCTTTTTGGACATTAAGTGGTTTACCTTAACCGCTTTGCCGAAAGGTGCAAAGCCAATATACCAAATGGATATTTAAGCAGAAAATAGGGCTTAACGGTGAACTATTGAATGAATGAATGAATTAAAGTACTTATTTATTTCAGACCAAGCACACAGTGATGAGATACAAAGTCCTTATTATGTTAGATACTTATGAAAATGTTAGTAAAATTTAAATTTTTTATTACTTTGGACATGCATGAGCGACCAATGCCTCAATATTTGGCTGTCGACTCTGCCCGACACCACGCTCAGAAGCGTGTTGGTGCTACCCTTTACCCGAGACCACTGGGAGGCCGATCTTTTTCAAAGCACCGCCTGGAGCCTGTCCGTGCTGTGGTCGTCAAACATGCCAGAGGCACTGCACCGCCATGGGAGCCCCAACAAACCCCTGAACGCGTTGTTATACTGGACGCGCAGAGCATTGCAGGCTTTTTTGGTGTAATTCAAAGTCAAAGTCAAAGTATTTATTTCAATTAAACCATTTACAGACACTGTTGAATTGTCAAAGAGTCAGTTAGTTAGTCAGAAAAATGAAGCTAGTTGCTCGTTCCAAAACGTAGCGTAGGTATCTATGGAGAAGAACGAGCAAGAAACTCCACGGACACTTTTAAAAAGTTTTCACAAAATACTGATTACATTATTCACGTTGCTTCTATATGTGAAAACAATGCAGGTAAAGACCAATACAATGCATTAAAAAAGAATCAAGATAAAAAGATAAAAGCCATGGCAGTTAAAAGTTGACCAATCTCTACTGACAGCGCCCGTTCACGAACATGACGCGTGGATCTGCACCATTCAGCTCAACCATTTTGAAGGGAGCCGCATGATCCAACACTCGCGCCACCATCAGCGAGAATGCTCTCAACCGCCATGTTCATTTATGTCAAACACATACATATAATTTACTTTATAAATAACTCCATGGTATTCACATTCACAAAATTGAAATAATGCTGCAAAATTATACAAAACTAAGGTTTCCAATGTAGGCTTACCTTTCAGGTTACCTTTCTGGTTGTTGGTTTTTATAAAAGATATTTGTTTATATTCAATGTTGTTTCCTTTTATGTTGATAGGTATGTTGTAGCAGTTGGTCTTGCTTGCGTTCATCTTAGTCTTGCTTACGTACATTTCCAAGCCCACTTTGAGCTCGCTTGGTCTAGTGAGTTGGCTTTAGTTCCGCAGCTGTTTCAGCAAATATGGCTATGTCATCTATGAATCTGAGATGGTTTATTTTCGATTTTTGAATATATTTTACAAAAACAGCTATGAAAAGTTTCGGTGGCAAGGGGTCGCCTTGCCTGAATCCTCTTTCTGTTTTAATTGGATCGCCTCTCATTTCAAGTTTAACGGTGCTTATAGAATTTAAGTATAATTATGTATTTTATGATGTTTATGTATTTATCATCTACATTTGCAGCTTTCAGTGCTTTCCAGATTGAGCTATGTCTAATACTGTCAAAGGCTTTGCTGTAGTCGACAAAGGCTATATAAAGATGTTTGTTGAACTCGTTGTGCTTTTCGTAAAAAGTTTATATAGGCTGGTTTATATGTCTAATGGGTTCCCTTTTTTATAAAGTAGTATTATGGCGGATGTACACCATTGCTTCGGTACCGTTTCGGTGTTTATTACCATATTAAAAAGTTGTGTCAAGTGGTAGACTAAGATGGGGGCACCTAGTTTTATGACTTCGTTCGTTAGCCCATCTGGCCCAGGACCTTTTTTTTAAGTGTCTTTATGTGTGTACACTTCTACTTCTTGTATTGGTTCGACTGGATTTGCTCTTGGTTGGTCGCAACTTTGTTCGTATAGTTTATTATTATTATCTTCTCTCTTTTTGTATAGTTCTTTATATAATTTAGTGGCATGTCCTATAATACCTTTCCTTGTCTTCGTCTCTTCGGAGTTGTTTTTCAGTTTTTGTATCCATTTCTTGTGGTGTGACAATTCCTTGAAGGCTCTTTTAGTGCTTCTAAAGTTATTTAGATTTCGTGATATTACTCGTTCCACTTACATCAACCAAAGAAAAGCAGGAAAAACTTTAAAATAATTTCAAAAACTCTAAGAACAGTTGATCGAAGTCAAAAAGTACAACCATTGTCTGAAGTATAATATTGAAAATAACATAACTACCACACCCGAGAGTGTTTAGTTTACTTTGATTTGATTGAAGAAAACATACTATCCAGGTTAAAAAATAACAATGAGATTCCTAGAAAACAACACTCAATACTTAGCGAACATACTAAACACCTAATAAAAAAGCTTTTTACAAAAAAGACAACCGCCTTCAAAAACTAAAAAGAGAAAAATAACTTTAGCACAGAACACACATTGACTTTAGTTTCGAAAGTCGGTGGCAATACAAAACAACACACAGAACAGACCCACAGAGTTTACTTAACAATGCAGGGGTAATGACACTTGGTAGCGACTGCACTATCAATAGTGAGACGTTTACTGTATATTCCCAAAGGCAACTGAAGGATATAATACATGCTCAGGTGGAAGAACTCACGCTGGAAATCCCTCCAATTAACCGGATCATCAACCTATCGGTACCGGAATTGAAACATGAACCCGAGAACGAGACGGTAATAGAACAAAGCTCATTACTGCTAGATCTGGGAAAACAGATAGAACAGTTGAAAGCCGCGGCGGCAGAAGACATCATATCTGATCGGGCAACATACCACGATGTTCACCAATATGTTGTCATATACGTATTGGCAGCAGTAGCAGCGATAGCAAGCGCAATATATGGGTACCATCGACTTCGCAAACATTGCACGAGTCACAAGAAACATGAGGCACCACCTGTTCCCAACCCAGAGCCCCGAAGGAGGTCGACTGCAAGCATCGTGGACAACACAGCTGTATTTGACGTCACAGACGACAGCAGCGCAGTGCACTTATCGAGTGCACGCGTGTACACTCAACAAAGCACCGTCGCCTATTGCGCGTTGTGATTTAATTGTTTAAGGCTTGAATTAGATTATTTCCTTTTACATTTTATCTCTCTTTGTAACACTTTATTACCATAACATTAACATTTTATTTGTTCACTGTTACCTTTTGTGAGTGGGCAATATGTACGAGCTACGCTGTACATTGACCTTTGCGATAGTTTGTACTTTATAATTTAATAATGCACATCGTTATTGTTTAGCTGTGCATTTCTGTACATAGCATTTAAGTGGAACAATTATGTAATAATATTCAGTAGCAATAAATCCATCAAGGGAGTCTTTCGTCTACTCATTTACATAACATAATATACCTTAACAAGTTTACGTAACTATAACATAACATTTTCATTGTTGGGCATTACAACCCCAACAAAGCTTTTTATTTTCCGCTTTTTAGTACCTCCTTCTCATCCAAATCTATTAAGAAGAGATTGAAAGTTAACTACTCCAAAGATTGAAGAAACTAAAACGTTGTCTATGTAAAATTTTTGGGTATTTGTTGATTTTTTCAAAAAGTGCAATATCAATTTCGATAAAATTTATATGGGACCACCCCTGAAGCATACCCTATCTATAAAAAGAACAATTTTCAAAATCGGGTTACGTTTGCCGGAGAAATCGCGTAACAAATCGCGCACATACTTAATGCAAAGGAGTTGTTTCAAAATGTATGAAGCCTGGGCCCAGTCCTTGTACAGTCAACAGCAAAAGTAGATGATCAAAATCAGAAATTGAATACTAATTTACTAACACTAATTTATATAATTTATTACTTGTTTATTTATTAAAACTGTGTGATTGTCACACACATACTTTTGAATCACTTCGACGCCACACAGTTCTGACGCGAACTCCGTTCATTAGTATTGAATTTCTGATTTTGATCATCTACTGTTGCTGTTGACTGTACACCATACTTAAAAATAGGAAAACACATTTTAAATAGTTCTCAACTGTCCAATTACTTTAAAATGGCTTTGTGAGCAGGTAAAACACAAGAAATCGCACTTGCAATTGCAACACATAACAATAAAACAGTCATACCGGTTAACTGTCATTTTGATTGATTAATGACGTTTGACATTTATAATTCTGATTTTCTGCGTCGATTTGTGGATAGCCAGGTAAACGATTGGAAAGAAACGGTGTTAAATTAAAAAAAAACGAAAGGGAGGTTGTTAAAAATAACTCCAGAAACTAGAAACAAAACAAGACGAAAGCACAGCACAGAACATATAGACGAAAGTGACACTGTTGTGACACTGACATCTGACATTTCTCTTTCTGTGATCAATGGTCGATCTATGGTTGAAAATGCATAAAAATAATAGTTAAATATCAATTTACTACCACAACAGTATTCATTAAAATGAACTATCTGTATTTTTCCCGGACTCTACGGATTTTTCTCTTTTTTTTAAGTGGTGTACATAGACTGGGCCCATTATGAAATATGTCCTTTAAAACTTATACGGTTTTCTCATTAATGCCATTGTCAGAACGGGTCCAAATTAAAAGTACAGAAATGAAAAATGAACTTGCTAAACTTTTTAAACTTACCAACAAATCAATCAAATCTGACTATAGCAAACACTGAGAAAAAATAAATAAAAATAATAACGATACTCGTTACTCATGTCAATAAAAAAGGGGTAGGAAACATCATCTTCTTACAATTAGGAAATTCCCTAAACTGGCTGTGGAGCAGGACCAGCACTAAGCCAAGCATTTTTATCATTGATGTTATCTTCTAACTTATAATATGCTTGTCTAATAATGTGCGTTTAATACATGTTTTAAGGTTACCTATCATAAGGTCGAAAAATATTTGACCGAATTTCATTTCACCTAAAACTTTTCAACTTTTCTCGTTTCGTATTTTTTTACTTCATCGAAGTCACGTCTGCCACTGTATAAAGTTGACCTATTATCAATTCGCTTTTTTTCGTTGCTCCGACGTTTCATTTGGTCGAAAAAGTTTTTACCGAAGTTACACTTAGCCGAAATAACATTTGTTCGAGCATTCGTTATACCACTGTTTTAATTACCATATTTCACCAAACGCCTAGAAGTAAATATGCCTGATATTGAGTCAATGATATACCGGTTATCATTGAAAACGAAAAAAAAAACGTCGTTAAAGAAACGAAAAATCAAATGCTTAAGAAAATTAAAGTGAAACAATTTGAGTGAAATTAAATATTTTAAAGAGCTTTCAAAACTAATGTATTTATTACAGTGGCGTTATAAAGAGCTAATTTCAGATTAGTTTCCTACTATTTTGTTTAATTAATAATTTAACGTAATGGCACTTAATAAAACAGGTAGTCCCAGTAAGAAGCTTGCAAACAAAGATTCTTGCTTCAAGTATGCAGCATGCAAGCAGGCATGCAGCATGCAAGCAGGCATGCAGCATGCAAGCAGGCATACAGCATGCAAGCAGGCATGCAGCATGCACAAGCATTGTTTCTGTCACGGCTTCGGCGCTGCGGGGTCTGGGCGGCCCCACGCGAGCTTATCGTCGCAGATGGTTTTAACGCTCACCACCGCAGCTTCGAACCGCCGCTGCGAGCCTTCAAACCGCCTGCTCCTCAGCTGGCGGGCCGCCAGACCCCTCCGCGCCTACGCGTTCTTAAATTACACTCTGGGGGTAGGGCAGAAAAGACTGCGTGAAGTCGGTTTTGCAGCAATTCGTTTCTGTCACTAAATTTTGTAACGTATTGACTTTTTATGACACTATTTTAATTTAATGTTGAAAATGCTACCAAGTAACCGGCTATATATTTGTGATCAAATAATATTCCGAAATGTTGTTTTGACGGGGTGAAACTAAGGCAAATAAATCATTTGGCAAATCAAAATAGTTCAAAAGAGACTTCGGCCAATAGGAAAAAGTTATTTTGTAAATCGGAGAAACATAGTTCGGTAAAATGATACCTATGACACATGATACTTCGATGATCTAAAAATATGTCAAATAATGCATATAGCAAAAAAGACCTCGGTCAATAGTTTTCGGTAAAATGAAATTCGGACAAAAATAATTCGGAAAAGTGATCGGCTCCATGTTTCAAATTGTTTTTCATTTAATTGTAGAATATCAACTGGTATTTTATTATAACATTTTACACAGTACCCCATAAAAGAAGTATGTACTTTAGACAATCTGAAACTTGGCTGATCTAATTTGTTCCTATTTCTAGTATAAACATTGTCTTTTTTTTCCGGTTGTGATCTACAATCAGTCGCCAAACTATAAGCAGATGAGTTGAGCGGTAGGTACTAGGTAATGTTTAACAGAGCAGCTTGGCCAATGCCTTGCTGTCTACTCAAAGCACGTGATTTCTTTTAAGCCTTTCAACCACGTTGGCATTGTCGAGCAATCCGGAAGCAAGTGGATTGGGGTGATGTGCAAGACGATCAATGTATAGTCTCTTATAGCGCTCTATTTCTGAGGCCACTGTTGCAATATTCAAATACTCACGTATCTCATCGTTCCTTGTAAACCAAGGGGCATTTGCAATACTTCTCAGAATGCTGTTTTGCACCCTCTGCAAGCACATCACATTACACTCTTGCTGGCTACTCTCCATAACTGAATGCCATAGGTCCAAACGGGCTTCAGAATGGAGTTGTAAATTAGTAGTTTGTTGTCCAGGGAGAGATCATCCAGTATAAATGTCTAAAGTGGTTGGTGTGGTCTCTTTTTGCTTTAATGTGGTTTTTCCATGTTAAGCGTCTATCTAAGTGGAAGTCAAGGTATTTCACACAGTTTGAGGCAAAATATTGTTCATTAAATGAATCCGGAGACAGTTTCCTTTTCTAAGGGTAAATGTGATGTGATTGGATTTCTGAGCACTGGCTCTTATCCGCCATTTTTTGAGCTAATCTGAGGTAGCGTCGAGTAGTCGTTGTAAATTTACACTTGCTGACTTGGGATCATCATTCACAGCCATAAAACCGATATCATCAGCATATGTAGCAACCGTAATGTATATGTAGATGTTATATAAGATTGGTCCTAGCACCGAGCCTTGGGGCACACCAGCTTCAATTGGAAACGGAGAGATGTGGACTCCCCGTTTGACTTGGAACCATCTGTCGGCAAGATAGGATTCCAAGATGTGGAACACTGAGTGAGGCAATTTTTCCTTAATTTTGCAAAGCAGTCCGTTGTGCTAGACTCGATCAAAGGCCTGCTGTACATCCAAGAATGCAGCAGAGCAGTATTTTTTGGTTTCGAGGCATTGTCTGATGGAATGGCATACTCGATGGACCTGTTCGATGGTTGAGTATGCTTTACGGAAGCCAAATTGATGCTTGGGAACAACTTCATGCTGGTTCATTAACTCATTGAGTCTTTTGAGAAAAACCCTTTCCCACAGCTTTGAAAGAGTTGGAGTGAGGCTAGGAACACTCGTGTGGCAGCTTGCCCTCTTTATGAATCATCACAATCGTTGAGACCTTCCACAAATTAGGAAAGTAGGAGGTTCTGTAGTGGCATTAAACAGACTGGTCAAAAAGGTAACGCATTTTTTCGGGAGCCCTTTCAGAATTCTGGGTGTAATTAAGTCGAATCCTAGCGCCTTGTTGGTATTGAGTGATCTAATTTCTCTCACGATTTCTCTGGGCGATACTGGCTTTATGGGTAGACATAATTGGATGTCTTGGTTGAGTATGAAATCCAGATCTGTCTCTTGCTCATCACCCTCGTTTGGTTTAAATACTTCAGCTAGGTGTTTGGCAATAACCTCGGATTTGTCATTATCGGTACGCGCCCAGGATGATTAGTATCTAATAGGATAGCATGATTGCTGGGGTCTGTCCAAGTGTTCAGTGGCCTTCCACAACGAATGGTCTCAACGTTCGGATGGTGACAATGACTCATGGGTTTTTCTATGGTTTGTGGTTTGTATATAACCTCAAGAGCTGATTTCAAGTCTTAAATTGCTTTTTTGAATATGGTTTTGTCTGACTGGTGCCGCGATTGTTGCCACATACGCCTCAGTGGCCGTTTCTCGGCTATTTTGTCTCTAATTTTCTTGGTCTGGGTTGTTATGGTATAGTATGCGTTGCTGAGTTTGTTGGGGGGGGGGGGGGGGGGTATTTACCCATGCTGCTACTTGGATGGTGTTCGTTACGTGTTTACAAGCTTCCTCAATATCCTTGGGTGTTTTCAAATTTTACGCGCAAATTGATATGGTCATCGAGGTATGAGCGGAAACCATCCCAATCTGTTTTCCTATTGTGTAGTACTGTAGGTCCTTCGGCTCATTATGGTTGTGGCCAAAGAGAACAGCACTGGGGTATGGTCCGATGAAACGTCCAGATAGGACTCAATACCAGTGAAAAGCTGGCTTAAGCCTTTAGTCACGAATAAGTCTAGCAGGTCTGGCACCTTTTTTGGGTCTAAAGGGCCAGTAAGTGGTTTTCCGGTTGAAAGAGGATGATAGTGATGTCCGTCAATGCAATTTTTTAGCTGCCTTCCCCTTGTGGTAGATAGTCTGGAACCCCAAAATGTGTGTTTTGCATTCCAGTCACCACCTATAAATCTATAATATAAATATATATAAATCTGTTGCCCAGAGTTTTAAAGTAATCTAAGAACATGTTGTCCGATATGTTATACTTGGGCGGGCAATAGATCACGGAGAGAATAATGGGTCCTGCGCGATCTTCCAGCCTTACACTAGTAGCCTGTAATTGGTTGGTTGAGAAGGCTTCGAGAAGGCAATGTTTCAAACTTGATTTAATCACCAGTGCAGGCAGACCCTGCGTGAGCGCCGCCATCAGGATGAGGAGTGCTACATATTTGAAATCCTTTGAGGCGGAAGGAACTTCTGCTGGTAGCATGAGACTCTGAGATTAGCACTACATCCAGTTTGTTGGAAATAATCAGAGCTTCAAGTTCATTCATTTTATTTTATGCTAGATGATAGTCCATTTATGTTCCAAGTTGCAACCCTAAGCGACGCCATTGCTTATTTCATTAGCTTGGGGATAATGGTAGTGAGGAGACCAAGCAATGTATTGATTTGTTGCAAGAGTTGGTGTATCTTTTCAGATTGTCTGATGAGTATCTCTTCTACAGAGGTAGATTGTTGACTGTGATTTATATCACATTTAGTGTTTTGTTGGCTGTTACTGTAGTCACTATGTTTCTTTGCTTCAATATGATTTCTAGAGCTTTTGGTTTTGTCTGCATAAGTTGTAGCATCTGCCATGTTGGGTGAGGTCTTTGGTCGATCATGAATTTCTGCACCTTGAGCTTCGGGTTTGCTCGTGTGAGTCTTGACATTTGTTTGCATATTAGGGCTTCTTCGCTTGGTTTTTCTGCCTAGGATTTCTTTATACACCCTTTATAGCCCAGAATTGGCAGGATGGCTGGGACATTTTGCTGGTGTGTTCCTATCTATTTTGGGGCACTCTGATGTTCTGTGCCCTTCCCCACATTTCACACACCGGTAAGGCCGCATACAGTTGTTTTTGGAATGTCCGTACCGTTGGCATCGATAGCACTGGAGTATGGATTTAGATTTATGGGGGTCTTCAATTTTAACCCGTTGATGGAAGATGTGTTGATTGAAAACACTATGTCTGACACTTATTTTATTAAAAAGATGCAGATTTTTTCGAACATGCATCTAGACACGCGGAAGCGTGTCAAGCCAATATCAAGCCAACAAAACTGGCGAGCAGTACCGTGTGTAACACGAACCATTTGGGACCACTTTTCACTCCCTCATAACTCAAAAACTATTTCACATAAACATGTAAAATTTGGCTAATATATTGAGACTTGCGAGATACATATGTACTCCAAATTTCATAAACACACCTGAAACGGTTATTTAGATATTAACGTCCAAAAATCGTTATTTTTACACTGACTGACCATAGATCAAAACTATAACCCAGTTCCAAATGACCTAGAAAGTTCAAATTTGGCATCCAGATAGGTGAAAACAAAGGAAAAAATCTGAAACTAGTCAATTTAGATATTAACGTCCAAAAATCGTCATTTTTCAGACTGACCTATAGATCAAAATTCTAACCCAGTTCCAGATGGCCTAGAAAGTTCAAATTCGGCATCCAGATAGGTGGGTGAAAACCAAGGAAAATATCTAAAACTAGTCAATTTAGATACTAACGTCCAAAAATCGTCATTTTGCTGACTGACCTATAGATCAAAATTCTAACCCAGTTCCAGATGACCTAGACAGTTCAAATTTGGCATCTAGTAAATTTTTATCATTTTATTAAAATTTTTCAATTAATTGATTCTATTAGGAACACTTACCTACTTATAGTGCCAGCCGGTCTTAACGTGATTATAAGTAAGTATAAGTAACGAGTGGAATACCAGCCATAACTTTTTTTTAATCCAAACGTATCAGTTTTAGTAGGGCAAATACGCGAAACGTCGGTCACCCCCCAATCCTCCGCTGTCTGCACATTTTTAACTTGCATTCATTTATAAGGTAATTAAGTGGCAATTTTGCCACTCGAATTACATCCTTAGTTCATATTCTATACGTACGAACCGTTACTATTCGATTTCGTCACTCGTTCTTTGCACACTGAGCGTCCGTAGCGATGCCGACGTTGAAGTGTCAAATTCGTAGTAAAAGTAGCTTACTTGCTGTGAATACCCACGCTTCGGGGATTGGTATTACAACGATAAGACATTCTTTTTTTATTATTTTAAGCTTTGTTATCAATAATAAGTTAGTTTTATTATATTTTGAGATGTTTTTTTTAATGTTTTGCATATTGGTTTAAGAGAAAAATAGGGGGCCGCCATTAGAATAGCAGTTTCGGTTTAAAACCGGATTCTCGGCCGGGGCCGACTTAAAGTAAATGTAGTCTGTTTTATAAACGGCAATACTATCAATTCCTTTGGCATAATAGGAGAATTTGCAAAGCTTATCTGGTAAATAAACCTATTTTACGTTTAATCGCTAAACACCGGCCGGGGTGATATTAGTTCAATCTCGAGAAATAAGGTTCACAAAACAGAGGCCGACTTTAGAAATATTAAAGATCGTAATGTCGGCCAGCCTCGAATTCGAGCGCCACTATACAGGCTGATTACTTTTGTTATTTTTTCACTGATTGTGCGAGTAGTCATTTTTAATATATTTATCAAACTTATTTTCTCAAAATTTAATATGTATTGACTGTATTGTTATAATTTATAAATAAACTTATGAAGAGGTTAAGTTTTGTGTAGAGTTGATATTAATTATAAAATTGAGTTAAATTAATTACAAAGTATTACAATATTGAAAACATGTTTATGATAGCTAAATATGGTTTAGGATACAAATATAAATTGCTTTTTGGAACTTGCTACCTATTAAACCCATGTTTACTAGCTTAAAAAATCTTTAAATGATTTTTATTAACCAGCTTGGGACAAAAAGGTGCCTTTAGATGGTAAGCTCGTTTTTACTTAATACTTTTAATTTAAAGTACTACAATGACAGTGCAGGGACATGCAGGGCCTTCACGGAAAGAAGGAAAATTATGCAGTTACAATCACACTATAATAAAATAAGCTCTTGAGGCAATAAGTAATGGGATAAATCATAGGTATTATTAATACATTTTTCATTGTCATATTTTAAAACATCCTATACCCGGCCGACATTTGGGGAAACGCGACCGACAATGGGCCGTAAACGGCCGACTTTAGGGTTTTTTCGTTCTTGATGCATTTAAACCTTAATACTTTTTGCTAAAAAGCACCTAACTAGTTGTGTTTTTCGAATCTTACGATACCTACTTTCTATTTTTACACCAAAGTACTCAAATTGAGTAATATTTGGGTAATATTTTAAGTACCGAATACATTCTCGTATAAGGTAATATTTTATTTATTTTAAAATGACGTCAAAGCGACAATCGCATCAGTGGCGTCAAATTTACCTAATATGGCGCGACAATTTAGCATGCAAAACAGGGACGAAAAAAGAACAGCCTGGGTAATAATGCAACTACGGAACCCTACATTGCGCGTGGCTAGCCATCCACTAGGCCATATTTTTTTAAATACCGTTGACAGTCTATTTCGTCTATTGAATTTAATTTCTGGTTGCTATATACGTGCCAACATTACAGTATTATACTGGTTACACATATATTTTGTGGCAAATAAACATACTGTATCATCGGACAGCAGTCTAAAATAAGATAATGATTTCTTTAAGCCGGTAGTTTTGATTTTTAGCGGTTAATTTGAAGAGTCGATTAAATAAAGTGCAAACGTCGTCTATACTCTTATAAGTAGGTATTTCGCTTTTTCTACCGAGTAAAGTAGGTACCTACCTGGATTAATAAACAAATAAGTGGATAGGGTGAAAAAGCGACCTACCTACGCTCGCGTTTAAACGAAGTGGTAAGTACCTACCTAGGTAGTTTCTTAGGCTAGGCTATCTATCTACCTACTTATGTACTAGCTACTTACATATATTATTGAATTAAACAAAATATCATTAAAAAAATATTATGAGAGTAAATGATAGCTACCGCAGACGCCAGCACATCAGGCCATTAAAAATTTTCAAATTTCCCCAATTGGATATGAACCGTACACTTTTGTAATAAAATTGAAAATGTGTGCGTTACCCCAGCAAAATAATGTCGAAAATAGTAATTTAAATGTTACAGGCAATTAGTTGTCCAGCTTCTGTAATTGTTGCGCAAATTTTTAAATTTGTTGCACATATAGATTTTGAGTTATTCCACAAAAACATTTCCTGCTGGGGTAACGTTACCGCAGCCAGACATTTTCTTTTATAATGGGAATATTGAAACAAATATTAGCCATATAATTAGTAGTCTAGACGAGGTAAATGTTGCAACTTATTTTGTATTAATTTGTTCTTCCTTCGACTGCGATGTTATCCAAAATTTTGCTGGAGTAACGTTTGTGGTTTTGCTGGATCTCTGAAACGGATAAGCAGATTCTTATCATCTTTTTTACATGATTTCTTAGGAATTAGTTTGAATTAGTTGGGTAATAAAAAAACAAAATTAATGCACCATTCAAAGGTTAATTAATTAAATATAAAAACACTTCAATAGGTCCTAACACTTTGAATAAGAGCTCGAAAGACTTACTTTAAACGTTGTTTTGTAGCTTGTATCTGTCTTCAAATGTATGTGAAGTTTCATTAGTATCCTGCTAGTAATAAACAAATTATGATGAAATTCAGTTCACCACTTTGACGGTCATAATGCGCGCTTAGTTATTTGGCCTCCGATAACCCTCTATGTGAATATATAAACTAAATGATATATCAATAATTAGTTACATAGTTCAGTTATATTCCTGTAAAATTTCAGCGTAGTACATACAATAATTAACGAGATAATTAAATAAAAGCCATTAGGAAGCGCAACACCGTGATAACCCGACTATATTAAGGTGGTTATAAAAAAGCGACCGCGCAGTACATTATGCTGCCTTCTAAAATGTTTAGTATAATACACCTTACAAGTTCGGTACAGACGCGTACACTGTTCGATATTCGATGTGATTTTGAAATATATAAGTCATTTTTAGAATACAACTATCCGTATTTAGCTAGGAAAAACTATTGTAATATTTGAAATTAGACTATAAAACAGTGGGGCTTACTGTAAGCACTTTACTACTTACATTGTGATGTTATATTATATTACCATCACTTTGTGATTTTTAAACGATATATGTAAGTATTAGTAGGCATAATGTGAACTTAAAACATTTATTCTATATCTGTTATTTTCTGCGATGGTTTTAAATCTTAATTTATGTTTTAAAAGTGAAGATTTGTGTTACTAAAGACAAAGTGTAAAGTAAAATTTAAAAAGTAATGGAAAATGCCATATGGACAGTATTGCTACCTGTGATTGTTTTAAAGTTTTATCAATATTTTGAAAGTTTTATTGAAATGATTATTTTACCTGTAAATAAAATTTAATAACACAAATTCAAAACACTTGTGTCCACATCCACATCCGTACTAAACTTGTAAACCTATCCTACATATTTAAGAAGGTATCATAATGTACTGCGCGGTCGCTTTTTTGTAACCACCTTAATATGGTCGGGTTATCAAGGTGTTGCGCTTCCTAATGGCTTTTATTTTATTATCTCGTTAATTATTGTATGTACTGCGCTGAACTTTTACAGGAATATAACTGAACTAAGTAACTAATTATTGATATATCATTTAGTTTATATATTCACATACAGGGTTATCGGAGGCCAAATAACTAAGCGCGCATTATGACCGTCAAAGTGGAGAACTGAATTTCATCATAATTTGTTTATTACTAGCAGGATACTAATGAAACTTCACATACATTTGAAGACAGATACAAGCTACAAAACAACGTTTAAAGTAAGTCTTTCGAGCTCTTATTCAAAGTGTTAGGACCTATTGAAGTGTTTTTATATTAAATTAATTAACCTTTGAATGGTGCATTAATTTTGTTTTTTTATTACCCAACTAACTAATTCAAACTAATTCTTAAGAAATCATGTAAAAAATATGATAAGAATCTGCTTATCCGTTTCAGAGATCCAGCAAAACCACAAACGTTACCTACTCCAGCAAAATCTTGAATAACATCGCAGTCGAAGGAAGAACAAATACAAAATAAGTTGCAACATTTACCTCGTCTAGACTACTAATTATATGGCTAATATTTATTTCAATATTCCCATTATAAAAGAAAATGTCTGGCTGCGGTAACGTTACCCCAGCAGGAAATGTTTTTGTGGAATAACTCAAAATCTATATGTGCAACAAATTTAAAAATGTGCGCAACAATTACAGAAGCTGGACAACTAATTGCCTGTAACATTTAAATTACTATTTTCGACATTATTTTGCTGGGGTAACGCACACGATTTACATTATTAGTTACTTTTTAAGTAAGATTTTGTAGTCGGTAGTTAGAGGTTTTGTCAGTTGTGTTTTGCATTTTGGTTAAGTAAGAAGTATTTTTTTGAGACGCCTTGAATGGCTGCGACTGAGGCGCAAATATCTTTCAGTCTCAAAATAAGGGTGTTTTTTTTAAATAAACTTCTAATCAAAAACATAACATGCATTTTTATTGAACACTTCCCATTTCATTTACGTATTTAATTTTTTTTTTTATTAAATGAAAAATATTGTATAGGTACCTACCTACCTACCTACCTATATTTACAATCACAAAACTAAAAGGAAAATAAAACACTACAAATTTATAATCACAAAACTAGAAAGAAAATAAAATACACACTAGGAAGAAATTAAAACACTGTACGCGGGACAACCCTATCGTACGTAGCGCATGTAGGTAATATTTTATATCAAGGACAGGGTCGAGTCACAATAATGTTAAGTGACTTCAAATAACTCACGGCATTTCTTATTGTACGAGTAGGTATATCATTTTAATAAAATGTATTATTCAAAGGGTGGAGACCTCATGTCCTGAAATACAGACTTCAGATCCAAGTTAAATCAAGGCACAAGAGAGTTTTATTGTAGAGTACAACCGATTGAGCAAGTTATACCGCCACGACTTGGCCAAATTAAGTATAAACAGGCAACATGTAAAAAAAAATCCGGATACTGAATGGGCAGTTCACTCGAACATTTCAAAGGTACAAGAAAACATAGAAAATACAACAAAAACGACAATTTTATTATACCCCGTAAACGTAGAAAAATACAATAGACTAACAAAAACCATTTGGTTAATTTTATTATGAAGAAGCACCTACCAATAATTACTGTACAAAAAGTAATATATTTTTTTATTTATTTTTATTTCCAAAAAAATCTGATAACAGCAATCCATTCTTTTGTCGTTGAAGTAAACAACCTTGGCATATAAGACAATATTGAATTTGGCTCTCAATTTACATTTTTGTTTTTGATGGGATATTATTTTTCTGTACACTATTATAGCGCCAGTTAAAGATATACATTCCAAATAAGTTCCGACGCGCCGTATATTATAATACAATTAACAGTTTAGTGGTGTGGAGGTGAGCCTGGTGAACTGACACTCCGCCCGCCGCCGCTGTCCACTTAATTGACTTTACGTACCTCAGACCAATGTAAAACTTTTATATTGGTCTGAGTTTACGTATCGACTAACGATCCTCTCAAACGAAAATAACTTGCACATTGCTCGTATATTCATTTAAATTGGTATCTTCTAATAAAATATTTAACCAGTCCGCAAACGGTATACAAGTACGACTGTAGTCTGTAAGTTTACATAAGCTACCAACCATAAGCGAAAACATATATTTACATGTTTTACTATGTATAACAAATGTCAAAGATCGTTTGCTAAAGGTGTTTATTGTTGATGGTAGCACGGTGTAACCGTCTAACCGATGACGACTATCGAAGTATTGACTATTTGACTGTGCGGCGCAGTAAGTCACCGCCTGTTTCTCAGATCGTTTCCATGATTTGCTTTTCAAACTCGAAGCCCCCCTGGTAAGCAGTAGGTAACTATTGGTAACTAGGTACCGAATAAATAGTTTGATCTGAATCTTACGTGTTCGATGTACGATGAGTCGATGAATGATCGTCAAACGTTTGTTTTGTTTGAAACCGTTTTTACCTTACTCGCGCCATTAATGAAACGAATTATAAATGGCGGCCAAACAAAGCGATGATTATCATGCTGTTTCACTTACACAGTATAGCGAGCGATAGAAAGGACATTATAAGTACCACCATTTGAAATATACCTATATATACCTATTTATACCTATTTTTTATTTTGGCATGGATTGTATGAACGATAACTGCAACGCATGGATGCGAAATCTAGCTCAAATCTGAACCGGGGTAGTTCAAATACAACGTGTTGTCGACAGGATCAAACGACAAGTCAAACGTACACAATACAAATATAAATTTGCATCAAATGTGATAGCTTCACACTCTGAAGCCATCAGATACAGGTTTCATGGGGACCGGGGAGGCATTCAGCCACGTTGTACCTAGTTGTGGATATGTTAGACATTAAGTATTAAGCAGTGTAGCGCCGAGCCATGCATAAATCAACCCTGTCCGTGCCATTACTAAATCTAGGTTTGTGGGTGCTACAGGCTGTTTACCTTTTAGGTTCAGGCATTGCAGATTTCACAGCAAATTATTTTATGCCGTACCTCGTGTGAGTGGATACCTAGATAATATAAAAAGGAACAAACAACATAAAGCACGTACACAAAGCCGTCTGTAGCAGACGAGATCGATATTATTGTTTACGTGTTCGAGTGACCATCCAGCGGACGCGAGCGGCCGCAGCGCAGCTGAGTGCCGCGGCCGAGCGGGCCCCAGCTCGCGCTAATCCGCTTAGGGGCCGGTCGATACGACTACGTCACACGGTCACGTCGGGCACGCCACTGTACACACTGCACCGCACTCGCACTGGCTGCAGCGGGGCTGCGCTCGGCACTCGGCACGGTCGTCGCACTCGTACTCTCGTACTCGCCAGGCGCCAGACGGCGCGGCGGCGGCACCTACCTCGCTGTGCGGCGACGCATCGGACGCGCGAGCGCTACGGAGCCGAGCACGGCGCACTTCTGAGCTCACTCGGAATGTCTCAGGACGACTGCGAGGGGATCATGTTGTGAGTTTGTGAGTGCGGTCGCGTGCGGCGCGTGCGGCGCGGGAGGTGCGGCGGCGGCGGCGCGGCGCGGCTGACTGACTGTGACTACTGTGACTAGTGACTGCCAGCGCCCGGCGCGCGACTGCGCGGGCCAGGCGCATGCGCGGCGCGCGGCGTTACGTAAGCGAGTGCGAGCTGACCGGTCACCGGCTCTCGTGCTGCGAGCGTCGTGCCGGTCGTGCCGGTCGTGCCGGTCGTGCCCATGCCGCAGTGTCCGCCACACACACGAATGTATCATATTATAATCACGAGCCTAACCTTTCTTAATAATAACAATTTGAAGTTTGAACTGAGAGTTGGTGCTGGCGGCAGGTCAAATTCAATTGATCTCAAAAAAGGACCACATTCATTATTCTTTTTTATTCAGTTCGGCCTACGCCCTACATAGGTACCATTGTTCACTTCGTTGACGGCCCTGAATGAGGTCGTGGACATGGTCCAGAGCAGGTCGACGTGTGACGTGTCCGCAGCCGGTGTCGAGGTGCGGGCGACGCTTGTCAGCACTATCGACAGCTGGTACCGCACTTGTGTTCGCCGATTCAAAACTGCCGACTGATACTTTTTGCGCCCCTCGACGTGTGTTCACTTATGAGGCCTCAGGCTCCAAGTATGTCCAGGCCATCTTCCTGGACATATCCGGAGCATTCGACAACGCAGGGTGGCCCATGATCCTGCTCGAGGCGAAGGAGGCTGCCCGCCAAACATCTATCGGATGCTGGCGGAGTATTTCTCCAACCGCCGAGTCGGCCTCTTCGCCGGGAGCAGGGTCGTGTGGAAGACATCGACCATGGGTTGCCCGCAGAGATCTGTAGTGGGTTCACCACTATGGGACCTTCTGCTGGACGACTTGCTTCGGTTGCCATTCCCGGACGGGGTCAAGGTGGTAGAGTAGGTACGCTGACGACGTTACGGTCTTCATCGAGGCGAACTCTCGAGCCATCGGCTTCGTGCGCCATGGCACTAGTTAGCGGGTGGTGCACGCGAAATAGGCCGGGCTTCTCCCCTTGTAAGTCGTGTTCCATGACGCTGAAGGGGGGCTTGTCCAAGCGCCGGCCCACGGTTCGACTCGATGGGGTCTCGGTCAGGGGTGTGCGCTGCACCAAGTTACTGGCCGTGGTGATCGACGCAAGCCTATCGTTCGGGGAACACGCTCTTTCTATCGGTGGGTGGGCTGGGCAAAATGTCACGCGTTTCCGCTTCATCCTGGGGCATTTGGTACAGGGCCCTTAAGGTCTTGTACAAAGGAATTTACGTCGCTACAATTACCTACGCGGCAAGATGCTGGTGGCGGCGCGTGAGCACGTATACGGTCAGGTCGACGCTGCTAAGGACTTAAAGACCGCGGGCCTCATCCTTCTGACGCAAGCCTACAGGTCCGTCAGCACGGCGGCATCCCCGTATTGGTGTGCTGCCTGCTGACCTCGAGGTGGCCCGTGCGGGCATGACTGATGACATCCGGCATCTCCCGCGAGATGCCTGCAGGACAGGGAGAAGGGTCATCGCGAACGAGGCTGTAGCCAAATTGCAGCCAGCGATGGGAAACGGAGGACTTGTCCTCCGGTAGGGAACTGCATCGGTTCTTCCCGGACGTGGCGGCAAGGCTCAAGGCGACTTGGGTCGAGCCGGACTACGAACTCTCGCAGATCCTGACAGGGCATGGGATGTTTCCGAAAGAGATGAAGCCTTGTGAGGTCAGTGTGTGTTACTCTGGACCACATTCTGTGGAGATGCCCCCTGTATGATGAACAGCGACGAACGATGATTGATGGGATCACGCGCTTGGAGGAGGGACCATGTCTACTACGGCGACCTCGTCGCCTCGGAGGCTAACTTCCGGCGGCTGAGAGACTTCTCGCGCAACTGCCATAAGATCAGGAGAGGGCTAGTAGCAAAATGACAGACAGACTGACGGAAACGGACAGGCAGCGAAGCTGTGTTGTGGTGGCGGGACCCATGTGTGGGGTCGTACGCTAGCACGTCGCCCCAGAAAGGGGAGAAAGGCGACCAGGGACTGGACTAAAATTGGTAACGGAGTCAAGAAGCGCTTGCGGTGATAGCCCCCGGGCTGTGTCCGCAGCCGTCTCCTGAGTTTCGGCAATGGGAGGTGGAGGGATTGTTCACTTCGATGGCTCACTAACTAATCGCACCTATGCGAAAGTCTACCGGTTGTTGTTAATTTTGGTATTTTTGAAAATAAATATTTTGTTTATGATTATTACCTTTAATAAGCCCTCTTCCATGCATATTTTTATACAAAACCAAATAGTTCCGAAGTTTCACATCTGCCGATCGGCGGCGGTGTCGGTGACAAGTACCTATGTGTACAGTGTACTATCGACTTTCTATCTATATCTGTGCTGTCGACGGTGCACTTTTACCTAATGACGCAAGCGTCGTGAGAGGTAAGGGATGGATGAGGGTGAGAGAAGCAGAGAGATTCATATTTCGGCAAAAAATTGGACAATTCGCTTTCTGTGAACGAGTGACAAAAATAAAGTCCCATTAAATTAGTATATTTTTTTAATAATAGTAGGTATGTTTTTTATTGTTATTTTAAATTCTTGAGAATCGCGTCAGTGCGGGCGGTCGGTGCGCGGCAGCAGGCGCAGGCCGCGCCGCAGCAGCACGGGCCGCGCGGGCCGCACCGCCCCGCGCGGCCCGGCCGCCCCGCGCGGCCCGGCCGCCCCGCCGCGCCCGGGCCGCACGCCGCGCGACGCCACGATGACGCGCGTGTAGCGCGAGCCGGACGTCACCGTCACGGGCCGCGCGCCCGCCTCCTCCGGCGCGGGCTCGTCGTCCGCGAACACGATGGGCAGCCGCATGATGTCCACGTCGGGGGGCGCCGGGGACGCGGGGGGCGAGGCGCGGCGCCGCGGGGGCAGCAGCGCCAGGGGGGTGCCGCCCGAGCCGCGCGACACCACGCCGCCCTCCAGCGTGGCGCGCCGCGCCGGCGAGTCGCCGAGCGTCTCCATCGGTCTGTCAGATCTAGAATCAGGTCGTCGGACGTGACGGTGTTCTCAAATGTGTACGTTTTCCCGAGCGAACAATTATAATGACACTCACACGACGGAGGGCAGGGCGAGGGGCGCAAGGGGCGCGGGGGGCGCGGGGGGCGCGGAGCGCGCCGCGGCCGGCAGGTGCGCGTACTCCTCGTCGTCGTCGGTCACGAACACGCGCTCGCTCCTCAGCACCGGCGCGCGCGGCTCCCGGCGCCGCCTGTCGCGCGCGGACACCTCGTCGGCCGCACTCGGCGCGTCGCTCGCGGTCTCGATCGCCCAGCGCGCACACTCCTCCTGCAGCGAGAGCCGCAGTGAGCGCGCCGGCTCGCACTCACACACTCACATACTCACACACTCACCGCCACGGCGGCGTCGAGCGCGTGCTGCGGCAGGCGGCGGCGGCGGCGGTGCGCGGCGGGCAGGCGCAGCGCGTCGTCGGCGCCGCGCAGCTCCAGCACGCGGCGCTGCGGCGCGGCCGGGCGCGTGACGAGCCGCGCCGCGCCGCGCCAGCACGCGGCCGCGCCCGTGCCCGCCACCACCAGCAGCGGCAGGCGCAGCTCCGCCAGCGCGTCGTCCGGCGCGTCCCGCGCGCCCTCCGCCGTCAGCAGCGGGGGCGCGAGCAGCAGCAGGCCGCGCACCGCCGCGCCCGCGCCCCGCGCCAGCGCCGTCACCAGCGCCGCGCCCGCGCCGATGCCGCCCAGGATCACCGGCCGCTCCCTGAGAGCGTACTCACTTTACTCTCACTCTTCTTATATAGAACAGAAATTGTTCGTTTGTACGGTCTCTACATTCCGACTTCACCTTTCTGTACTTTACATCTTCCCGTACTCACCCCGCCTCCAGCAGCGCGTCGGCGAGCGCGGCGCGCAGGCTGGCCGCCACCGCCGCGCACCACGCGTCCGGCGCCGCGCGCACCTCCGCGCCGCGCAGCACGCGCGTGTGCAGCAGCGCGCCCAGCCGCCGCACCCAGCGCGCGTCCAGCCGCGCGCGCCCGCCGCTCAGCCACAGCAGCCACGGAGAGCGCGCGCCGTCTAGCGCCGGGCCCACCGCCGCCAGCGGCGAGCGGCGCGCCGCGCACGTGACGCCCAGCGCGCGCTCCGCCAGGCGCGGCGCGGCGCGGCGCAGCTCGGCCGTCAGCTCGGCGTACAGGCGACGCGCGGCCGGCGGCGCGAGCGCCAGCAGCGTGGCGTGCAGCCAGGCGGCGGGGCGCGGCGCGGGGCCCGGGTGCGCGGCCGCGCGCGCGAGCGCCAGGCGCAGGCGCCGCGCCCCCGTGCGCGCCGCCTCGCCGCCCGGCCAGCCGCGCGCGCCCGCCAGGCGCTCCAGCCGCATGCGGCGCAGCGCGTCGAGCGCGTCGGACGCGAGGCGCGCGTGCGCAGCGCCGGGCGCGAGGGCGGCGAGGCGCGCCTCCCAGTCGTCGTCGTCGCGCTCACCGTCGGAGTCGTGTTCGTCCGGCTCCGCGGCGGGCGAGGCGGGCGAGGCGGGCGAGGCGGGCAGGGCGGGCGGGGCGGGGTCGAGGCGCTCCACGTCCACGTCGGCGAGGTCGGACGCCGGGCGCGGCGCCAGCAGCACGCGCACGTGTGCGGCGGCGTGCGGGGCGCCGCGCGCGCGCGCGTACGAGTGCTCCACCCACACGCCGGAGCGCGGCTCCTGCGGGAGGCGGGCGGTGAGCGTCGCTCGGGCACGCTCGGGCGCGCTCGGCGACGCTCGCGAGCGCTCGCGCGGGTACTCACATGTCCGCCGGCGAGCGCGTGCACATAGGCGACGAGGCGCTCGTGCAGCGCGGTGGGCTCGGCACTCGCGTCGTCTCTCTCCTCGCACGCCTACATAACAACAAACACCTGTCATATTGCAGATTTGCCCGTAACTTTTCCATTTAAGTTTTCAATTTAAACCTGCATTAGATTTGTAATGAAATGTATTGTTAATTTGTGTTCTCAATATCTCCATTGTACAGTAAACTCTCGGCTAGATAAACACAATTCGAATACGCATATAGCTGATTTAGTATAAATCTTAAGCACAAATAATGGAAGGCATTTGACACTGTCCCTACACTAACAACTAGTCGATCCCCATTCTACTTCACTACTATTACAAATGCGAAAGTTTCACTGTAGATATTTTTTCTGCCTTTTTTGATTTCCTGTGGGATTACTAAGTCGATGCAGATGTCTTAGACTCAATTAACACCCTCGTTGAGTTGTCTTCTTAAAGAATCGTACATGAAATCGAAATCGTTCATGACGCCGGTGTCACCAAGCATATATTTAAGGCTTGGGAGGATTCGCAGGATGCTATTGGCATCTTTTGCGATCTCTCCAAAGCATTTGATTGCGTGAATCACGAAACACTGCTCTTAAAGCTTGAGCATTACGAACGGGATAAACTAGCGCTTAGCTTAGTAAAATCATATTTGACTGATAGACTGCAACAACTTCAAGTAAACGGCGTAAATTAACTGGGCTTAAAATTAAAAATGGGTGTACCGCAGGGCGCAATATTGTGTACGTTCCTCTTTTTAGTTTATATAAACGATATACCTTATTTACTGAAAATTACAAATGGTGTTATTTGCTGATGATACTTTCTTGATTTTTAGACTTTATAGACAGGCACAGCACCATGACGACGTAAATGACGCCATGCTTAAGATTCATAATTGGTTTACTGTAAATCATTTAGTATTAAATGAGAAGAAAACTAAATGCATAGGATTCGCTTTACCGAATGTTAAAAGTAGTGAATGTAATGTTGTAATGAATAAGGATATACTTGAATTCGTCGAATATACTGTTTTCCTAGGGGTTACGCTTAACTTAAAGGTGCAATGGGGTCCTCACTTAACATCTCTTGCAGGGCGGTTGAGTTCGGCCGCTTACGCTGTCAGAAAAATCCGGCATTTGACAGACGTGGATACCGCTAGACTAGTATATTATAGTTATTTTCATAGCATTATGTCCTACGGTATCTTGCTTTGGGGGCGGGCTGCAGATATTGATTCTATTTTTATTCTGCAAAAGCAGGTTGTCAGAGCCATCCCATCATCATCAGCTTATCATAATCTCAGTAGACGCGAGTCTCTAAGAGAATTGTTTAAACAGATTAACATCATGACGGTACCTCGTCAACACATATATGAAAACATTATGCATGTTCGAAAAAATCTTCAACCTTTTAATAAAATAAGTGACAGACAATAGAAATAGGAACAAATTAGATCAGCCAAGTTTCAGATTGTCAAAAGTACATACTTCTTTTATGTACTGTACTGTGTAAAATGTTATAATATATAATATCACTTGATATTCTTCAACTGAATGAAAGACAATTTAAAACATGCATTAAACGTACACTAAGTAAAGTCAAAGTCAAATCATTTATTTCAATTAGACCATTAAAAAGGCACTTTTGAACGACATAATTAAAAAAATATAAAGTTGATTCTAGTTGCCCATTCCAAAAGGTAGTTTCGTATGGAGAAGAATGGGCAAGAAACTCCATACTTAGTAGACAAGCATATTATAAGTTAGAAGATTATTTATAAATGATAAAAATGCTTGGCTTAATGCTGGTAGGTAGACACATTAAAACCTTAGTTTTGTATAATTTAGCAGCATTATTTCAATTTTGTGAAAGTGACTACCATGGAGCCATTTATTAAGTAAATTATTTAAACCTACTAGATGACCCGACAGACGTTGTCCTGTCCCGATCTACCTACTTACCTGCCTATTTACGACACACCTACCCTACCCTAACCCTTAACATTTAGGGGGATGAAAAATAGATGTTGGCCGATTCTCAGACCTACCCAATATGTATAAAAAATTTCATCAGAATCGGTCAAGCCGTTTCGGAGGAGTACGGGAACGAACATTGTGACACGAGAATTTTATATATAAGATAAGAAGATGTGTTTGACACAAATAAACATCGCGGTTAAGAGCATTGTCATGCTCACTCAAATACCTCGCTGACGTGGGGCGTGTGTTGAATGGTGCTGATCCACGCGTCACGTTCGTGAATGGACGCTGTCAGTAGAAAGAAGAAGAAAAATAGATAAATCTTCATTCTTTTTTTTATGTTTTGTATTGTTCTTTACCTGCATTGTTTTGACATATAGAAGCAACAAGGATAATGTTACCAATATTTTGTAAAACCTTGATTTAAAAAAGAGTCCGTGGAGTTTCTTGCTTGTTCTTCTCCATAGAGACCTACCTACGTTTTGGAACAAGCAACTAGCTTCAACTTTCTGACTAACTGACAGACTCCTTGACAATTCAAAAGTGCCTGTAAATGGTTTAATTGAAATAAATGCTTTGACTTTGAAATCCAAAAGTTTGAACAGACTAAACTCCAGATTCACTATGAGGAACACCATTTATTGACATGACACACTTATTTGTTGCAAATGAATCAACATGTTCATACCAAACATGTACACAGGTAGTATACAATTATTATAAGCAGCAAGTACAACTAAGTGTGCAACACATTGAGCAGGCATGCACAGTAGGTCTGACAGCAATGAACTGTCACCAGCAATTACAAGCCTTGGCAGAACTAATTCATACATTAAAAGAATCATTTTGGGGATGAATTTTCATCAATTTTTTTCTCCTTCAACGCTCAGAGTCTTGTGCAAAATTGTATGCTTCTAAATCTTATGCTTTTATGCTGTGCGATGTATGTGTATGTCAGTCAGTGAACAGGCTTTAATGGATCCCTGATATACTACCTTTTGAATCAATCATATATTTCAGATAAAGATCCACAAAAAACAAACATGTTGTTTTAATAAGTAGTTTTTAATTTATCTGTATCATAAAATGAATTGCTGTTCTTAGTCTCGCTAAAGGCTAGACCGATTTGAGTTATTTTAGTCTCAAATATTTATGAAAGTCCAGGGAAGGTTTAAACAGAGAGAAACTTGAAAAATATATTGACAGGACCATGTGTGTCGGGTCAGCTAGTTATGAATAATAATAATAGAATAATTTAATAGAAAGTTGCATTTACAAAAAATATCTTAGAATTTAAAATATAACAATGTTGCTTATTTACTTGATCTAGGTTGAACCTGAGCTGCTGGCTAGAAAGTGCTATGCATAAGGAAAAAGTTTTTCAAAAAAAAGAAAACCACCTTCAAAAACTAAAAAGTGATAACTAAGCGTAACTTTAGCACAGAACACACATTACTTTACTTTTGGAAGTCGGTGGCGGTGGCTTTGAGTTTGTTGTTTTGTATTGCCACCAACTTCCGAAAGTAAAGTAATGTGTGTTCTGTGCTAAAGTTATTTATCACTTTTTAGTTTTTGAAGGCAGTTTTCTTTTTTTTTTTTTTTCTTTCTTTTTTCGCTTTTTAGTGTTGCCTTAACATCCAAATCCATTAAGAAACGGCGGCACACTCCCCAAAGATTGAAGAAACTAAAACGTTTTCTAAGTAATTTTTTTCGGAATTTGTTGATTTTCTCAAAAAGGGCTAGATCAATTTTGGTAAAATTTATATGAGACCATTTCGGAATAAACCCCTTTCGAACAAAAAAAGAATTTTGAAAATCCGTCTATATATGACAGAGTTATGCCCGAACATAAATTAAAAAAAAAAAAAAATTGAATTGATAACCTCCTCCTTTTTGAAGTTGGTTAATAAATGAATACTAAATTAGGTACAATAAAAACTTAGAAGTAAAACTAGTAGTACCTGCATAGACACAAATGTTACTGCAGAAAAGAGAAATAGTTTTAAATATAAGAATAGATATCTGGATCAAGCGGTATTGGGATCTACACTAGTTTCATCTGTGGTCTCAAGCACAAATGGATTTGGTGCTTGAGATAATGCAGACTGGCTGCGTTTCTTACCTCTTGTGACAGCTCGCCGCCGGAGAATTGTTGACACACGCTTCCAGTGGCCATCACCATCTGTTTCACGGCACGGGGCTATGTCTCACGTTTAAATTAGTGCGTGACCTTTTCTTAGGACAGGACCTACATATATGTCAAAAAAAAATCCAAATTATTAGGTAACATAGCATAAAATGTACTAAATCGAAAACATCAGTTGCATCTCAAGTGACTTTGGTGGAAGATTCATCTTACCCAGACAATAATATTGTAGGTATTGTGGGTATGGAGTCACAACAATTGCCGAGCTCACAGATCTCACGTAGGCCCTATAATAAATGTAAGGGTTTGTCTCAAAATAAAAACCTCTCAAATTAAATAAAGTAATGCATTACATAAAAACTAAATTAGTAAACATTAATGCTGAACTTGAATGAACATTGCGTGAACACTGTTGTCAGTTGTGTTATGTGTTGTCGTCGTGTCAGTGTGACAGACAGACGTGACACTTGACAGTCAAGTGAACTGTGAAAGTGACAGACTGAGACATACTAATATACTACTTATTTTACTGCCGATACTGCGCGCGCGCCGCTTGACATCACACTGGCGCTGACTGGCGCACCAACAACTGTCACCTATATAAATATTACAGTACGGTCAACGTATCTTGGCGCGTCTGAAGTTAGCCGATTAGATGCGCAGTAGACAAATTTGTTCTTAAAAGTTCCATTGCGCAGCCAAACAGCTAACTTCAGACGCGCCAAGATACGTTGACCGTATTGTAATTACCTCAGCACCGCAGAGCGATGGCACCAAGACGAGCCAAGCAGCAATTTATATGGGACCATCCCTGAAGCATACCCTATCTATAAAAAATATCAAAATCGGGTTACGTTTGCCGGAGAAATCGCGTAACAAATCGCGCACATACTTAATGCAAATTGCGCGAACTCCGTATCCATCGGTCCTGTTGAACCTGGGAACTTCATAACGGATACATGTTCGCCAAGCATTTGTTTGGTGTAAGAATTAAAATGAAATATTTTCTTGTCTACGGTCAGTAGACATCCAAGATGCTTTGTCTACCTACAGTTAGTCAGTAGACAAGACAATATTTCAATTATTGTCAATATTTGTTTGAAACAAAATAAATGTGGAAAAATCTTGTTTAATTTTATTTAGAAATACCTATACTTGAAAAAATACGTGTGTCATACTTCTGTACCTGTAGAAGTAGTAGATACCTACTAAATACAGGTACGAACTACGAACACGTCATATTAGACATATTCATCTTTGTACTAGACAGCAGGCAGTAGGAGTTGTGTAACATGAATCTCGAAAAGCACGCAAAAATGTCTTCACCAGAACCTCCCGCTCTATTGTTCGGAAACGAGCGCATTTCGTTACAAATCCATCCGCGAGGTGGCGGGTTGTTGTGAGTGGCAGCGTGTCCGGTGATACGTATCCGACCTGAAGTCGGATATGCAAAACCCAAATCTCAATGGAAACGGATCTGAGATTCCGTATCACAGACTACTTAGAGATACTATTAGGTCCTTACATATGAAATTGCCGATACTTAATACTGGCAACTTTGAAATCAAATATTTTGTGTTTAAATAGGAATTCCAAATTCAAAATTATTTCAAAATAAAGACCAAAGAATATTGTTCTAAAATTCGTGTTTCATTTGTTTTCACGTCATTTGTTTGGGCTTGAAAATTGCTATAGCAACAACAATGGAGAAATTAAAAATTCGCGGTATCTACGAATATGAGTTCCACCGTGGCACCAGTGCAGCAGAAACGGCTCGAAGGATTAACGACGTGTACGGGCCAAGCACCGCTAACGAACGAACGGTGCGTTTTTAGTTTCAACGTTTCCGTTCTGGAAATTTTGATTTACAAAATGAGCCTCGTGGACGACCGGATAATCAAGTAAATAATGAAGAATTAAAGGCGATAGTGGAAGCGGGTCCATCTCAAAACACTTCTGAATTAGCAGCAGCCTTTGGAGTAAGTGACAAAACAATCATTATCCATTTGCGTCAAATTGGAAAAGTAAAAAAGCTCGAAAAGTGGGTACCGTACGAATTGACTGAAGCACACCAACAAACACGCATCGGTTGCTGCGCTTCTTTGCTCCATCGTCACAATAATGAGGGAATTTTAAATCGTATTGTCACTTGTGATGAGAAGTGGATCGTGTACGATAATCACAAGCGATCATCACAATGGCTTAACCCTGGAGAACCGGCAAAACCTTGCCCCAAGCGAAAACTGACCAAAAAGAAGATTCTAGTTAGTGTTTGGTGGTCCTGTGCTGGTGTCATCCACTACAACTTCTTGAGATCAGGTCAGACGATTACTGCAGACATGTATTGTCAACAGTTGCAAACAATGATGGAAAAGCTCACCATTAAACAACCGAGACTGGTCAATTGCTCTAGCCCATTGCTCCTTCAGGATAACGCTCGACCACATACTGCACATCAGACCGTCGCCAAGTTAGAGGAGCTGCGACTGGAAACTCTGCGTCACCCACCATACTCTCCAGATCTTGCCCCAACCGATTACCACTTATTCCGAAATTTGGACAACTTTTTACAAGGATAAAAATTCAATTCTGATGAGGCAGTTAAAACAGCCTTCAAGCAGTTCATCGATTCTCGCTCCTAGGATTTTTTTACCAAAGGGATCAATGAGCTCCCGCTAAAATGGCGGAAGTGTATCGATAACAATGGTGCATACTTCGATTGACTAAATTTTATTCAGCCATCTTAGCATCTTACCATAGACTTTCTAAACCTTTTTAATTCTCTATGCTCCACAGTTACTATAAGTCTATAACATCACAGGCATCTAGTATGTTAACACCTTCTCCTATTTTTGCAATTTTACAAATTCAAAAATATTCACTTACCTACTAACTTATACATGTAGAGCAACATTCCAAACAATACAATTTTTTGTTTTATTTTAGAACTTTCTTACAATGAAATTGAAAGAACAATGGCAGCCACCCATACATTGTTTTAGTTGAGATTAAATTCCTACGTCTTTAAATGAAAAATATCTTATTTAATTCAGCATCACCTTCTAAATTAGTTTGTGCAAGATTTTTTGTTAAAGAAGGCCGAGAATAATAGATATTCAGTCATGAACTTTTGTAGGTTATGTCTATGGTAACTTTTATATTCCAAATTGAGGAAGTAAAAAGGCAATATCGCATTAGTATTTTCTTTACCTAGTTAATTCAGAATGAAATGTCTTGTAAAAATATTGTTTAAGGTTGGTAATCCCAGTGGTTATAAATACTCTTTGGCCTTACCTTATGTATACAATAGGTATCTACTACAAGTATTACATCGATCATATCGTTTTTACTCTGTGCACAGATCTGTCTATGACTCTGTGTCAATTACCAAGCAATTATTTTTAGATTTGGGTTACTAGTCTTTTTGCTAGGTATTAATCGAAACTAATTGATTTATTTTTATACCACAGTATTCTTACATACCTGCAAGAAACCTACACTTGGAAATAAACTGTATTCATTTACTTACTCCGTTTAATTGTAATAACAAACTAAAACTGATTACAATACTTTAAAAAGTACTTACTGTCACTTGGCAGAATAAATATAAAATGGCAACACTAAACGTTAATGAAAAGTCAAATAAGTTTTCATTTAACATTTTTTTTTTATACGGCCCTAACTGGTTAATGTGATACTTTGAAAAATCATAGAAAAATAATGTAAATTCTTTCGTATGTAAGTCACTTTTAGACGCTCAAATTTAAGTCAACTACGTTTTCGCCATTGTTCTTTATCTTTATAGGTACAAAGGTTTTGTAAACATATCTGCAATATTACCTTTCTTATAATTTTCATGAATAAAATAGAACCTTACATCAATATGTTTTGACCTTATAATGAATGAACCTGTTTTTATTAACTGAATAAAATTGTGCTTTGTCAACATTCAAACATATTTTAACATTTTTACCAATCAACTCACTTATAAATGATTTTAAATATACCTATGCATTCCTTAACACAATCTGCAGCTGCTATGTATTCAGCTTCAGTTGATGACAAGCTTACAATGGGCTGTCTCTTTGAGCACCATGATATGGGTCCTCCCGATAATATTATAATAAATCCAGTTGTACTCCTTCTTGTTTCAGTACAGCCTGCATAATTTGAATCACAGTATGCATGTAACTCTGTAATATCTTCTCCTGTGTTGTACATTATTCCTTTTGATCTTGTCCCATTCAAATACTTCAATATCTTCTTTACAGCTAATACATCCTGTTAAGATGGATTTTCTAACCTTTAACTGGCTTCATTTACAGCTTGACTTATGTCTGGTCTTGATCTAGTTGATAAGTATAACAGTCCTCCAACTAATTCTTTAAAAGGAAAGTTTGATGTTTCTATTACATATTCAATCTTCTTATCTATATTTTATTTATTTTTATTTTATTTTATTTTTATTTGGAAAACTTACAGCTAGGTACAAAAATAAGACAGAAATAGTGATAACGATAAGGCCAATTAAAAGTTTTCACAGATAGAAAATACATTAATAGGTACAAGTAGGTAGAAGACAGCTACTTTGTATAAATAAGATCGAAATAATAGGAAAATTAAGATCATCAGATAAACTATGCTATGTTTTGGAAAAAGAAGCTACACAGAGATTTTTTAATTTTAATGTTGGTAGTATTGAAAATATCGAAATCGACGTCTCGGCAGGCTGCATTGTATGTGTGACACGCTCTTATGAGGTACGAGTTCTGTCTATAGTTAGATTACATGGTGTATCTGCTGGTTTAGAATCAAACATATTAAATTTTCTGAGTACCTAATCTTTCTGTATAGTATTGCTGATGCAATAAAATTCCTCCTTCACTTCTTCTTGTAACTTCAAATCCTATATAATTTGTGGGTTTTTCATAAACTTTTATCTTAAACTCTTTCTCTAGATGATCAAGTACTTTTAACAACTTTTCTTTATCTTTACTTATGGCTAGTCCATCATCAACATAAATTGCAATTATTATTGTTTTGTCTTCTGTTGAAAATACACATTGGTCTGTTTTAGTAGGCTTAAATCCAAGTTTTAGCATAGTTTCAGTGAATTTCTTATTCCATGTTATTGGAGCTTGTTTTAGTCCATACAATGCCTTCTTCAAGTGACAAACTTTATTAGGCTGGTTTTCTTAGCCTTCAGGAATATTCATAAAAATGTCTTCATTCAATTCTCCATACAAAAATGCTGTTTTCACATCAAATGTAATTCTTTGAAGCAGCAATTGCTAATAATGATTTTAATGCTGATTGACTTACTACTGGACTATAAATTTCTTGGTAGTCAATGTCCTTTTGTTCAAAACCTCTTGCTACGAGTCTTACTTTGTATGTACCATTTTCTTTTATACAAAATACCCATTTATAAGTCAGTATTTTATGTCCCTTTGCCTTTTCTAAATCAACTATTTCCCATGTATTGTGGTTTTCCAATGAATCCTTCTCCGACTCTATGGCCTTCTCCCAATTCTTCTTTTCAGCAGACTTCATGACTTCACTATAGGTAAGTAATACGTAATCTTGCAGGTAAGTTGGTTTCTTTCTTTGTCTTCTTGTTTTTGTAGTTTCTATCTCTTCTTCTATCATGTTATTTTCTGTATTTTCATTAATTTCTATTTCCTCTTCTATTGCAGCTGGAACATTTTGTTCTACTTCACTATTTTGTATTTGTAATTCTTGTATTTCATTATACTTAGCTCTCATTATTTTCTTGACCATTGATAGTTGTCTCTTCATCACTGTCTAATAATAATTCTGTAGTTACCTGTCTTCTTAGTATATTCTCCTTTTTCTTTGTTATTAATATCATCCCTTGATTTACTTAGGTCATATCTGAAGGACAGACAGGTTAAAGTTCAGATTAACGGCGTAAACTCATTGGGGTCTGAAATGACTATGGGCGTTCCTCAAGGCTCGATATTAGGTCCATTTCTATTTTTAGTTTATATAAATGATTTACCCCGATTACTACAAAACCAACCGAAGATGGTGTTATTTGCAGATGATACATCATTAATTTTTAAAAAAGACAGGCGTTCTCAGAATCTTGTCGTAGTGAATAACTCTATACTTCAGGTCCAAAATTGGTTCAAGGTAAATAATTTGGTACTAAATGAAAAAAAAACCAAATGTATTAGATTTACTTTACCAAATGTTAGAAGTATCTAGTAAATGTGATCTTATATTGAATGGGGAAAAACTGGAATTTATTAATCACACGGTTTTCCTGGGAATCACGCTAGACGAGAAGTTACAATGGGGACCACATATAACGTCTCTTGCGGGGCGGTTAGGCTCAGCCGCTTACGCTGTTAGAAAGATAAGACAGTTAACAGACGTCGAAACCGCTCGTTTGGTCTATTTTAGCTACTTTCACAGCATTATGTCGTATGGCATTTTACTGTGGGGTCGGGCTGCTGACATTGAATCCATTTTTATTTTACAAAAGAGAGCTGTCAGAGCCATATATAATCTACGTCGCTGCGAATCTCTTAGAGAACGACTTACTTTTTAATAAATTAAGTGATCGACATAATTTCAATACTAGGAATAAAGATAAAATAGCTCAACCATTTTTTACCCGTCTACGGCAAAGCCAAAGGAGGGTTATGATTTTGACAGGCTATGTATGTATGTATGTACCTATGTATGTTCATCTGTTCGCTCATAGCTTCTAAACTACTTATCAGAACTGAACAAATGAGGTATCGTTAGAAGCGCCTTGATCGTCCGCTGGTTACCTATAGGCTTTAAGACGTATCACCAAATCCAATGTGGCGCCCTCTGGCGGACAAAAAAACCAAGATTAAAAAAAAATATGAAGACAAGCATACCGTGTTTGGTATCATTGGAAAGGGGTTCACTAGTACCTTTCAAATATATAATATTTAGTGGTGATTTGTCACAAATTATTGTAAAAAAAAGGAAAAATTACCATATAAATTAAGATACGCATACCGTGTTTAGTATCATTGGAAAGGGGTTCACTAGTACCTATTAAATTTATAATACTTAGCTGTGATTCCAAAATGGCTTAAACAAAAAAATAAAGTTTAAAAACTAAAACCCGACCACGACAAAAAGTGATCTAAAAAGTACGAAACAAGAAAATATTTCACACAGAAATCAAGACATAGGTACAAAATGGTCAAGGTAAGCCGTGGTTGCATGCCATTATATTCATGTTCATCGCACTCATATGGGATACAGGCATGCATCCCCCCTACCCCCCTCCCCCCCTCTTCCCTATTGGCATACCTTGACCATTTTGTACATAAGTCTTGATTTCTGTGTGAAATATTTTCTTGTTTCGTACTTTTTAGATCACTTTTTGTCGTGGTCTGGTTTTAGTTTTTAAACTTTTTTTTTTAGATTCTCTAAAGTACACACATCTTTTATGGGGTACTCTGTTAAATGTTATAATAAAATATCTTGTGATATATTAAAACTAAATGAAACAAAATTTAAAAGATACATTAAAGGTAGACTTTGTAAACAAGCATATTATAAGTTAGAGGATTATATCCAAGATAAGAATGCTTGGGAACATGCTGGTCCGGCTCCATAGGATAATCTACAGTCTAGACAAAAACATACTGATTGCTAATTAAAACTATACTTTATATATTTAAATATGTATTTGTACTTGTATTATATAATTATAATTGTATTATTTAGTGTACTTAATAGATTACTCTGGCTCACACACTATTCATTGTTTGTTAGATTAGGAGTGGTCGTCTACTGTATTATTAATTGTAAGTATGTGAACACTATGTGTCTGTACATCATTTGCTGTCATTTCTTAACTTGTAATGCTTTGTACATACTATAATATATGATTTTTATGTAAGGTACATCGTATTCACGTAACAGAATATATTATAATTCTTGTAAATGCAAATTGTAAACAATATTCTTTTTAAAAGAGTATGTATGGAGTTTCTTGCCCATTCTTCTCCATACGAAACTACCATTTGGAATGGGCAACTAGATTCAAATTTTACAATATGACGTTCAAAAGTGCCTTTGGTCTAATTGAAATAAATGATTTGACTTTGACTTTGACTTTGACATCAAATATGACAATATCCCTTGCTATTTATATTTTTCGTTCTTTTTCATTCCATAGTCTATATCCATTATTACTATATCCAACCATTATTAACTTCTTACTTCTCGGGTCTAGTTTCTTAATAGTTGTATTCAGTTGTTTAGCATATACTTTAGAACCAAATTTCTGTAAATTAGCTATGTTAGGTCTTTTAACGTACCACATTTCATATGGTGTTTTATTTTTCAACGATTCACTTGGTAGTCTATTTATTATGTATGTAGCACAGTACATGGCTTCACCCCACATTTCTTTTCCAAATTCAGAATCAAACAGCAATGCTCTGCAGTGCAATTCTGTAAGAATTCACTCGCGAATTCGAATCCTATCTCATTTTCGATTTCACTTACTTGAAGTGAAAAGTATTAGGTATTCACTTAAATAGTAACGAAATAATAGTTCGTTTCACCTATGCCAGCACTTATTAGCGCTAGCGTAGTTTTCATCGAGTTACGGACTACCTAAAACAGTTTTCACCGCGGAATCAGGAGTGAGTACTGGAGTGAGTTCTTACAGAATAACATAGCTGGTTTTATTTAGTAATGTTCGGTTTAATCTTTCTGCCTTGCCATTTAATTGAGGAGTGTAGGGTACTGTTAAATCTAGTTTTATTCCTTTTCCCATACACCATTGTCTAAAATCATTGCTTGTGTAGGTACTCACCTCCATTGTCACATCTTATGGTTGATACCTTTTCACTTTTTTCTCTTTCAGTTTCTTGTATGCAGTTTCTCAGTTTATGCTTAACTTCACTTTTGTACTTTAGTAAGAAGATTTTAGTAAAATGGGTGTAGTCATCCATGACTGTTAATACATAACTATAATCATCATAATAATATGTTTTGTTTTCAAACGGTCCACAAACATTGGTATGTATGATTTGTAATGGTCTTACTGTATTCTAGTTCTTACTGTATCAAATGGTAGTCTTGTTTGTTTTGCTTGTGTGCAAATTTCACATTTATCCAATTGTTTAACACCTTGTATTTTTATTCCATCTACCCAATGATATTTTAATATAATATCATTGCATCTACCATTTTTGGTAATATTTCCAGTGTAGTTTTTCCTGGATGCCCTAATCTTGCATGCCATTCTTGGGCAGTTCCATATTCTTTCATTAATAATGTCTTTTCTGTATTATTTACATGTATTTTATAAAAACCATTTTCTTCACTGAGCTGACCGTACCAAATTCAAGTTGTTGGTGTTCGTTTAGACATTAAATTTAATTACTTATTTAAAAAGTGGTATCCGTTTGGAATAGAAATAAAAAGTTGAGTTGAAACAAATACCAGTGGTTATTAGTTGTTGGTATTAGAACGGAATAAATCACACAGGTATTGTAACAATTCTGATAATTTACGAGAAATAAAAGGCTATGCAGAATTGTACGTATTGAATTTAATAGCTCTCACACGAAAGTTAAAATGTGATGAGTATCAAAAACAAGTAAGTATAAAAATAAGGACTGACCTAAACGCACTATGGTTAGGCAGTATCCAGGAGGATTATGATCCCCAGCCTGGCCGGCGTACAGGATCAGCCGAAGAGAAGTCTGACGCGATCAGCTCGGGGACGGAGGCCCCCCCAGGCGGTCAGTAGGACCAGCCCTGGGCAGCAAGAGGCACGCGACAGCTCGACTTATCCTAGTAAACCGACTCTCGGTTGCAGACTGGTAGACTTCAGTAAGTAGACTCCAGCAACGTAAGCGTATGAACAATCAGCGTGTTCATTAAACGGCTCCAAGAACTAGACTGCAGCAACGTAAGCGTATGAACAATCAGCGTGTTCAACTAACGGCTCCAAGAACTAGACTCCAGCAACGTATGCGTATGAGCAATCCGCGTGTTTATCAAACGGCTCCGAAATCCAGACTGACCCATTTGACAGGTTCCTTTTCTGACCGCTCTTCCAAAATTCATAAAAAATCCAATTATGAATCTTCTTTCTAGAACGGTCAAATCGTTTTTTATATAGCAACGGCCAGGCTCAATAATTGTCTAATGCCATTTATTTTAGTAATTTTTATTATAATATTAGTGCGAATCAGATCTAAAGGAACACACGATAATACAGCGGGTGTTCAGCCGTTTACTATCTAACACAGACAAACAAGCTTACAAGATATACAACATAGAGGTTTTACGTTAGTAGCCGAAAACTTATTTTAGAAGAAATGTTTGCGGTCGTCAATTTGACGACTGTCACTGACAGACATGTCAAAGCAAAACATTATTTATTTTTCAGGTTTGTAAATATTAATTTGATCCAACCATACAGGAATAAATTACAAAGGATGACGACAGGAACAGCATAAAAAAGCGTAAGTAGATAAACACATTCTATTCATAAGATTCCAAGTTACAAATAACAAACAAATATTATAACATGTAGACATAACGTGCGATGGATGATTTTATGCTTATGAAAAGTAAATATAGTTTTTCGAGTTGGACCGAAATACTATAGTATGTACAATATCGTACCAAGATGCGTTACTAAATTACGAATGAAACAAGACTGACGCTGTATTTGGTTGTATTTTAATGCAATAAAATTTCTCTCTATATAGCTAATCGTGTGCAACGAAACCATAGCTCGTATTTAAATCGCACAACGCCATCTATCGAGCTATGGAACAACATTTGCGATTAGTATCTTAACATTCCGCCCACCATGGACAAATTGTGAACTTGGTCCACCTTGACCTACTATTTTGTCCATAATAAACTTCATCTTTACACAATTTCGTAAGTATTTCTTTTAGATCCGTTTTATAATCCAAATATAAGTCTTCTGTAACCTCATACACTTCTGATGAACAATAATGCGATTTATTATATTCATTTTCCTTTATGTCACTTAATATTTTACGATGTGTGTCAGAAAATGACGTCCACTGTGACTCCAAATTCTCTAATCTTACTTCAACATATGCCTTAGAAATCCGCTCCTTTGGTGACTTTTTGAAGGTAGACCTGGCTCGCGATATGGCCTTATTAGTGTCCATTTGAATTTTATTGTAGACTTCCATTTTGTGTAGATATCAAATTCAAAAATTTTACACAAGGACAATGTCAAACAATAACCAATAAATAGATGGAACACTTATCCTGGTTATCGCTTGATAAACTCACTGCAGGGCAGGTTCCACAAATATTTTTTAAGTTGCTGTAGAAAAATTCACAACATAAACGGACTCGTAAAATTTTGCATAGATCTGTCACTTCACTTTTTCGCAAAATTTTCTAAGTTGATGACAAATGCTTCTAGAAACTTCAAAGTATATTTGTTCAAGAGAATAAGGTTTATAATCGTATCGGAAAGTACTCACAGTTTGATGACGATTTACTGATATATGTCACACACACTCACGTACGACGTTGCTATGCTAAATCCATCAGCGCCCCTTGTGTAGCCCTCTGGTTTCCAGACCAGTTGGCTGCTCCCGCTGGAAGGTTGCGCCCCGAGCAGCAGTTTACTGCTGTTTTTAGGTGCGCTGATGACGTCCAAGTGGTTCTCGGGAACCATGGAACACGTACTCCAACTTCACTGACTCTAATATCCAACTACGAAGGACCATGTACAATATCGTACCAAGATGCGTTACTAAACTACGAATGAAACAAGACTGACGCTGTATTTGGTTGTATTTTAATGCAATAAAATTTCTCTCTATATAGCTAATCGTGTGCAACGAAACCATAGCTCGTATTTAAATCGCACAACGCCATCTATCGAGCTATGGAACAACATTTGCGATTAGTATCTTAACAGGTACGTGTACTGGTGTATATATTGAAACTTGATTTTTAATTATAGCTGGCGAAAAGTGGGTCTATTACACCTGCGCCCTTAACCTATGGAACACCTTTGACAAAGTAAGTTGCAAAACGGTCGCGTGTCTGAGACGACACCGCTAACGCTAACTAAAGTTATCTAAATTCTTCTATTTTTCGGCATGGACCTGAATACCAGTGTTTTACATAGAGCGACTACCTGTGTGACCTCCACAACCCAGTTACCTACTGGGTAACACACAATATTTTAGTTTTGTATAACTAATACTGACTGTTAATGGCATAAGTACTGACTGTTAAGGTGCTAACAAGCGACTTTTGCAGATATTAAACTGACAATCACGTCAAAATGTGTAGTGTAAATGATTAGTATTTTTGATTAAGTTCATATTAAATAGTTTAATTAAATCGTGAAGTTGTGTCTGACGCGGACAAAACCTTGATAATCACACAAAATCTACCAGGAATATTTAAACTAAACTTTTACTATCTTACAGACAATTTTATTATCCATCTTTTAGTATACGCCTTTTTTAAGTTAAAGAATACTATCTTTTATTTAATTTAGGTCGCCGGCGTATAACGTCGCCTTAATAAATTTTACTATGTTTAGCGTCGGGGGTGAAATAACGTAAAAAGGAGCTGGCGTGCAAAAGGTTAAGGGAATTGGGGTGATTGTAAGTATTACATGAGGAATATCACAAAGGCAGAACCCCAGGCCCAGGTGGGTAGGGTATGTAGTGATCACGTCGGGGTCACCACTTTAGCGAAGCTGACCACTTTGGAGATCTAGGCGGTAGTTAGGAGGATCTTGATTGACTCTTGGAGATATCAGAAGGTTGAAGAAAATACTCGTTGATAGTGTAGAAGTAATAATAAAGTAATATATTTATTTACAAAATAGTGCGTCTTATATAGTATTTACATTATGTTCGCTTAACCAATCAAAAACTGTACATTAATTTTAAACAACAAATTTACAAAAGTATAACCAATAGAAACAAAGTAATTACAACCAATCACATCACACTGCACTGTTGTCACGTGAATTCCGCGAGGGGGCGCGTGTGTGTTTCCCGCGCTCGCGCGCCGCGCTGCCGAATGCATAAATATAAGTGCGCGGTCGTCGCGCGCTTCCATTTCGACGCAGCCGCCGTTGCGTGAATATCTGCGTGTGATTGTTTGTGCGCGGCGATAGGAAGACGCCGCGACTCGAAGCTTTCTTCTCGTTTCTTCGCAGTTTGTCAAAAAACATAACAACAGTTCTTTTCAGAACTATTCTCTGTTTCTTTTACGAGAAATGTCAAACGTTATAGTTCTTCTCAGAGCTGGTTGCTTCAATGTTTCTTTATGCAGAAATGTCACTCAAACGTTATGTGCTGTGATGCATGGTGGCTACAGTACTCCCCTTCAAGCGAAGCGTACCGGAAGCTTGACGACGCGGCCTGAACGTGTTATGTTCTTGACAGCGGGCTGTGACGTCACGTTGTCCCTACGGACAACGTGACGTCACAGCCCGCTGTCAACCAACCAGTCAAGCAACAAGTACCTACGTACTTGTTGCTTGACTGGTGTGGTACTGGCTTGGGTTTGCTTGGTATTGGTAATATGGTTTTGAGGTAAGGTATTGGTGATGGTAATCTGGTTTTGAGGTAAGGTTTTGGTGATGGTAATCTTGGTTGGAGGTAAGGTATCGGTATGCTCAGCTATGACGTATGCAGGCTTCAGTCGATCGATTGATATGTTGGCTTGCCGATTAGGTAACTGTATGGTATATACCTTTTCTGTTCGGTTTATAACACGATATTTAGGTTAGGTTAGGTTAGGTTAGGTTTTTTTTTTTTTTTTTTTTTTTTTTTTTTTTTAGTACCTCTACCTCCGACAGCATCGGAGTCTATTTTAAGCTATTTCATTCATTCCAGTTCTCTCTTTTATTCCTCTCGTACTTTCATTCAGCATACTTTATCTTTCTTGCTTTCATCATCTTTCAGTCTTTTAGGGTAGGACGCCCTTCTATTTATCTACTCTTACTATATCTACTCTTTCTATTTCTTCTTTGTTTTGATACATTGTATTTTTGGGGAAATAAACATAGCAACACCGGTTTTCTTATTAATTTGGTACAGTACTTCTTATTCTAATTTACATTTATTTCTTAATTCTATTACATTCCTGGTTTACAAAATTTGAACAGCCAGCTTAAAACTAATCCTTATTTCTATTTATACATATTATTATTACACATTATACTATTTTGTTATCTATTATTTTGTTACATATTTTAACCGACACAATTTTTCTTATTATTCTAGTATGTATATAATATGATTGTGTATTCCTTAATATTACAACATAAATGGTTTTCTTATTTAGACAGCTCTCGTAAAACCTATTCTTATTCTAGTAACATATTATAATGCTTGGTTTTTATGCCTATTTCTTAACATTTTAACCTCTGTTTTCAATGCTTGACATTAATATATTTACAATATTATGTAAGCATTTTTACTTACGCACTTTTATTCCTATTTATGACCCTTTCACAAATTTTCACGCAATATTTAAGAAACCGCTCTCTACTTTTACCGGCTACTATTTTCCACGTATTTTCCGCGTTTATTTTAGTGTCGAGTTCAAGTTCGGCCTCGAGTCTTTGTCTATCAAAGACGGGACAGCTAAACAATATATGAGGCACCGTTTCAGCAGCTTCAGGATCGCAGATGCACGATGGGCTCCCTTTACACTTAAAGCGATATAAGTATTCCGAGAACCCACCGTGCCCCGTCATGACTTGGGTTAGTGTGCTGCTTGTTTTACATTTCCTGATTATCCTGTAGGCCGCCACCGCGTCCGGGAAAAACAGTTTCGTCACTGAAGCAGTCTCTCCGGAGCTGTATCTGTGATTCCACACGTCAAGCGTTGCCGTTCGGATGCATCGCTTGACGTACGAGACCGGACACAGATCATAGTCTGGCTTACGTTTGGAACCTTCAGCGGCACTTTTGGCTAGTTCATCGGCTCTCTCATTTCCAACCAACCCTGCATGCGCTTTAATCCAAAACAAAGTAACAGACTTGTTTTGGATTGTCAGGGACCTAAGGTTAGCCCTTATCTCAACTGCCAGAGGGTGGTGTCTGTTGTGGTTTTGGACTGTTTGGAGAGCCGCCATGGAGTCACTGAAGATTCCAAACGATTGCGCACTGTGTTTCAGGATTTCCCTGGTGGCGACGCATATCGCCAGAAGCTCAGCCTGGTAGACGGTGGAGTAATGTGGAAGAGCAAGCTTGCGAGTTTTGGTTTCGGCGTCACCGGTCCACATGGACAGTGCCGCTCCAACCTTGCCCCCAATCTTGCTCCCATCCGTAAAGATACGAACTTCAAGTTCGTTCTGGGCATCAAGTTGCTCTTGGTTTACCAGGCTTACAACCTCCAGCTCAGCGCGCTCCGCGGGGTGTGGGGCTTCCATTGCCGAAGCAGTCTGCTCGACCATCCTGCCGCAAAGTGCTGGCTGAGGCACCCCCCTCTTGGCCTCGTATAACGATGCCGCTTCGCGGACACGAAGATCGAGAGGTAGTATCCCAGCCAGCACTAGTGCGGCGTTTAAGGAGACCGTCCGGTATGCCTTGCACAGTGTTTGTGCAATGCCGCGCTGTACTGCTCCCAACTGCTTCATGACGCCCTGCTTCGCGACGGCCGGGGCCCATACGCTGGCGGCGTACAGGACAACTGGTTCCACGGTGGCCTCATATATTATTTTTATGACTTCGGGGTGGAGCCCCCAGCTGGCTTTTGCAGCTCTAGTCAGTTGTTTGTGGACTCCTATTGCCTTTCTACAAACGTTTGCGACGTGTGCGTTAAAGGTGAGCTGTTTGTCGATGGTGACACCCAGGAGTTTGATCTCGTTGGACATGGCAATGTCGATCCCATCCATGCTCAGGCGCGGGGTGTCGTATTTAAGTTTGCGAGTCACCACCATTGCGTTGGTTTTTTCCCCACTTGCGTTTACTCCCCACGCCTGAACATGTCCGAGAGCGGCATTGGCACGTCCCTCGATCTCCAACGCTGTGTCGCCGTCGAATACCAACACAACGTCGTCTGCAAAAGCTTGGCAATAGTCGTCCCTAGCGTCCAGACTCTTTAAGAGTGGGTCCAGCAGCAGGTTCCAAAATATTGGTCCCCCTATCGAACCCTGGACGCAGCCTTTGCTTGTGGCCTTGCAGAACTCTTCACCTGCGTATCTGACTCTGACCCTTCTGTGTTCGAGGTAGCTGTCAATGACCCTCCTCAAGCCGATCGGACACTTTTCCTCAGCCAGGCGGACCCTTATGGCTGGCCACCAGGCGCTGTCGAAGGCTCCCTCTATGTCCAATGATACTAGGACTACTATTTTCTTTCGTTCCAGCTTGCCGCGTATGTGTTGCATTAGTGCATAGAGGGAGTCTTCGGTGCTCCTCTGGGGCATGAATCCATACTGGCGAGTACTCATCCTCGGGATCAGATGAAACTTGAGGCGGGCCACCAACATCTTCTCGTATATTTTGCCTAGTATTGGCAAAAGGCCGATTGGTCTGTACGCCTTTGGGGTGCTGTAGTCTGTTTTTCCAGGCTTCTTTAGTACGACAACAATTGCCTCCTTTCAGACTTCAGGGAAGAGGTAACACCTCCGGCAGCCATTCATGAGTGCCAGGGCCACCTCAGGAGCGCTGTTAATGGCTTGGCTACAAATATCGGCCGTGAAGCCGTCTGCACCTGGCGCTTTTTTGGGGTTGAAGGAACCACACGCTGCCATGAGTTCGGCCATCGTAAATGGTGGATCACAAGAGTCATCTTGCCCTCCATCATTCACGGTATCGGCCCTTTCTCTAATAAGGCGGTGGCAGGCGCTGTCACTGACCGAGTGGTCTTCGGGGTAAAATGTGTTTGCCAATAGTTTAACAGAACTTTTCGTGTCCAGCACCACCCCGTCCTTCGCTAGTGGCTGGTCCTCTCCTCTTCCCTTGGTCCTTCCTATCACCCGGTAGATTCCTTCCCAAACCCTTTCTCTATCCTGTCTCGCACAGAAGTTCTTCCAGCTCTCGATTTGGGCTTTGGCTGCCTCTGTCTCATACTCAACTTTCAGTTTCAGGTACTCTTCTACGACTTTAGCTCTACGGGACGGTGCAGCACACCTGACTCTACGTTTCCTGGTGGCGACCTGTTTCTTCATCTTTTCGAGTTTCTCGGACCACCACGGCAAGGTAAGTACTTCGCTGCTCTTCTTCATAGGCATTGATGAAGTGCATGCATCTTTTATTATGTTAGTGTAGATGTTTGTTACTGTATTTAATTGTTCGACTGTATTTAATTTCTCTATTTCTATTTTATTAATTTTGTTCTGTTGCATTAATTGGCTGAGTTTCTCACGAAACTCAGGCCAATTTGCTTTTTTTGTGTTAAAGATTCTGGTGGTTCTATTAATTTTTATGCCTTTGGATCTCTTCAGTTTTATATTAAAAACAATGCCGTTATGATCCGAGCTCGTGAGACTCTCGTCTACCCTCCAGTCGTCCACCAGGTCCAGGATATCCGTCGAGCATGCTGTGATATCGACGTGGCTGCAGTAACGGATTCCCCCTCTGATTGTGTCGAAAGTCGGAATTTCCCCTCTGTTGAGTATGTTAAGACCCAGCTCGCCGAGAATTCCGGACACTTCTTCGCCCCTGCGATCGATGGACAAGCTTCCCCACCAGGTACTCTTGGCGTTTGCGTCTCCTCCAACAACCCACATTCTGGAACCTACTGTTTCCTCAACAAGTTTGAGATGCTCCAGGTATGGTCCGATTGGCTGATCCGGCTCAAAGTAAAAGGAGACCACAGTGATGTTCCAGGCACTGGTTCGGATCCCCACCACGGTGATGTTTTTCGTGGTGAGTTTCGGGTACTGTGTGACCACAAGGTCTTGGTCGAATACCGCTATTGCGGCCTTCACAGTCCCATCTCCGGTATCAGCGCTCTGGAAGATCCGAACGCCCCTGCGGTCCCCCATTACCCGAGACCCACCCACGTATGGTTCCTGGAGGAGAGCAACGGCGACTCCGCGCTTTACCGCTTCCGTCAAGAGCTCGTCGGTTGCGAGTTTTTTACGCTGGAGGTTGGCTTGCACAAAGCTGTAGTGGTTTGGGTTGCCCTGGGTGCCCTTAGCAGTACGCAACTGTTGCTCTCGCTATTTCATCCCATTTTTGACGTGTCGGACATTCGAGGTCAAAGGCATTGTGAGCAGCGTCTCCGAGCTTGGCTTTTGTGCAGTTTTGGCATTTGGGTGGTTCACCTGCCAGAAAATCAGCACACTCCGACTTCAGGTGTGGGCCGCCGCAATGGCTGCACAGGTCAGCCGGTTCCTTGCAAAACCGTCTGCCATGCCCGTAGCCCAGGCAGCGCGTACACTGCACCAACGGGGTTTGGTCTTCAACCTTAACGCGCTGTAGGTCCACGTGCAGGCATGCGACTTCGGTTGCCCTTCTCCAGATTACAGGTGAGACGCTGATCACAATGTGACTCGTGTGTGGGTTCCTGGTTCTTCTTCGGTACTTAACCACCACTCTGTCCTCCTCTTTGTCGAGGCCGTGAAAAACACCCCTGTTCTGATTTCTCAGTGCCACTAAGATGTCCTCATCTGAATTAACAGAGAGGACACTCCTGAGGATCAGCAAAGGGTCTTTATTTTTCACCTCCTCGACATTGAGGTCCTGTCCATCCCTTGTCAATCTGTTCTTTATTTTGTCTCTCTCTTCGGTGTTTTGAAAGCCCATTATAACTTTTTTGTCTTTGGCCTTTCTAACCTTTTCTACCCGAACCCAGCCCTCTTTTGCGTCAACAGTCTTTCTAATTTTGTTTAGGACATCGTCCCCCGTGTCCGCTCCGTCCTTCGAGGTGACTACAATAGAATGCAGCGTACTCCGCACTGGGGTAACTTTTCCGCTGTGGGTCGCAGTCACACTCGCGTACGTTATGTTATTGGCGGCTTCTAAGTTGACTTTGTGCTGCTCGATTGCCGTTCTTAACTCCTCCAGCTTTGCATTGTTTTCCTCCAGCAACAAGGAGTGGTTTTTTATTTGAGTTGCCAGGCTTTGATCGGTTGGGCACAAAAAGGTGGCGTCAGTAGCAGCGACTTCGGGTCGTGTGCTTTCTTTCCCCATTTCTGAGGCCCTAGTTTTGGTCAGCCTATCCGCCTCTTTCACCAGCTGGAACATTCGTTCCAGTGCCTCAGTTATGCCGGTTTTTATTTCGGTCTTGGTGTTCCTTGAGGTACCGAGCAATAGTTTGGCTTTGTTGAGGCAAGCCCTAGCCTCTGTCGACCGATCCGCATACTGGGCTTTCGGCGGCGAGTGGACCTCTATTAGTTTAGAGCGCGTTGAGAGTGTTTTGTTCTCCTGCACTGGTGCAGGTTTCTGCACAACTTTTGACGGGCCAGCCTGTGCCGTCTTGCTTGTTTTGGGAGGTGTTGAGTCCGTGCTGGTAGGTTTTGCGGCTTCCCACTCTCCAACGCTGCGTCTAACGTTTGGTGGTGATGAGGTCGGTTTTGGTGGTGATAAGGTCGGTTTTGGTGGTGATTTGTCGCTGTCAACCACCTTCTTCATCGGGGTCCTATATCCGATCATGGTAGAGGTACGCGTCAAAATGTGTAAAGGTCAAAAATAAATAAAAATGTAAAAGTGTATAATAAAACAACTGTAAGAGTGCGACTAAGACCGTAAAAGTCTAGCGCGGTCAGCCCTTATGTTCAATAGAACGGGTCAAGCCTCGAAAACAGAGGAATATTGGTTTCCAGGGTTTAGAAACCGTCAATGTAGTGCTAACTACTGATTGACTCTATGTAGAGACGAATTGATATCCTCAATAGATGGCTCTCCCGGAGCCCTTTCTAGCGATACCAAACTCGGTGAAGTTACACCAAGGGGTTACGGAGATATCTCAACTTAAATATTTTGGTTTTTTCCAAGATGGCGGCCGTAAAATGGGTTATAAGCGATATCTCCGAAACCACTGGCCCGAAAAACCTTGTGTTTGGGCTTTTCGCACTTGGCTCGATGAGACCCATCCACTGAAATGGTTTTCAGGCTGAAAAATGTTGGACACCCTGAAAACGCCTGAAAGGTATCCTATCCTTTAAATAACAGCCAGCCAGTATGCACACTGAAAATCCCAGGTTCCTACGACTCTCCGTTCAGGAGCTATAAAGGTTTAAAGATTGCCCAAGATGGCCGCGCACCTGTCAAAGTCGATATTTGACAGTAGATAACTTCCTTCAGGAAAGCCGCAGACCCCCCGAGTTTGGGCTCACCCGCCTTGGCTTGAGTCCTACTATCCGTTGAAACCGTTTTCAGGACCACGAAAATTTTCAGCTTCAAACCGCCTGAAAGTGTGGGGTGGAGTAGGGAATGAGCCCCTGAACAATACTTCAAAAACCGTAACTTCCCAAGACCAGCGGTTCAGGAGTTATTGCGGTTTGAAGCTGAACAAAATGGCCGCCGAGCTGTCAAAGGTCAACTTAAAAGGCCCGTAACTTCGAAACCCTTCGTCGTAGAAGATCGGGGTTTTGGATGTACAGCTTGGCGCCACTTCAGGTAACTCCTGAAAACGGTTTCAGCAGCAAAAACTTTTATCGTCTGAAACGTCCTGAAAACTGACTATACTTAAAAATAACGATTTGCTCTAGGTAATAGCGAAAATCCGAGAACTTTCAGCCCAGCGGTTTCCGAGATATTGCTAATTTAAATTTTGAAAATAAAAACCAAGATTGGGAGATTTAACTAAAAAACTCAATTTAAACGGTATATGGTCCAAGTTTGGGCTTATATAAGTCGCAATAGACGTAATAGACCCAGTCCCGGTGTCAGAAATAGGTATTTCCTATTAAATTTTAAATTAAAGCCAATAAACAGTTAAAATTCGATATCTTTGGACTCGCTGGATGAAAAATTCTGGAAAAAATGACAATAAATAGTACAAATAAAGCGCTACACAACACAATAATAAAAATTTTGAAAGACTGGAAGTGAAGTAGAAAAAAATTTGAATATGAGATTTTTTAACAAAATTCAATATAATTTAAAAACTATTCAAACTAAAAATCTAAGATTTAAAATCTATATTCTCCTAAGAAGCGCGCCAAGGACTGCAGTTGAAAATCTTGAAAATTTTGAAACGATCCAAAGATATAAGCGGTCGAATTTCGGGATTTCAAACTCTTCTTAAAAATCAGGTATAATAGGCAGACTAAAATAAATTGCGGTTACCGGCTATGTCGTCATAGAAGATGATGTCTGCAAAGTTTCAGGCGTCTGGCTCAACGTTTACAGTGTTTTCAGCACCACGTGTTTTTAGATTTTTCTTGATATCTCCTGAAGCTTTGGGTTTTTCAGGCTTCTGGGTTGTCAGGACGGTGTACGGAGTTGATCCCCTCCTCTTCCTTGAATAAAAAGGTAGGGTCGTCGATCTCGTTACAGCAGCGTATGCGTCTGAAGGTTTTTCTTCACTGTTTAACCTCAAAATAACGAGGTTTTTCAGGTCAATTCAATGAAGCACTGCAATCCGGGTTAAAACTTTCACAGGGGCGTATCAAGTGCACTTAGCCCAACACAAAGACACCTCACTGGTTTAAATCGGATAACTTTTTACCACTTTTTTTTGATTTTTCAAAGACGGAGACCAACAAAAACGTGGCGTTCGCGGTGGTGGTTGGAGCCAGACTGGGGTTAGGTTAGGTTAGGTTCTCATTTCCAGCGGCTGGCGCCCAAGTTGTTGGGCGCGGCTGGGGCGTTGTCAACGCTGCTTCCCAATCTGGGGGGCCCGAGCGCCGTCTGCAGGCGGCTCTACGTGGGGATCGTGCGATCGATGGCCCTTTATGGGGCCCCGATCTGGGCGGCAGACCTGACGGCCGGAAGCATCGCCGTGCTGCGAAAGCCGCAACGCGCGATGGCCGTCAGAGTCATCAGGGGATATCGCACGATCTCCTACGAGGCGGCTTGTGCACTGGCCGGATCCCCGCCCTGGGACCTGGAGGCGAAGGTGCTCGCGTCACTGTACCGGTGGCGCGAGGAAGCGCGGGCGCGGGGCGAGCGACCGATGCAGCGACACATGGAGCTGCGTCGGTCTCAGCTTCGCGAGGTCCTGGTGGCGGAATGGCGGGACAGGCTTTCGCGCCCTACCGCCGGCCTCGCCATCATCGAGGCGGTCCGGCCAGTGCTCGAGCGCTGGCTCGGGAGGAGGCACGGCTCCCTGTCGTTTCGGGTGACGCAGGTGCTCTCGGGGCATGGTTGCTTCGGGAAGTACCTGTGTCGCATTAACAGGGAGCCGGACGCCCGGTGTCACCACTGCGTCGACTGCCGGGGGGACACGGCGCGGCATACGCTGGCGGAATGTGCCGCTTGGGAGGGGCCGCGCCGTGCCCTCGTCTCAGAAGTAGGCAGTGATCTGTCGCTGTCGGCCGTGGTCGAGTCGATGGTCGACAGCGCAGAGTCCTGGGACGCGGTGGTTTCCTTCTGCGAAAATGTCATGTCGCAGAAGGAGGCTGCGGAAAGGGAGAGGGAGATCTCAACCTCCCACCCTGCCCGCAGCAGGCGCACCGGGCGTCGGCGAAGGGCGGATAACGCCCTCTTCCGGCCCCCCTAAATGGGTCCAGGGGCGGCAGACTCGGGGACGTCTGTCGCCCCCCACATACACCAGGACCCGAGGTGGCGGCGCGTAGTGTTCCACGCGCGCCCCTCTAAGACGTCCGGGGGGGAGTCTAACACCTCACTCCCCCCCCTGACCCGAGAAGTGGCCCGCTGCAGCGGGCCGGCACCAGCCGGGGGTTGCGGAAGTATCTCCAGTTCCCGCGACCCCCGACGTAGGTGTGAGATGGAACACCGGGGTGGTTTTTAGTCAGTAAGAGTCTGACAGACCCCTCCGCCCGCCCCAGGGCGGAGGACATCCATGAGGATTTTCCACCCCGTATCAAAAAAAAAAAAAAAAAAAAAAAAAAAGGTTAGGTTAGGTTAGGTTAGGTTGTGCGATCGATGGCCCTTTATGGGGCCCCGATCTGGGCGGCAGACCTGACGGCCGGAAGCATCGCCGTGCTGCGAAAGCCGCAACGCGCGATGGCCGTCAGAGTCATCAGGGGATATCGCACGATCTCCTACGAGGCGGCTTGTGCACTGGCCGGATCCCCGCCCTGGGACCTGGAGGCGAAGGTGCTCGCGTCACTGTACCGGTGGCGCGAGGAAGCGCGGGCGCGGGGCGAGCGACCGATGCAGCGACACATGGAGCTGCGTCGGTCTCAGCTTCGCGAGGTCCTGGTGGCGGAATGGCGGGACAGGCTTTCGCGCCCTACCGCCGGCCTCGCCATCATCGAGGCGGTCCGGCCAGTGCTCGAGCGCTGGCTCGGGAGGAGGCACGGCTCCCTGTCGTTGCGGGTGACGCAGGTGCTCTCGGGGCATGGTTGCTTCGGGAAGTACCTGTGTCGCATAAACAGGGAGCCGGACGCCCGGTGTCACCACTGCGTCGACTGCCGGGAGGACACGGCGCGGCATACGCTGGCGGAATGTGCCGCTTGGGAGGGGCCGCGCCGTGCCCTCGTCTCAGAAGTAGGCAGTGACCTGTCGCTGTCGGCCGTGGTCGAGTCGATGGTCGACAGCGCAGAGTCCTGGGACGCGGTGGTTTCCTTCTGCGAAAGTGTCATGTCGCAGAAGGAGGCTGCGGAAAGGGAGAGGGAGATCTCAACCTCCCACCCTGCCCGCAGCAGGCGCACCGGGCGTCGGCGAAGGGCGGATAACGCCCTCTTCCGGCCCCCCTAAACGGGTCCAGGGGCGACAGACTCGGGGACGTCTGTCGCCCCCCACATACACCAGGACCCGAGGTGGCGGCGCGTCGTGTTCCACGCGCGCCCCTCTAAGACGTCCGGGGGGGAGTCTAACACCTCACTCCCCCCCCTGACCCGAGAAGTGGCCCGCTGCAGCGGGCCGGCACCAGCCGGGGGTTGCGGAAGTATCTCCAGTTCCCGCGACCCCCGACGTAGGTGTGAGATGGAACACCGGGGTGGTTTTTAGTCAGTAAGAGTCTGACAGACCCCTCCGCCCGCCCCAGGGCGGAGGACATCCATGAGGATTTTCCACCCCGTATCAAAAAAAAAAAAAAAAGGTTAGGTTAGGTTGTGCGTATTTTTCGCCCAACAAGAGCCTCGCCGACTTCGAGAGGTTCCTTGTTGAGCTGGGTGCCGTCGTAGGCCGTCTTCACCCTCGCCCGGTGCTGTTGCTGGGGGATCTCAACGCCAAGTCTGCGGCGTGGGGATCTCCGGTGACCGATGCTCGGGGTGAGGTGCTGGAGGAGTGGGCGGTCGCGACTGGCTTGGCCGTTCTGAATCGGGGCTCGGTCCACACGTGCGTGCGGCAGCGGGGCGGGTCAATAGTGGACGTCTCGTTCGCTAGCCCTGCTGTCGCGAGCCGTGTCCGCGACTGGCGTGTCGCCGTGGAGGTGGAGACGTTGTCGGATCATCGTTATATCCGTTTCGACGTCTCCGCCCAGACCGCGGGCGGCCGCAGTCCATCGGCCCCACGAACGAACGGTCCGCGCTGGGCTCGTAAGCGCATGAACAGGGAACTTCTCGAGGAGGCCGCCATTGTCCAGGCCTGGTTCCGGGAGTCGGAGACGAACGGACCCGTCGACGTCGAACTGGAGGCGCTGTGGTTCCGCGGGGCGATGACGCAAATTTGCGACGCGTCCATGCCCCGGGTCCACGCACAGTCAGCAGGGCGCCAGGTGTACTGGTGGTCGGCCGAGATCGCTCGTATGCGCATTGAGTGCATAGCGGTCAGACGCCGGTACACCCGATACCGGAGGAGACGTCGTCGGGTCCCGGACGAAGAAGCCGCGCTGTATGAGGTGTACCGCGCGGCTAAGAGGACTCTGTGTCTGGCCATCGGCGATGCGAAGACGCAAGCCAGGGAGGAGATGTTGGAGACCCTAAACCGGGATCCGTGGGGGCGCCCATATCAAGCGGTTCGAGGGAAACTTCGGTCTGCGGCGCCCCCGCTCACGGGGAGTCTCCAACCAGAGCTGCTGGAGGAGGTTGTCTCAGCCCTCTTCCCGGCACGAGCGGAGCATACTCCACCGCCGATGGCTTTGCCCACAGACGCAGAGTCCACAGAGGAGAACGCCATCAGCGTCCCAGAGGTGACACAGGCAGAGATGGGGGCGGCCGTGCTGCGGCTCCGGGCCAAGAACGTGGCTCCGGGGCCCGACGGGATTCACGGCCTAGTGTTGGCCCTCGCTCTGAAGGAGCTAGAGCCCCAACTTAGAGGACTGTTTACAGCGTGCCTTGAGCGGGGCCAGTTTCCCACATTGTGGAAATCTGGTCGTCTGGTCCTGCTCAGGAAGGCGGGGCGCCCTGCGGACTCTCCGTCCGCGTACCGGCCCATAGTGCTGCTGGACGAGGTGGGAAAGCTGTTTGAGCGGATAATCGCAGCCCGCCTCGTCAGCCACTTGTGCGAAGAGGGGCCGGACCTGGACGAGAGCCAGTATGGCTTTTAAAAAAAAAAAAAAGGTTAGGTTAGGTTAGGTTAGGTTCTGGGGGGGTGCGTGCAGAAAACCTCCTCGTGTGCCTGATTGCTGCTGTTTTGTTCGAATACGTTTGGGGGAAAGAGCAGTGGTCGGGCCGGTGCACCCTGGGCACGGTCAATGGTCTCTCCAATTCGGGGATGGTATTGATTACCCTCTCCGAGTTGGAGAGACTATTGGCCGTGGCGAATTTCTGCGTGGGGGGGAGCATTATGCTCCGGGGTCGTCTCCGACCGAGTGACGGATCGTCCATTCACCTCCCTCTGATCGCAGAGGGCAGGACGAGTGGACGAAGGGTGGCGAAACCTAATCCCAAGGTCTAGCGTGCCGAGGGGATGAATGGCCGGAGGGTATCCGGTCGTTAGCGCTTGGGGGGGATCAGGGAATAGGGACCTCACCCTTAAAAAGGAAAAACAGAATGGAAAAAATGACTACAGATAATAATCCCCAGGCGGGTCCCGGAAATTCCGGGGAATCCCGCCCCTCTACTGAGGGCTGCCCTATCGTATCTGGGGGGGGCAAACCAATCTCTAGTCACACTAACGACCTTACGCAAGCAAAACGGACCGATACAAAACGATTGGATAATGATGAGAAGAATAGGCGAGAAAAGGAGCTCCAGATCAGCCTGGAGCGCCTGCGCGATGACGAGGTGGCCACTGCCAAGAGGGCGGCGGCGGCGAGCGCTTTCAGGAAGCGCCCGCGGAGTGTGGGATCGGGACCGATGGGTCTCTCCTCCAGCGAGGAGAGCTTGTCGGCCCCGAAGGTGCCAACGGCACGCAGAGGGCGAGGTCGTAAGGTGGCAAATGTAGCCCCCACTCGACCGCCGGAGCGTGATGTGCGGGGCCGGTTCGTGCCGGTATCCCGGCCTGACACGCCGGCGCCGTCGGATAATGTGGAGAGCGTGGGGAGCGACTCTGAGCCCGGTCGGAGCTCGATCGCGGACCACAGTGAGAGCTCTCTACTGGGCTCGAACAGGGCGGAGGCGAACGCCGCCAAGCGGGCTCAGCGAAAGGCTGTCGCGGAAGGCGAAGTCGCCGAGCTATCCCGACAGGCTCGAGAGCGGCGCGAAGCTCGGCTGGCGGCCGGCGAGGGTGTTTCGGCGGTGGCGCTCAGTCGCCAAGTTCTGGACGGCGTGGATGTCGTCCTGAAGGTTGCCACCAAATCGGGCAACCTGAAGGGCACGTTCACGCGCGCCCTGAAGGAGGCGGCTGACGACATTCGAGAGGCGGTTGGGGTCCTCGTAAGTCGTACGAGCACGGATGAGACGGCGAAGCTGTGGGAGGAGAACCGCCGTCTCCGCTCCGAGGTAGAGGACCTCAAGCGGCAATTTGCCGCCCAGAGGGCAGCTCCCACGGCCGCTGGCACTGCTTTCGCTGCGCCTCTGGCATCGGGTTCTCCAACGGCCACGTCGGCCACGTCGGGCCCTGCACTTGCGGATGCGGAGATCGAGAAGATCGCCCGCATCTGCATGATGCAGTGTGGGAAGATGGTGGGGGCCCGGCTGGAGGCCATTGACGGGAGGCTGCTTCCGGCCGAAACTCTCCGCCCACCGCTCGCTGCGGATCAGCGGAAGAAGGTGACGCCCGGTCAGTCGGGGCCGGTACCCGCAAAACCGGGGATGGCGCCCGCAACTGCGGCCGCGGTGGCGGCAGTGCCTAGAAAGCCCGGCAAGGCGGCGAATAAGACCGCGAAGGGTGCATCCGCGTCCACTTCACGGACGACCGCGACGGGTCAGTCCACACCCGCTTCTCAGCCGACGGCGGCCGCGACGACCGCGTCCCAGCCCAGCGAGAACACGGAGGAGGGCTGGACAGAGGCCAAGAAGCGCCGCCGTCGAAAAAAGAAGAAGGCAGCACCACCGGCACCGGCACCGCCAACACCGGCACCTAAGAAGGCCAAAAGACCGCCTAGGGTCAGAGCCCCTCGCTCCGCGGCTGTAGTGATTACGCTGCAGCCCGGAGCCGTCGAAAGGGGCCTCTCCTACAGGGCGGTCCTAATGGAGGCGAAGGCCAAAGTCGCGTTCCCTGACCTTGGCACACCGTCCGGCTTCAAAATGAGGCCGGCGATCACGGGGGCGCGGCTGCTGGAGGTGTCGGGTGCCTCTAGCGCGGAAAAGGCTGACATTCTGGCCGCCAAGTTGAGGGAAGTCCTCAACCCGGAGGACGTCCGGGTGTCCAGGCCGACGAAGACCGCTGAGCTGCGCGTTGACGGTCTGGACGACTCGACTACTCCGGCTGAGGTCGTGGCGGCCGTCGCCCGTGTCGGTGGATGTCTGCCTGCAGACGTGCGGACGGGCGAGATTCGCGTCGACGCTTCCGGGCTCGGCGCGATCTGGGTGCGGTGTCCGGTGGTGGCGGCCAACAAAGTCGCCGATGCTGGGCGTCTGTTGGTGGGGTGGGTTGCGGCGAGGGCGAAGCTGCTGCAACCCAGGGTTATGCGGTGCTTCCGCTGCCTTGACATTGGGCATGTCAAGGCTCGGTGCACCGGCCAAGTCGACCGCAGCGATCAGTGTTATCGCTGCGGTCAGCCCGGCCACAAGGCGGCCCAGTGCTCCGCGGCGCCAAACTGCAGCCTCTGTACAGCTGCAGGGAGGCCCGCTGGGCACACAACGGGTGGAAAGGCCTGTGCGCCCCCCAGGAAGAGACGGGGCGCCAAGGCTGCTGGGGGCCCTTTACCCCCCCCGCAGGCTGGCGCCTCATCGGCCGACTCCCGGTCTGGTGTCACGGAGGGAATGGACTGCGCATAAATGGCGCTGTACCATTTCCTCCAGGGCAACATCAACCACTCTGCCAGAGCTCAGGACCTCTTCCTCCAGAGCATGGCAGAGTGGTCGATTGACGTGGCTGTGGTCGCCGAGCCGTACTTCGTCCCCTCCAGGGATAACTGGGTGGGAGACTTGGACGGCTTGGTGGCTATCATTGGCGGGGCTCTGGTCAACCCGTCCCGAGGTCACGGCTGGGTAGCCGCCCTCGCGGACGGCATTGGCATAGTTGGTGCGTATTTTTCGCCCAACAAGAGCCTCGCCGACTTCGAGAGGTTCCTTGTTGAGTTGGGTGCCGTCGTAGGCCGTCTTCACCCTCGCCCGGTGCTGTTGCTGGGGGATCTCAACGCCAAGTCTGCGGCGTGGGGATCTCCAGTGACCGATGCTCGGGGTGAGGTGCTGGAGGAGTGGGCGGTCGCGACTGGCTTGGCCGTTCTGAATCGGGGCTCGGTCCACACGTGCGTGCGGCAGCGGGGCGGGTCAATAGTGGACGTCTCGTTCGCTAGCCCTGCTGTCGCGAGCCGTGTCCGCGACTGGCGTGTCGCCGTGGAGGTGGAGACGTTGTCGGATCATCGATACATCCGTTTTGACGTCTCCGCCCAGACCACGGGCGGCCGCGGTTCATCGGCCCCGCAAACGAACGGTCCGCGATGGGCGCGTAAGCGCATGAACAGGGAACTTCTCGAGGAGGCCGCCATTGTCCAGGCCTGGTTCCGGGAGTCGGAAACGAACGGACCCGTCGACGTCGAACTGGAGGCGCTGTGGTTCCGCGGGGCGATGACGCAAATCTGCGACGCGTCCATGCCCCGGGTCCACGCACAGTCAGCGGGGCGCCAGGTGTACTGGTGGTCGGCCGAGATCGCACGTATGCGCGTTGAGTGCGTAGCGGTCAGACGCCGGTACACCCGATACCGGAGGAGACGTCGTCGGGTCCCGGACGAAGAAGCCGCGCTGTATGAGGTGTACCGCGCGGCTAAGAGGACTCTGTGTCTGGCCATCGGCGATGCGAAGACGCAAGCCAGGGAGGAGATGTTGGAGACCCTAAACCGGGATCCGTGGGGGCGCCCATATCAAGCGGTTCGAGGGAAACTTCGGTCTGCGGCGCCCCCGCTCACGGGGAGTCTCCAACCAGAGCTGCTGGAGGAGGTTGTCTCAGCCCTCTTCCCGGCACGAGCGGAGCATACTCCACCGCCGATGGCTTTGCCCACAGACGCAGAGTCCACAGAGGAGAACGCCATCAGCGTCCCAGAGGTGACACAGGCAGAGATGGGGGCGGCCGTGCTGCGGCTCCGGGCCAAGAACGTGGCTCCGGGGCCCGACGGCATTCACGGCTTAGCGTTGGCCCTCGCTCTGAAGGAGCTAGAGCCCCAACTTAGAGGACTGTTTACAGCGTGCCTTGAGCGGGGCCAGTTTCCCACATTGTGGAAATCTGGTCGTCTGGTCCTGCTCAAGAAGGCGGGGCGCCCTGCGGACTCTCCGTCCGCGTACCGGCCCATAGTGCTGCTAGACGAGGTGGGAAAGCTGTTTGAGCGGATAATCGCAGCCCGCCTCGTCGGCCACTTGTGCGAAGAGGGGCCGGACCTGGACGAGAGCCAGTATGGCTTTCGGCATGGGCGCTCCACCATACACGCTGTATCAAGGGTGAGAGTCCTGGCGGAGGAAGCGGTGTCCCGGGGCGGGGTAATGTTGGCGGTGTCCTTGGACATTTCCAACGCATTCAACACCCTGCCCTGGAGTTGTGTACGGGAGGCACTGCGCTATCATCGTGTGCCTTCCTACCTCCGCCGCATAGTTGGGGCTTATTTGTCCGAGAGGTGTGTCACCTACGTGGGACGTGATGGCGAGCACCAGCGCCGCATGTCGTGCGGTGTTCCGCAGGGTTCCGTCTTAGGACCGCCCCTGTGGAACATCGGGTACGACTGGGTGCTGAGGGGCGAGCTCCAGCCGGGCGTGGACCTGACGTGTTACGCTGACGACACGCTGGTCACGGCCCGGGGGAGTTCGTACAGGGAGGCAGCGTTGCTGGCGACGGCTGCGGTCTCACAGGTGGTGGGCCGCATCCGGCGCCTCGGCCTGGAGGTGGCCCTCAACAAGTCGGAGGCCGTGATCTTTCACGGCCCCCGGCGGGCGCCGCCGCCGGGATCACACATCGTGGTCGGGGGGGCCAGAATAGCTGTCGAGTCCACCATGAAGTACCTTGGATTGGTGCTCGACAGCCGATGGGATTTTGGCCCTCATTTCCAGCGGCTGGCCCCCAAGTTGTTGGGCGCGGCTGGGGCGTTGTCAACGCTGCTTCCCAATCTGGGGGGCCCGAGCGCCGTCTGCAGGCGGCTCTACGTGGGGATCGTGCGATCGATGGCCCTTTATGGGGCCCCGATCTGGGCGGCAGACCTGACGGCCGGAAGCATCGCCGTGCTGCGAAAGCCGCAACGCGCGATGGCCGTCAGAGTCATCAGGGGATATCGCACGATCTCCTACGAGGCGGCTTGTGCACTGGCCGGATCCCCGCCCTGGGACCTGGAGGCGAAAGTACTCGCGTCACTGTACCGGTGGCGCGAGGAAGCGCGGGCGCGGGGCGAGCGACCGATGCAGCGACACATGGAGCTGCGTCGGTCTCAGCTTCGCGAGGTCCTGGTGGCGGAATGGCGGGACAGGCTTTCACGCCCTACCGCCGGCCTCGCCATCATCGAGGCGGTCCGGCCAGTGCTCGAGCGCTGGCTCGGGAGGAGGCACGGCTCCCTGTCGTTTCGGGTGACGCAGGTGCTCTCGGGGCATGGTTGCTTCGGGAAGTACCTGTGTCGCATAAACAGGGAGCCGGACGCCCGGTGTCACCACTGCGTCGACTGCCGGGAGGACACGGCGCGGCATACGCTGGCGGAATGTGCCGCTTGGGAGGGGCCGCGCCGTGCCCTCGTCTCAGAAGTAGGCAGTGACCTGTCGCTGTCGGCCGTGGTCGAGTCGATGGTCGACAGCGCAGAGTCCTGGGACGCGGTGGTTTCCTTCTGCGAAAGTGTCATGTCGCAGAAGGAGGCTGCGGAAAGGGAAAGGGAGATCTCAACCTCCCACCCTGCCCGCAGCAGGCGCACCGGGCGTCGGCGAAGGGCGGACAACGCCCTCTTCCGGCCCCCCTAAATGGGTCCAGGGGCGGCAGACTCGGGGACGTCTGTCGCCCCCCACATACACCAGGACCCGAGGTGGCGGCGCGTAGTGTTCCACGCGCGCCCCTCTAAGACGTCCGGGGGGGAGTCTAACACCTCACTCCCCCCCCTGACCCGAGAAGTGGCCCGCTGCAGCGGGCCGGCACCAGCCGGGGGTTGCGGAAGTATCTCCAGTTCCCGCGACCCCCGACGTAGGTGTGAGATGGAACACCGGGGTGGTTTTTAGTCAGTAAGAGTCTGACAGACCCCTCCGCCCGCCCCAGGGCGGAGGACATCCATGAGGATTTTCCACCCCGTAACAAAAAAAAAAAAAAAAAAAAGGTTAGGTTCTGGAGGCGAAGGTACTCGCGTCACTGTACCGGTGGCGCGAGGAAGCGCGGGCGCGGGGCGAGCGACCGATGCAGCGACACATGGAGCTGCGTCGGTCTCAGCTTCGCGAGGTCCTGGTGGCGGAATGGCGGGACAGGCTTTCGCGCCCTACCGCCGGCCTCGCCATCATCGAGGCGGTCCGGCCAGTGCTCGAGCGCTGGCTCGGGAGGAGGCACGGCTCCCTGTCGTTTCGGGTGACGCAGGTGCTCTCGGGGCATGGTTGCTTCGGGAAGTACCTGTGTCGCATAAACAAAGAGCCGGACGCCCGGTGTCACCACTGCGTCGACTGCGGGGAGGACACGGCGCGGCATACGCTGGCGGAATGTGCCGCTTGGGAGGGGCCGCGCCGTGCCCTCGTCTCAGAAGTAGGCAGTGACCTGTCGCTGTCGGCCGTGGTCGAGTCGATGGTCGACAGCGCAGAGTCCTGGGACGCGGTGGTTTCCTTCTGCGAAAGTGTCATGTCGCAGAAGGAGGCTGCGGAAAGGGAGAGGGAGATCTCAACCTCCCACCCTGCCCGCAGCAGGCGCACCGGGCGTCGGCGAAGGGCGGACAACGCCCTCTTCCGGCCCCCCTAAATGGGTCCAGGGGCGGCAGACTCGGGGACGTCTGTCGCCCCCCACATACACCAGGACCCGAGGTGGCGGCGCGTAGTGTTCCACGCGCGCCCCTCTAAGACGTCCGGGGGGGAGTCTAACACCTCACTCCCCCCCCTGACCCGAGAAGTGGCCCGCTGCAGCGGGCCGGCACCAGCCGGGGGTTGCGGAAGTATCTCCAGTTCCCGCGACCCCCGACGTAGGTGTGAGATGGAACACCGGGGTGGTTTTTAGTCAGTAAGAGTCTGACAGACCCCTCCGCCCGCCCCAGGGCGGAGGACATCCATGAGGATTTTCCACAGACGCAGAGTCCACAGAGGAGAACGCCATCAGCGTCCCAGAGGTGACACAGGCAGAGATGGGGGCGGCCGTGCTGCGGCTCCGGGCCAAGAACGTGGCTCCGGGGCCCGACGGCATTCACGGCTTAGCGTTGGCCCTCGCTCTGAAGGAGCTAGAGCCCCAACTTAGAGGACTGTTTACAGCGTGCCTTGAGCGGGGCCAGTTTCCCACATTGTGGAAATCTGGTCGTCTGGTCCTGCTCAAGAAGGCGGGGCGCCCTGCGGACTCTCCGTCCGCGTACCGGCCCATAGTGCTGCTAGACGAGGTGGGAAAGCTGTTTGAGCGGATAATCGCAGCCCGCCTCGTCGGCCACTTGTGCGAAGAGGGGCCGGACCTGGACGAGAGCCAGTATGGCTTTCGGCATGGGCGCTCCGCCATACACGCTGTATCAAGGGTGAGAGTCCTGGCGGAGGAAGCGGTGTCCCGGGGCGGGGTAATGTTGGCGGTGTCCTTGGACATTTCCAACGCATTCAACACCCTGCCCTGGAGTTGTGTACGGGAGGCACTGCGCTATCATCGTGTGCCTTCCTACCTCCGCCGCATAGTTGGGGCTTATTTGTCCGAGAGGTGTGTCACCTACGTGGGACGTGATGGCGAGCACCAGCGCCGCATGTCGTGCGGTGTTCCGCAGGGTTCCGTCTTAGGACCGCCCCTGTGGAACATCGGGTACGACTGGGTGCTGAGGGGCGAGCTCCAGCCGGGCGTGGACCTGACGTGTTACGCTGACGACACGCTGGTCACGGCCCGGGGGAGTTCGTACAGGGAGGCAGCGTTGCTGGCGACGGCTGCGGTCTCACAGGTGGTGAGCCGCATCCGGCACCTCGGCCTGGAGGTGGCCCTCAACAAGTCGGAGGCCGTGATCTTTCACGGTCCTCGGCGGGCGCCGCCGCCGGGATCACACATCGTGGTGGGGGGGGCCAGAATAGCTGTCGAGTCTACCATGAAGTACCTTGGATTGGTGCTCGACAGCCGATGGGATTTTGGCCCTCATTTCCAGCGGCTGGCGCCCAAGTTGTTGGGCGCGGCTGGGGCGTTGTCAACGCTGCTTCCCAATCTGGGGGGCCCGAGCGCCGTCTGCAGGCGGCTCTACGTGGGGATCGTGCGATCGATGGCCCTTTATGGGGCCCCGATCTGGGCGGCAGACCTGACGGCCGGAAGCATCGCCGTGCTGCGAAAGCCGCAACGCGCGATGGCCGTCAGAGTCATCAGGGGATATCGCACGATCTCCTACGGGGCGGCTTGTGCACTGGCCGGATCCCCGCCCTGGGACCTGGAGGCGAAGGTACTCGCGTCACTGTACCGGTGGCGCGAGGAAGCGCGGGCGCGGGGCGAGCGACCGATGCAGCGACACATGGAGCTGCGTCGGTCTCAGCTTCGCGAGGTCCTGGTGGCGGAATGGCGGGACAGGCTTTCACGCCCTACCGCCGGCCTCGCCATCATCGAGGCGGTCCGGCCAGTGCTCGAGCGCTGGCTCGGGAGGAGGCACGGCTCCCTGTCGTTTCGGGTGACGCAGGTGCTCTCGGGGCATGGTTGCTTCGGGAAGTACCTGTGTCGCATAAACAGGGAGCCGGACGCCCGGTGTCACCACTGCGTCGACTGCCGGGAGGACACGGCGCGGCATACGCTGGCAGAGTGTGCCGCTTGGGAGGAGCCGCGCCGTGCCCTCGTCTCAGAAGTAGGCAGTGACCTGTCGCTGTCGGCCGTGGTCGAGTCGATGGTCGACAGCGCAGAGTCCTGGGACGCGGTGGTTTCCTTCTGCGAAAGTGTCATGTCGCAGAAGGAGGCTGCGGAAAGGGAAAGGGAGATCTCAACCTCCCACCCTGCTCGCAGCAGGCGCACCGGGCGTCGGCGAAGGGCGGACAACGCCCTCTTCCGGCCCCCCTAAATGGGTCCAGGGGCGGCAGACTCGGGGACGTCTGTCGCCCCCCACATACACCAGGACCCGAGGTGGCGGCGCGTAGTGTTCCACGCGCGCCCCTCTAAGACGTCCGGGGGGGAGTCTAACACCTCACTCCCCCCCCTGACCCGAGAAGTGGCCCGCTGCAGCGGGCCGGCACCAGCCGGGGGTTGCGGAAGTATCTCCAGTTCCCGCGACCCCCGACGTAGGTGTGAGATGGAACACCGGGGTGGTTTTTAGTCAGTAAGAGTCTGACAGACCCCTCCGCCCGCCCCAGGGCGGAGGACATCCATGAGGATTTTCCACCCCGTATCAAAAAAAAAAAAAAAAGGTTAGGTTGGGGTGCGTGCAGAAAACCTCCTCGTGTGCCTGATTGCTGCTGGTTCCTTTCGAATACGTTCGGGGGAAAGAGCAGTGATCGGGCCGGTGCACCCTGGGTACAGTCAATAATCTATTATTGGCTGTGGCGAATTTCTGCGTGGGGGGGGGGAGCTTCAGGCTCGTGGAGGTGGGGCCCAATCTGGGCCGAAGAGGGGCGTTTTTTCACGTGTCCCTCTGATTTAAGCAGAGGACACAGTGGTGAAGCATGGGCGGCGCTCGTAGTGCACTTACCCTGCCTACGGGCTGGCAGCGGGAGAACCTTTCTCCCGACTGCACCCGTCGAAATCGTAATCCGTGAAGAGCTCACATCTTGTGACTTGGAACGGGACGAGGGTCTTGGCTTAACCGCCTGGGCCGCGAGGAAGAGAACCTCTATAATAAATTCTAATATGAATGGCTGAGGAGTAGTGTCACTTGCAACTTTGTAGTTGTAGGTGGCGCATCAGTCGTTAGCGCACCCCCAGCCAGGGGCCAGTGGGACCTCGGGGTTGGGAAATAAATGACACCACTTACCTGGGGACAGGGGGTCAACTGGGTGGACTTTTTATATCCCCCATACTCGTGGGATTAACTATGAATATGGAATTTAAAAAAACAAAAGAGGAAGAGGTGGGTGTGGCATCAGAGTCTGATGTCGCATCGGTGACGAGCGTGCGAAGCGCGGAGAAAAACGGGGAAAAGCGAGAAAAGGAGCTTCAGGTTAGCCTGGAGCGCCTGCGCGATGGGGAGGTAGCCTCTGCCAAGAGGGCGGCGGCGGCGAGCGCTTTGAGAAAGCGCCCGCGGAGTGTGGGATCGAGGTCGATAGGTCTCTCCTCCAGCGAGGAGAATCTGTCGGCCCCGAAGGTGCCAACGGCACGGAGAGGGAGAGGTCGCTCGGTTGCGAGTGGAGCCCCCGCTCGACCGCCGGAGCGTGACGTGCGGGGCCGGTTCGTGCCGGTATCCCGGCCCGATACGCCGGCACCAACGAATAATGTGGAGAGCATGGGGAGCGACTCTGAGCCCGGAAGGAGCTCGATCGCGGACCTTAGCGAGGGCTCCCTGTTGGGATCGAATAGGGCGGAGGCGAATGCCGCAAGGCGGGCGCAGCGCAAGGTTGTTGCGGAAGGCGAAGTCGCCGAATTGTCCCGGCAGGCTCGAGAGCGGCGCGCAGCTCGGCTAGCTGCCGGAGGGAATGTGTCGGCGGTGGCGCTCAGCCGCCAAGTTTTGGACGGCGTGGGTGTCGTCCTGAAGGTTGCCACTAAGTCAGGCAACCTGAAGGGCACATTCACGCGTGCCCTGAAGGAGGCGGCTGACGATATCAAGGAGGCGATTGAGGTCCTCGTTGGCCGCACCAGCACGGACGAGACGGCGAAGCTGTGGGAGGAGAACAGCCGTCTCCGCTCCGAGCTGGAGGACCTGAAACGGCAATTTGCCGCCCAGAGGGCAGTCCCCGCGGCCGCCGGCGCTTCTACCGTCGCGGCCTCAGCGTCGTCACCGGCCCCATCGACCCATGCATTAGCGGATGCGGAGGTAGAGAAGATTGCCCGCATCTGCATGATGCAGTGTGGGAAGATGGTGGGGGCCCGACTGGAGGCTCTGGAGGGCAGGCTACTCCCTCCCGAAACCCTCCGTCCACCGCTCAATGCGGACAAACGGAGGAAGGAGACGCCCGCTGAGCCGAGCTCGGTGCCCGCTAAGCCGGGCCCTGTGCCCACGACTGCGGCCGCGGTGGCGGCTGGGCCGAAAAAACCCGGGAAAGCGGCCAAAAAGCTCGCTGAAGGAACCGGCAAGCCCGCCGCGTCCACCGCGGGTACGTCTGGGCCCACTTCCACGTCGACCGCGGCCCCTACGACCGCGCCCGCGCCTGCCGAGGAGGCGGAGGGCTGGACGGAGGCCGGTAAGAACGGCCGCCGTCGCCGAAGGAAGAAGAAGAAGGCGGCACCGCCGGCACCGGTACCACCAGCACCGGCAACTAAGAAGGCCCAACGACCGCGTAAGGTCAGAGCCCCACGCTCCGCGGCTGTAGTGATTACGCTACAGCCCGGAGCCGTCGAAAGGGGCCTTTCTTACAAGGCGGTCCTAATGGAGGCGAAGGCCAAAGTCGCGTTCCCCGACCTTGGCACACCGTCCGGCTTCAAAATGAGGCCGGCGATCACGGGGGCGCGACTGCTGGAGGTGTCAGGTGCTGCAAGCAGTGAAAAGGCGGACATTCTGGCCGCCAAGTTGAAAGAAGTCCTCAACCCGGAGGACGTCCGGGTGTCCAGGCCCATGAAAACCGCTGACCTGCGCGTCGACGGTCTGGACGACTCGGTGACTCCGGTTGAGGTCGTGGCGGCCGTCGCCAGTGCCGGCGGATGTCCGCCTGCGGACGTAAGGACGGGCGAGATTCGCGTCGATGCTTCCGGGCTCGGCGCGATCTGGGTGCAGTGTCCGGTGGCGGCGGCAAACAAAGTCGCCAACGGTGGACGACTGCTGGTGGGGTGGGTTGCAGCAAGGGTCAAACTGCTGCAGCCCAGGGTTATGCGGTGCTTCCGATGCCTTGAAATGGGGCATGTCAAGGCTCGGTGCACCGGCCAAGTCGACCGCAGCGATCAGAGTTATCGCTGCGGTCAGCCCGGCCACAAGGCGGCCCAGTGCTCCGCGGCGCCAAACTGCAGCCTCTGTACAGCTGCAGGGAGGCCCGCTGGGCACACAGCGGGCGGAAAGGCCTGTGCGCCCCCCAGGAAGAGAGGGGGTGCCAAGGCTGCTGGGGGCCCTTTACCCCCCCCGCAGGCTGGCGCCTCATCGGCCGACTCCCGGTCTGGTGTCACGGAGGGAATGGACTGCGCATAAATGGCGCTGTACCATTTCCTCCAGGGCAACATCAACCACTCTGCCAGAGCTCAGGACCTCTTCCTCCAGAGCATGGCAGAGTGGTCGATTGACGTGGCTGTGGTCGCCGAGCCGTACTTCGTCCCCTCCAGGGATAACTGGGTGGGAGACTTGGACGGCTTGGTGGCTATCATTGGCGGGGCTCTGGTCAACCCGTCCCGAGGTCACGGCTGGGTAGCCGCCCTCGCGGACGGCATTGGCATAGTTGGTGCGTATTTTTCGCCCAACAAGAGCCTCGCCGACTTCGAGAGGTTCCTTGTCGAGTTGGGTGCCGTCGTAGGCCGTCTTCACCCTCGCCCGGTGCTGTTGCTGGGGGATCTTAACGCCAAGTCTGCGGCGTGGGGATCCCCGGTGACCAATGCTCGGGGTGAGGTGCTGGAGGAGTGGGCGGTCACGACTGGCTTGACCGTTCTGAATCGGGGCTCGGTCCACACGTGCGTTCGGCAGCGGGGCGGATCAATAGTGGACGTCTCGTTCGCTAGCCCTGCTGTCGCCAGCCGTGTCCGCGACTGGCGTGTCGCCGTGGAGGTGGAGACGTTGTCGGATCATCGTTACATCCGTTTCGACGTCTCCGCCCAGACCGCGGGCGGCCGCAGTCCATCGGCCCCACGAACGAACGGTCCGCGCTGGGCTCGTAAGCGCATGAACAGGGAACTTCTCGAGGAGGCCGCCATTGTCCAGGCCTGGTTCCGGGAGTCGGAGACGAACGGACCCGTCGACGTCGAACTGGAGGCGCTGTGGTTCCGCGGGGCGATGACGCAAATCTGCGACGCGTCCATGCCCCGGGTCCACGCACAGTCAGCAGGGCGCCAGGTGTACTGGTGGTCGGCCGAGATCGCACGTTTACGCGTTGAGTGCGTAGCGGTCAGACGCCGGTACACCCGATACCGGAGGAGACGTCGTCGGGTCCCGGACGAGGAAGCCGCGCTGTATGAGGTGTACCGCGCGGCTAAGAGGACTCTGTGTCTGGCCATCGGCGATGCGAAGACGCAAGCCAGGGAGGAGATGTTGGAGACCCTAAACCGGGATCCGTGGGGGCGCCCATATCAAGCGGTTCGAGGGAAACTTCGGTCTGCGGCGCCCCCGCTCACGGGGAGTCTCCAACCAGAGCTGCTGGAGGAGGTTGTCTCAGCCCTCTTCCCGGCACGAGCGGAACATACTCCGCCGCCGATGGCTTTGCCCACAGACGCAGAGTCCACAGAGGAGAACGCCATCAGCGTCCCAGAGGTGACACAGGCAGAGATGGGGGCGGCCGTGCTGCGGCTCCGGGCCAAGAACGTGGCTCCGGGGCCCGACGGCATTCACGGCCTAGCGTTGGCCCTCGCTCTGAAGGAGCTAGAGCCCCAACTGAGAGGACTGTTTACGGCGTGCCTTGAGCGGGGCCAGTTTCCCACATTGTGGAAATCTGGTCGTCTGGTCCTGCTCAGGAAGGCGGGGCGCCCTGCGGACTCTCCGTCCGCGTACCGGCCCATAGTGCTGCTGGACGAGGTGGGAAAGCTGTTTGAGCGGATAATCGCAGCCCGCCTCGTCGGCCACTTGTGCGAAGAGGGGCCGGACCTGGACGAGAGCCAGTATGGCTTTCGGCATGGGCGCTCCACCATACACGCTGTATCACGGGTTAGAGTCCTGGCGGAGGAAGCGGTGTCCCGGGGCGGGGTGATGTTGGCGGTGTCCTTGGACATTTCCAACGCGTTCAACACCCTGCCCTGGAGTTGTGTACGGGAGGCACTGCGCTATCATCGTGTGCCTTCCTACCTCCGCCGCATAGTTGGGGCTTATTTGTCCGAGAGGTGTGTCACCTACGTGGGACGTGATGGCGAGCACCAGCGCCGCATGTCGTGCGGTGTTCCGCAGGGCTCCGTCTTAGGACCGCCCCTGTGGAACATCGGGTACGACTGGGTGCTGAGGGGCGAGCTCCAGCCGGGCGTGGACCTGACGTGTTACGCTGACGACACGCTGGTCACGGCCCGGGGGAGTTCGTACAGGGAGGCAGCGTTGCTGGCGACGGCTGCGGTCTCACAGGTGGTGAGCCGCATCCGGCACCTCGGCCTGGAGGTGGCCCTCAACAAGTCGGAGGCCGTGATCTTTCACGGTCCTCGGCGGGCGCCGCCGCCGGGATCACACATCGTGGTCGGGGGGGCCAGAATAGCTGTCGAGTCTACCATGAAGTACCTTGGATTGGTGCTCGACAGCCGATGGGATTTTGGCCCTCATTTCCAGCGGCTGGCGCCCAAGTTGTTGGGCGCGGCTGGGGCGTTGTCAACGCTGCTTCCCAATCTGGGGGGCCCGAGCGCCGTCTGCAGGCGGCTCTACGTGGGGATCGTGCGATCGATGGCCCTTTATGGGGCCCCGATCTGGGCGGCAGACCTGACGGCCGGAAGCATTGCCGTGCTGCGAAAGCCGCAACGAGCGATGGCCGTCAGAGTCATCAGGGGATATCGCACGATCTCCTACGAGGCGGCTTGTGCACTGGCCGGATCCCCGCCCTGGGACCTGGAAGCGAAGGTACTCGCGTCACTGTACCGGTGGCGCGAGGAAGCGCGGGCGCGGGGCGAGCGACCGATGCAGCGACACATGGAGCTGCGTCGGTCTCAGCTTCGCGAGGTCCTGGTGGCGGAATGGCGGGACAGGCTTTCGCGCCCTACCGCCGGCCTCGCCATCATCGAGGCGGTCCGGCCAGCGCTCGAGCGCTGGCTCGGGAGAAGGCACGGCTCCCTTTCGTTTCGGGTGACGCAGGTGCTCTCGGGGCATGGTTGCTTCGGGAAGTACTTGTGTCGCATAAACAGGGAGCCGGACGCCCGGTGTCACCACTGCGTCGACTGCCGGGAGGACACGGCGCGGCATACGCTGGCGGAATGTGCCGCTTGGGAGGGGCCGCGCCGTGCCCTCGTCTCAAAAGTAGGCAGTGACCTGTCGCTGTCGGCCGTGGTCGAGTCGATGGTCGACAGCGCAGAGTCCTGGGACGCGGTGGTTTCCTTCTGCGAAAGTGTCATGTCGCAGAAGGAGGCTGCGGAAAGGGAGAGGGAGATCTCAACCTCCCACCCTGCCCGCAGCAGGCGCACCGGGCGTCGGCGAAGGGCGGATAACGCCCTCTTCCGGCCCCCCTAAATGGGTCCAGGGGCGGCAGACTCGGGGACGTCTGTCGCCCCCCACATACACCAGGACCCGAGGTGGCGGCGCGTAGTGTTCCACGCGCGCCCCTCTAAGACGTCCGGGGGGGAGTCCAACACCTCACTCCCCCCCCTGACCCGAGAAGTGGCCCGCTGCAGCGGGCCGGCACCAGCCGGGGGTTGCGGAAGTATCTCCAGTTCCCGCGACCCCCGACGTAGGTGTGAGATGGAACACCGGGGTGGTTTTTAGTCAGTAAGAGTCTGACAGACCCCTCCGCCCGCCCCAGGGCGGAGGACATCCATGAGGATTTTCCACCCCGTACCAAAAAAAAAAAAAAAAAAAGGTTAGGTTAGGGAATGGACTGCGCATAAATGGCGCTGTACCATTTCCTCCAGGGCAACATCAACCACTCTGCCAGAGCTCAGGACCTCTTCCTCCAGAGCATGGCAGAGTGGTCGATTGACGTGGCTGTGGTCGCCGAGCCGTACTTCGTCCCCTCCAGGGATAACTGGGTGGGAGACTTGGACGGCTTGGTGGCTATCATTGGCGGGGCTCTGGTCAACCCGTCCCGAGGTCACGGCTGGGTAGCCGCCCTCGCGGACGGCATTGGCATAGTTGGTGCGTATTTTTCGCCCAACAAGAGCCTCGCCGACTTCGAGAGGTTCCTTGTTGAGTTGGGTGCCGTCGTAGGCCGTCTTCACCCTCGCCCGGTGCTGTTGCTGGGGGATCTCAACGCCAAGTCTGCGGCGTGGGGATCTCCAGTGACCGATGCTCGGGGTGAGGTGCTGGAGGAGTGGGCGGTCGCGACTGGCTTGGCCGTTCTGAATCGGGGCTCGGTCCACACGTGCGTGCGGCAGCGGGGCGGGTCAATAGTGGACGTCTCGTTCGCTAGCCCTGCTGTCGCGAGCCGTGTCCGCGACTGGCGTGTCGCCGTGGAGGTGGAGACGTTGTCGGATCATCGATACATCCGTTTTGACGTCTCCGCCCAGACCACGGGCGGCCGCGGTTCATCGGCCCCGCAAACGAACGGTCCGCGGTGGGCGCGTAAGCGCATGAACAGGGAACTTCTCGAGGAGGCCGCCATTGTCCAGGCCTGGTTCCGGGAGTCGGAAACGAACGGACCCGTCGACGTCGAACTGGAGGCGCTGTGGTTCCGCGGGGCGATGACGCAAATCTGCGACGCGTCCATGCCCCGGGTCCACGCACAGTCAGCAGGGCGCCAGGTGTACTGGTGGTCGGCCGAGATCGCACGTATGCGCGTTGAGTGCGTAGCGGTCAGACGCCGGTACACCCGATACCGGAGGAGACGTCGTCGGGTCCCGGACGAAGAAGCCGCGCTGTATGAGGTGTACCGCGCGGCTAAGAGGACTCTGTGTCTGGCCATCGGCGATGCGAAGACGCAAGCCAGGGAGGAGATGTTGGAGACCCTAAACCGGGATCCGTGGGGGCGCCCATATCAAGCGGTTCGAGGGAAACTTCGGTCTGCGGCGCCCCCGCTCACGGGGAGTCTCCAACCAGAGCTGCTGGAGGAGGTTGTCTCAGCCCTCTTCCCGGCACGAGCGGAGCATACTCCACCGCCGATGGCTTTGCCCACAGACGCAGAGTCCACAGAGGAGAACGCCATCAGCGTCCCAGAGGTGACACAGGCAGAGATGGGGGCGGCCGTGCTGCGGCTCCGGGCCAAGAACGTGGCTCCGGGGCCCGACGGCATTCACGGCTTAGCGTTGGCCCTCGCTCTGAAGGAGCTAGAGCCCCAACTTAGAGGACTGTTTACAGCGTGCCTTGAGCGGGGCCAGTTTCCCACATTGTGGAAATCTGGTCGTCTGGTCCTGCTCAAGAAGGCGGGGCGCCCTGCGGACTCTCCGTCCGCGTACCGGCCCATAGTGCTGCTGGACGAGGTGGGAAAGCTGTTTGAGCGGATAATCGCAGCCCGCCTCGTCAGCCACTTGTGCGAAGAGGGGCCGGACCTGGACGAGAGCCAGTATGGCTTTCGGCATGGGCGCTCTACCATACACGCTGTATCGCGGGTTAGAGTCCTGGCGGAGGAAGCGGTGTCCCGGGGCGGGGTGATGTTGGCGGTGTCCTTGGACATTTCCAACGCCTTCAACGCCCTGCCCTGGAGTTGTGTACGGGAGGCACTCCGGTATCATCGTGTGCCTTCCTACCTCCGCCGCATAGTTGGGGCTTATCTGTCCGAGAGGTGTGTCACCTACGTGGGACGAGATGGCGAGCACCAGCGCCGCATGTCGTGCGGTGTTCCGCAGGGTTCCGTCTTAGGACCGCCCCTGTGGAACATCGGGTACGACTGGGTGCTGAGGGGCGAGCTCCAGCCGGGCGTGGACCTGACGTGTTACGCTGACGACACGCTGGTCACGGCCCGGGGGAGTTCGTACAGGGAGGCAGCGTTGCTGGCGACGGCTGCGGTCTCACAGGTGGTGGGCCGCATCCGGCGCCTCGGCCTGGAGGTGGCCCTCAACAAGTCGGAGGCCGTGATCTTTCACGGCCCCCGGCGGGCGCCGCCGCCGGGATCACACATCGTGGTCGGGGGGGCCAGAATAGCTGTCGAGTCCACCATGAAGTACCTTGGATTGGTGCTCGACAGCCGATGGGATTTTGGCCCTCATTTCCAGCGGCTGGCGCCCAAGTTGTTGGGCGCAGCTGGGGCGTTGTCAACGCTGCTTCCCAATCTGGGGGGCCCGAGCGCCGTCTGCAGGCGGCTCTACGTGGGGATCGTGCGATCGATGGCCCTTTATGGGGCCCCGATCTGGGCGGCAGACCTGACGGCCGGAAGCATCGCCGTGCTGCGAAAGCCGCAACGCGCGATGGCCGTCAGAGTCATCAGGGGATATCGCACGATCTCCTACGAGGCGGCTTGTGCACTGGCCGGATCCCCGCCCTGGGACCTGGAGGCGAAGGTACTCGCGTCACTGTACCGGTGGCGCGAGGAAGCGCGGGCGCGGGGCGAGCGACCGATGCAGCGACACATGGAGCTGCGTCGGTCTCAGCTTCGCGAGGTCCTGGTGGCGGAATGGCGGGACAGGCTTTCGCGCCCTACCGCCGGCCTCGCCATCATCGAGGCGGTCCGGCCAGTGCTCGAGCGCTGGCTCGGGAGGAGGCACGGCTCCCTGTCGTTTCGGGTGACGCAGGTGCTCTCGGGGCATGGTTGCTTCGGGAAGTACCTGTGTCGCATAAACAGGGAGCCGGACGCCCGGTGTCACCACTGCGTCGACTGCCGGGAGGACACGGCGCGGCATACGCTGGCGGAATGTGCCGCTTGGGAGGGGCCGCGCCGTGCCCTCGTCTCAGAAGTAGGCAGTGACCTGTCGCTGTCGGCCGTGGTCGAGTCGATGGTCGACAGCGCAGAGTCCTGGGACGCGGTGGTTTCCTTCTGCGAAAGTGTCATGTCGCAGAAGGAGGCTGCGGAAAGGGAGAGGGAGATCTCAACCTCCCACCCTGCCCGCAGCAGGCGCACCGGGCGTCGGCGGAGGGCGGATAACGCCCTCTTCCGGCCCCCCTAAATGGGTCCAGGGGCGGCAGACTCGGGGACGTCTGTCGCCCCCCACATACACCAGGACCCGAGGTGGCGGCGCGTAGTGTTCCACGCGCGCCCCTCTAAGACGTCCGGGGGGGAGTCTAACACCTCACTCCCCCCCCTGACCCGAGAAGTGGCCCGCTGCAGCGGGCCGGCACCAGCCGGGGGTTGCGGAAGTATCTCCAGTTCCCGCGACCCCCGACGTAGGTGTGAGATGGAACACCGGGGTGGTTTTTAGTCAGTAAGAGTCTGACAGACCCCTCCGCCCGCCCCAGGGCGGAGGACATCCATGAGGATTTTCCACCCCGTATCAAAAAAAAAAAAAAAAAAAAGGTTAGGTTAGGTTCCTGGGACGCTCCCTCCACGGCGATGAGGGTCTCCCCTGTGTTTTTAGTGAGTAGGTCTGGGTCCTCTTCCCAGGAGTCTCACATAACGTCCCGAGCTCCCCCGAGCCCGGGCGTATGCATGAGCATTTTCACAGGGACAAAAAAAAAAAAAAAAAAAAAAAAAAAAAAAAAAAAAAAAAAAACACTCAAATTTTCTTTCGTTATTCCAGTTCTAAATTTTTCTTCCAGGTCGTGCCTGTGGGAGAGATGCACCGGACACTCCGTCAGAAGATGAAGGACTGTCTCCTGCTTGTCGGGGTCGCATATACACGATGGGTTCTCCTTGCACTTGAAGCGAGTCAAGTATTCGGAGAACCCACCGTGTCCCGTTAGTGCTTGGGTCAGCTCCTTCGTTAGCTGTAATTTCCGCACCGTCCTGTACGCCGCGATTGCGCATGGGAAGAACAGCCTGGTGGTGGCCGCCGTTTCTCCTGTACAATACCTCCGGTTCCATTCGCCCAGCGACTCCAATCGGATCGCTCGCTTGACGAATGAAACCGGACATCTGTCGTAGTCGGGTGCGCGCTTCGATCTCAAGGCAGCCTCCTTTGCGAGCGAGTCGGCTCTCTCGTTACCCTCCAGCCCCGCGTGAGCTTTTATCCAGAACAAGGATACGCTCTTGTTCTGGCAGTTGCTGTGGCGGATGGCGTTTCTTGATTCGACTGCAAGGGGGTGGAGGGCTTCGGGGTTCACGACTGTTTGGAGGGCTGCCATGGAGTCGCTGTAGATAGCGAACGCCGTCTCTGGTCTTTGGAGGACCACTTTTGTGGCTTCGCAGAGGGCAAGGAGCTCAGCCTGGTAGACGGTACTATAAGACGGCAGAACAAGTTTGCGGGTCTTTGTCTCGGCCTCGCCAGTCCATATGGATAGCGCGGCTCCGACTTTACCCTCTATCTTGCTGCCGTCTGTGAAAATTCGCACCGCGTAATCGCGGTGGGAGTTGTACTGCTCCTCGTCTACCAGATGTCGTAGCTCTATGCTCTTCTGCTCAGCCGGATGTGGTGCCTCCAGCGCAGATGCCACACGCTCGATCTCCCTGTCTCCCAGCGCAGGATGGGACACCCCCTTCTTGGCCTCATATAGTGAGGCCGCCTCTTGGATTCGGAGGTCAAGAGGGAGTATCCCAGTCAGCACCAGCGCTGCATTCAGGGAGACCGTGCGATAGGCACGACACATTTTCTGCGCAAAGCTCCTCTGGACGGCGTTCAATTTCTTTTGCACCCCGACTTTGTTCGCGGCCGGCGACCACGCACTCGCTGCGTACAGGACGATGGGCTCCACCACGGCCGTGTAAATACTACGGATTATGTCCGGGTGGAGACCCCAGCTGACCCTTGCGGCCCTCAACAGCTGCTTATAAATGCCGACGGCTCGGGAGCAGACGTTTGCGACGTGGGAGTTGAAAGTCAACTTGTGGTCGATGGTGAGACCGAGCAGTTTGATCTCATTAGACATGCCAATGTCCACTCCGCCCATCCTCAGACTTGGGGTGTCGTGTTTGAGCTTCCGCGTAATCAACATGGCCTTTGTTTTGTGCGGCGCAAATCTGAGCTTGTTCGCGACACCCCAAGTCCGGACATACTCGAGGGCGACATTGGCGTCCCTCTGCACCTCAAGTGCCGTCTCCCCATCGAACACAAGGACTACATCGTCTGCAAACGCCTGACACTGGACCCCTCTACTCTCTAGCCCCTTCAGTAGAGGATCCAGCACGAGGTTCCAAAGTATGGGACCACCGATCGACCCCTGGACGCATCCTTTCTCGGTCCTGGTTTCGTACTCCGCTCCCGCATATCGGACTTTCACCACTCGCTCGGACAAGTAACTGTCCATGACCCGCCTCAAGTTTACAGGACACTTTTCCTCAGCCAGACGCACTCTGATAGCTGGCCACCATGCGCTATCGAAGGCTCCCTCAATGTCCAAGGACACAATCGTGACAAGCCTCTTCTCAGCGAGTCTGCCACGAATGTGCCCCATCAGTGCATAGAGGGAGTCCTCGGTGCTTTTCTGTGGCATGAAGCCGTACTGGCGAGTACTCATCCTGGGCAACAGATAGAACTTGAGTCGGGCCACGAGCATTTTCTCGTACACCTTGCCGAGTACAGGCAAGAGACCAATCGGCCTGTATGATTTCGGAGTGGTGTAGTCTTCTTTTGCGGGTTTGCGGAGCACAACAACCGTTGCCTCCTTCCAGGACCGTGGAAAGTATCCATGCGCCAGGCACTTGTTCATCAAGCGCAGAACTAGGTCTGGGTCTTCGTTGATCGTGTGGCCCCATATGTCCGCCGTCAGACCGTCGGAACCGGGGGCTTTTTTGGGGTTGAACGAGGAAGCCGCTCGCTTCAGCTCATCGAGAGTGAAGGGAGGATCGCAAGGTTCAACTTGGTCCCTCCCGTTCACCTCTTCCGCTCGTCGCCGCACCCTTTTGTGCTCCTCGTTGTCCCCCTCCGTACGGTCTTCAGGGTAAAAAGTCTCTGCTAGGAACCTCGCTGAAGCCTCTGGGTCCAGTGTCCTTGCATCCCTCACCATCGGCAAGACCTCCTCTCGTTTTTCCGTCCTCCGGATCACCCTGTAGATCCCTTCCCACATCCCTTCTCGGTCCTGCTTCTCGCAGAAACCCTTCCAGCTCTCGACCTGAGCTTTTACCACTGCAAGTTCATACTCTTGTTTCTGTTTCAGGTACTCCTCAACAACCTTTGGTCTCCGGACTGGCGCTGCACATCGGATCCTCCGCCTCTTTGTGACGACCTTCCTCTTCAGGTCGGCGAGTTCGTCGGACCACCACGGCACGGTTACCTCCTCTACTCTTTTCTTTTTGGGTATCACGTGATCACACGTCTGCTGTACCACTGTTGTGAGTTTCTGGACTACCTCGTCTACATTGTGTGCGCTGTCGATGTCATCGAACAGGTGTGAAGTGAGATTTTGGTCTAGCATAATTTGGCGCAGTTTCTCACGAAACTGGCCCCAATTAGCTTTCCTAGTGTTGTAGACTCTGGTAGTCCGGTTCACCGTGATACCCGCAGATTTTTCGAGATAAATTAAGAACTCAATGCCGTTGTGGTCCGAACCTGTCAGGTCGTCGACGACTCGCCAGCCGTCTGTCACCGTCAGCATATCCGATGTGCAGGCTGTGACGTCGACGCAGCTAGTGTAACGTCTGTCACCCCTAACTACGTCGAAGGTTGGAGTTTCCCCTGTGTTGAGAACTTGCAGTCCGAGCTGGTCGAGAGCTGCCAGCATTTCGTCGCCTCTGCTGTTTGTCTCGCTGCTGCCCCACCAGATACTCCAGGCGTTGGCATCGCCTCCCACCAAGAGCCTATGGGGGCCGGTCTCGCTTTCGACCTTTCTGAGCGTGTCCAGGTATGGCCCTAAGGGCTGGTCTGGCTCAAAGTAGAACGAGACCAGCGTGAGCTTCCAGGCACCGGTTTGGATCCCCACCACGACGATGTTGTCCGTGGTGAGTTCTGGGTACTGCCTCACGGTGAGTTTCGGGTCAAAGACGGCTATTGCCGCTTTGACAGTCCCTTCTCCTTGCCTGGTGCTCTGGAAGATTCTCACGCCTCTGGCCCCGTTCATCCTTTTTGCGCTGCCCACGTAGGGTTCCTGGATCAGCGCTGCGGTCGCTTTGCGCTTCTCGGCCTCGATCATAAGCTCTTGAGTTGCTAGTTTCTTCCTTTGAAGATTCGCCTGGAGTATCTTGTGTGGCATTTGGTTCTGTGGGACCACCTTAGCAATAGGCGACGGACGCACGTGCCAGCCTATCCCACTTTACCCGGACAGGACACTCGGTGCTGAACGCGTTGTGGTCGGACCTCTCCATCTTCGCCTTGACGCAATTTTGGCATTTTGGTGTACCCGCCTCTAGCCACTGGGCACACTCTGCTCGGAGATGAGGGCCTCCGCAATGACTGCATAGGTCGGCAGGTTCTTTACAGAGCCGCCGGCCATGCCCATAGCCCAGGCATCTCGTGCACTGCACCAGTGGTGACTGGTCGTTGACGAAGACGGTCTGTAGGTCGATACGCGCTTTTCCCCTATCGAGCATCCTGTTCCAGATTTTCGGAGACGTGCTGACGACTACGTTGCTGGTCAGAGGGTTCCTGGAGTTCCTTCTAAATTTAACGCTAAGTCGATCCTCCCCGTTGTCGAGGCCGTGAAAGACTTCCCGATTTTGATTGCGGGTTAGGTTAGGTTAGGTTAGGTTAGGTTAGGTTAGGTTTTTTTTTTTTTTTTTTTTTTTTTTTTTTTTTTTTTTTTTTACTACTTGTATCTCCGACATAAGCTCTCGGAGCGTATTTCTGTCTATATGAGTTTTACTTCTTTTAGTTTTCTGGGCTGTTACTGGGTGTAACGGAAAGTAGGGTGACAGCTTTTTCTACATGTCTATTCTTATATTAAATGTAAGCTTTTTCCTTAATTACAAGTTTATACTATTTCCTATCAGTTATAATAATCTATAGTTCTTAGTTTTATCCTTATTCTAGTGTTATAGAGCAGGCGGGGGAGCTGTTCTTATTGCTACTCTTACTGATACGTATTCTAGGTTTATTACTATTTCTTATACTCGTGTATTGTATTTATTTCCTATTTTACTTTATTTATTGTACTACTTCTTATTTCTATGCTAGCTTCTAATATAATACACTATATTATGATAGCATATTTACTTATGCGGTTTTATTTCGTTCGATTACAATTTTTGCTACATATTTACAGTACTCTAGGAATATTTCTGCATTTTTACTTTTTATTATGTCCTTTATGTTGTTTATTGTTATTTTAGTGTCTAATTTATTCTCGACGTTGAAGCGGTGGTTTTCAAACTGTGGACAGTCAAATAAAATATGCGGGACCGTTTCGCTTGCATCTGGGTCACAGATGCACGATGGACTCTCCTTGCACCTGAAGCGAGTCAGGTACTCGGAGAATCCACCGTGGCCTGTCATTATTTGCGTGTTTAAACTATTCGTTCCCATCCTGCGAACCACTCCATAGGCTTCATGTACATTCGGGAAGAATAGCTTTGTGACGGACGCCGTGTTACTGATTTGATATCTACGATTCCATTCATCAAGCGTCGCCATACGTATGCAACGCTTGATGAATGAGATCGGACATCGATCATAGTCGGGCTTTCTTTTGGAGTTCTCAGCGGCCTCTTTTGCTAACTGGTCAGCTCTTTCGTTTCCCAGTAGCCCCACGTGAGCTTTAATCCAGAACAAGTTTACCACTTTGTTCTGGAGGGATGCAGATCTTATATTATCCCTAGCCTCAACAGCAAGAGGGTGGAGCGAACCGGGATTTGTTACTGCTTGAAGAGCCGACATTGAGTCGCTGAAAACTCCAAAAGAACCTGCCTTGAGCTTACAGATTTCCCTAGTCGCCCTTGCTATGGCTAGGAGTTCAGCCTGGTAAACTGTGCAGTAGTTTGGTAGAGCAAGTTTGAGGGCTCTGGTCTCAGCCTCACCATTCCATATGGACAGTGAGGCGCCAACCCCTCCTCCAATCTTGCTCCCGTCCGTAAAAATACGGACGTCAAAATTGCAGTTATCTAGTTGCTCTTGGTTTACCAGGCTGTCGAATCGCAAGATGTCACGGGCTGCAGGATGGAGACCCTCGATAGCAGCTGTCATTTGCTCGACCTCCCTGTCCCGCAGCGCTGCCTGGGGCACTCCCCTCTTGGCCTCAAAGAGTGATGCCGCCTCGCAAACTCGGAGGTCAAGGGGAAGCATCCCAGACAACACCAGTGCTGAGTTCAGGGAGACCGTGCGGTATGCCTTGCATATTTTCTGGGCGATTCCACGCTGGACTGTTCCAAGTTTTTTAATTATGCCTAGCTTTTTGGCCTGTGGTGCCCAGACGCTGGCAGCGTAGAGTATAATGGGCTCTATGGTCGCCACGTACATCACTCGTAATACTTCCGGGTGAAGCCCCCAACTGACTTTTGCGGCTCTACACAACTGTTTGTAGATCGCAATTGCCTTCTTGCATACGAGTGAGACGTGGGTGTTAAAAGTAAGTTTTTCGTCAATGGTAACGCCCAGAAGTTTCAATTCTTTTGACATGCCAATGTCGATCCCCCCCATGCTCAAGCGTGGTGTGTCATATTTTAGTTTTCTAGTTATCACCATAGCGGTTGTCTTGTGCGGCGCGAACTTTAACTTATTCTCGACACCCCACGCCAGAACATGGCTGAGAGCGGCATTGGCATACTGCTCCACCTCTTGTGCGGTCTCTCCGTCGAAAACTAAGGCAACATCGTCGGCGAAGGCTTGAATGTAGGTTCCCCTATTCTGTGCATCTTTTAGGAGTGGGTCTAACACTAGGTTCCATAAAATTGGACCCCCAATCGAGCCCTGGACACAGCCCTTGTTTGTGCTCTTGCCATATACTTCCCCACCGTACCTGATTGTAACTTTCCGGTCACTGAGGTAGCTGTCTATGACCCGCCTAAGGTTTATTGGACACTTTTCCTCCGCCAGACGGACTCTTATCGCTGGCCACCAGGCGCTATCAAATGCTCCCTCTATGTCTAAAGACACAAGCGTCACTATTCTTTTTTGCTCCAGTTTCTTGTTAATATGCTGCATGAGAGCATAGAGGGAGTCTTCGGTGCTCCTTTGCGGCATGAATCCGTACTGACGGGTACTCATCCTTGGTAAGAGGTGGAACTTAAGGCGGGCCACCAGCATCTTCTCATAAATTTTTCCGAGTATGGGCAACAGTCCAATCGGCCTATACGATTTAGGGGAGGAATAATTGTCCTTTCCGGGCTTCCTTAGAATGACGACTGTTGCCTCCTTCCAGGCTGTGGGAAAGTGATGGCATTCGAGGCACTTGTTTAGGAACTTCAGGAATACTTCCGGGTCATTATCCACGGCATGGCAACAAATGTCGGCGGTAAAGCCGTCTGAACCCGGTGCCTTCTTTGGATTGAAGGACTCCATCGAATTCTTCAACTCTGCCATCGTAAACGCTGGGTCGCAAGGATTATCTTGCTCGCCAGAGTTTACGTTTTCGGCTCTAATTCGTATGGATCGGTGATGAGCGTTATCACGTTCCAAGAGATCTTCCGGATAAAACGTTTCCGCTAGGAATTGCACGGAACCTTTCGCATCCAGCACATCACCGTTTCTTTCCAATGGCAGGTCCTCTTCCCTACGCTGTGTCCTACCTATCACCCTATATATCCCCTCCCAGACCCCCTCCCTATCTTGTTTCCCACAGAACTCCTTCCAACTCTCAGTCTGAGCTTTAACCGCTTCTAACTCATACTTTTCTTTTTGTTCTAGGTACTCTTTTACGACCTTTGACCTCCGGATTGGGGCGGCACAGCGAATCCTGCGCTTCATGGTCATGACGGTCTTCTTCATCTTAGCGAGTCTCTCGGACCACCACGGCAAGGTAAGTAACTGTTTGTCTACTTTGGTCGGTATTGTCTGCTTGCATGCTTCGTCTAAGGCTTTTGTGAGGTTGTTTGTTATGATCTCAATTTGGTCTATGCTTTTAATTTTATTAATTTCGGCTGCTGTGAATTTAAAGTCAATTTTCAATTGGCCAAACTTCTCATGAAATTTGGACCAATTGGCTTTTTTAGTGTTAAATTTCCTAGTAGTTCTCTCAACTTTAATGCCCTTAGATTTCTGCAAGCAGATTTTAAACATGATGCCGTTGTGGTCCGAGCTCGTGAGTCCTTCGTCAACCCTCCAGTCATCTACTAAGTCCAAGATATTGTTGGAGCAAGCGGTAATGTCCACGTGACTGCTGTACCGTTTCCCTCCTCGGATAGTGTCAAAAGTCGGAATTTCCCCCCGGTTTAGTATGTTCAGGTTTAGCTCGCCGAGAGTTCCTGCCATCTCTTCACCCCTATGGTCGACCGTCGGACTGCCCCACCATATACTCTTGGCATTTGCATCCCCTCCGACGATTAGTTTTGTGGAACCGACTACGAGCTCTATTTGTTTTAGTTGTTCTAAATAGGGCTCGATGGGCTGGTCTGGCTCAAAGTAAAAGGAGACAAGCGTGATCTCCCAGGCACTGGTCTGAATTCCCACTACCACGATGTTGTTTGTAGTGAGTTTTGGGTACTGTTTGACTGTTAAGTCATTGTTAAAGACGGCTACTGCCGCCTTAACAGTCCCGCCTTCTGTGCCAGTGTTCTGGAAGATCCTGACGCCCCTGTAACTCCTCATTGCTTTCGCTCCAGCCACGTACGGTTCCTGAAGAAGTGCTACTGTTATTCCTCGCTTCGTAGCTTCTATTAGAAGCTCATTGGTCGCCAGCTTCTTACGTTGGAGGTTCGCCTGTACTACTCCATAGGAGGTGTTTTCAGTCGGGGTGCCTTTAGCAGTACGCAACGGTCGATCTGGCCACGTCATCCCATTTTTTACGTATTGGACAGTCAAGGCTAAACGCATTGTGTTGTGTACCGTATTCAATTTTCGCCTTCTTACAGTTTCGGCAAGCGGGTGGTGAGCTTGAAAGCCAGTCCGGGCACTCTGGTCTCATGTGGGGACCGCCGCAGTGGCTACATAGATCTGCTGGCTCTTTGCAAAACCGCTTACCATGCCCAAAGCCTAGGCAGCGTGTGCATTGAACCAGCGGGGTCTGATCTTCGACCCTGATGCGCTGAAGATCTATGTGCACGGTCCCGACTTCTAGAACTCGTCGCCAGATGGTGGGCGAGACGCTGATAATTACGTGACCGACATGAGGGTTTCGTGTTCTTCTTCTATACTTCACCTCCACTCGGTTTTCTCCACTGTCGAGGCCGTTAAAAATACCCTGGTTCTGATTTTTCAGCCCTTTAAGGACGTCGTCGTCAGTGTTAACGACTAGGACGTTCCTTAAGATCAGAAGCGGGTCTTTATTTTTAACTTCCTCGACAGTGAGGTCAATTCCTTCCCGTTCCAGTCGATCTTTAATTTTGCTCCTTTCTTCTTTGGTTTCCAAGCCAATTATTATTTTTCTATCTTTAGCTTTCCTTATTTTTTCCACCTTTATCCACCCGTCTTTGGCATTAATTGCTTTTCTAACCTTGCTAAGAACTTCGTCACCTGTCTCCGTGTCATCCTTGGACGTGACCACAACCGAGTGCAAAGTATTGCATTTTGGCAGTGACTCTACTCCCTGAGTTGCGGCCACACTCGCATAGGTGCGGCCCCTCTCCAGGAGTTCTCTTTGATGGTCAATGGTCTCCTTTAGCTCTTCTATTTTCTTGTTGTTTTCGACAAGGAGCTTTGCGTTTTGATCGATTTTTTCAATAATCATGGAAGTGTCGAAAGTTTCAGGAGAGGTTGGCTTAAAAGGAACTGCTTCTGGTTCTGAAACTACATGCCCTTCCTTAGTAGTTTTCTGCCTCATAGATTTAAGCTCCGATTCGACCTCTTTCACCAATTGGTAAAGTCGTTCCGTGGCTTCGGTAATACCGGTTTTAATCTCCGTTTTTAAATTTCTGGAGCTGTTAAGGTTCAGCTTGGCCCTGGTTAAGCAGGCTCTAGCCTCCGCTGTTCTGTCTGCGTATTTAGGTTTAGGCGGTGAGGGTAAGTCAACGGACTTTGTCAAAGCAGACTTCGTTTTGGTTTTTGCAGGGCCAGCCTGAGACGTAATTTCAGTCGTAGAGGTGGTGGGGCTGATCTTTGCGGCTTCCCACTCACCTATACTGCGTCGAACATTTGGAGGGACAGTTGTACCAGGCTTAGACGGTGACTTTTCACCGTCAGTCGTCTTAACCGGTGTTCTATAGCCAAACATGTCTGGAGATATGCGTCAAAGTATAAATGAAATCGTCAATAGGGACGACAGAGTAAAATAAAATTAAGTGTTACACACGAGTATACATAAAAGAACCGCACAAAACCTTAAAAACTAAAGTAAAGTGACAAAAGGACTTGTAACTATGATAAAAGGAATACCCAAAATTAAGAAAAATTCTGGGTAGGGTAGAAAAAGTGTCCCTAAGCGCGTGTAGAAACGATATTAATGCGTTTCTTGATGTTTTACAGGTCCAGGTATAATATTGTGAAATAAAAACAATTTTTAAATTTGTGGTTATACAAAAAAGTTTAACTGGTCAGCCACTATAGGGTGGGTGGGCGGGCAATTTTTTTAAAATTTTACAGCTGCGATCCGCACGTGCGAGGCGTCAAAAAACGCGTCTCGGCGCGAGCTGTCGAACGGTGAAATAAACTGGAATGAACGCAATACTAAAATTTTGAGTTTTCGCCTAAAAACTGTATTTTTTCAACTGAAAATTGGGCAAAGTGCAAATTTTCACTACACTGCGGCAGTCTGGTTCGCGGAACGCGGTGCAGAGCGCGGGTATGGCAGGTAGGTAACTATTGATATACTATGATGGGCTGTTTTTGATGTAAAAATTTGGAATAAGTGGAGTTTTTCAAATAAAAAGTTAAATAAAACAAGGTTTGTATGGAATAACAAATTTCCACGCGTTTAGGTCAGTCAATATAGGTTTAAACGTCAGACGGAGCCTAGTCTAGCTTAAAAAAGCTGAAAACCGCTTCAAAATGCGTCACCGGGATGCAAAGTAATTACGATTTGATGTATTGTCGTCACCCCTTAGGTGTATTTTGCGTGAAATTTTCTAAGTGTCGGAAATGAAAATTGAATATTTTTTGAAGTTTCACAGATGCGATCCGCACGTGCGAGGCGTCAAAAAACGCGTCTCGGCGCGAGCTGTCGAACGGTGAAATAAACTGGAATGAACGCAATACTAAAATTTTGAGTTTTCGCCTAAAAACTGTATTTTTTCAACTGAAAATTGGGCAAAGTGCAAATTTTCACTACACTGCGGCAGTCTGGTTCGCGGAACGCGGTGCAGAGCGCGGGTATGGCAGGTAGGTAACTATTGATATACTATGATGGGCTGTTTTTGATGTAAAAATTTGGAATAAGTGGAGTTTTTCAAATAAAAAGTTAAATAAAACAAGGTTTGTATGGAATAACAAATTTCCACGCGTTTAGGTCAGTCAATATAGGTTTAAACGTCAGACGGAGCCTAGTCTAGCTTAAAAAAGCTGAAAACCGCTTCAAAATGCGTCACCGGGATGCAAAGTAATTACGATTTGATGTATTGTCGTCACCCCTTAGGTGTATTTTGCGTGAAATTTTCTAAGTGTCGGAAATGAAAATTGAATATTTTTTGAAGTTTCACAGATGCGATCCGCACGTGCGAGGCGTCAAAAAACGCGTCTCGGCGCGAGCTGTCGAACGGTGAAATAAACTGGAATGAACGCAATACTAAAATTTTGAGTTTTCGCCTAAAAACTGTATTTTTTCAACTGAAAATTGGGCAAAGTGCAAATTTTCACTACACTGCGGCAGTCTGGTTCGCGGAACGCGGTGCAGAGCGCGGGTATGGCAGGTAGGTAACTATTGATATACTATGATGGGCTGTTTTTGATGTAAAAATTTGGAATAAGTGGAGTTTTTCAAATAAAAAGTTAAATAAAACAAGGTTTGTATGGAATAACAAATTTCCACGCGTTTAGGTCAGTCAATATAGGTTTAAACGTCAGACGGAGCCTAGTCTAGCTTAAAAAAGCTGAAAACCGCTTCAAAATGCGTCACCGGGATGCAAAGTAATTACGATTTGATGTATTGTCGTCACCCCTTAGGTGTATTTTGCGTGAAATTTTCTAAGTGTCGGAAATGAAAATTGAATATTTTTTGAAGTTTCACAGATGCGATCCGCACGTGCGAGGCGTCAAAAAACGCGTCTCGGCGCGAGCTGTCGAACGGTGAAATAAACTGGAATGAACGCAATACTAAAATTTTGAGTTTTCGCCTAAAAACTGTATTTTTTCAACTGAAAATTGGGCAAAGTGCAAATTTTCACTACACTGCGGCAGTCTGGTTCGCGGAACGCGGTGCAGAGCGCGGGTATGGCAGGTAGGTAACTATTGATATACTATGATGGGCTGTTTTTGATGTAAAAATTTGGAATAAGTGGAGTTTTTCAAATAAAAAGTTAAATAAAACAAGGTTTGTATGGAATAACAAATTTCCACGCGTTTAGGTCAGTCAATATAGGTTTAAACGTCAGACGGAGCCTAGTCTAGCTTAAAAAAGCTGAAAACCGCTTCAAAATGCGTCACCGGGATGCAAAGTAATTACGATTTGATGTATTGTCGTCACCCCTTAGGTGTATTTTGCGTGAAATTTTCTAAGTGTCGGAAATGAAAATTGAATATTTTTTGAAGTTTCACAGATGCGATCCGCACGTGCGAGGCGTCAAAAAACGCGTCTCGGCGCGAGCTGTCGAACGGTGAAATAAACTGGAATGAACGCAATACTAAAATTTTGAGTTTTCGCCTAAAAACTGTATTTTTTCAACTGAAAATTGGGCAAAGTGCAAATTTTCACTACACTGCGGCAGTCTGGTTCGCGGAACGCGGTGCAGAGCGCGGGTATGGCAGGTAGGTAACTATTGATATACTATGATGGGCTGTTTTTGATGTAAAAATTTGGAATAAGTGGAGTTTTTCAAATAAAAAGTTAAATAAAACAAGGTTTGTATGGAATAACAAATTTCCACGCGTTTAGGTCAGTCAATATAGGTTTAAACGTCAGACGGAGCCTAGTCTAGCTTAAAAAAGCTGAAAACCGCTTCAAAATGCGTCACCGGGATGCAAAGTAATTACGATTTGATGTATTGTCGTCACCCCTTAGGTGTATTTTGCGTGAAATTTTCTAAGTGTCGGAAATGAAAATTGAATATTTTTTGAAGTTTCACAGATGCGATCCGCACGTGCGAGGCGTCAAAAAACGCGTCTCGGCGCGAGCTGTCGAACGGTGAAATAAACTGGAATGAACGCAATACTAAAATTTTGAGTTTTCGCCTAAAAACTGTATTTTTTCAACTGAAAATTGGGCAAAGTGCAAATTTTCACTACACTGCGGCAGTCTGGTTCGCGGAACGCGGTGCAGAGCGCGGGTATGGCAGGTAGGTAACTATTGATATACTATGATGGGCTGTTTTTGATGTAAAAATTTGGAATAAGTGGAGTTTTTCAAATAAAAAGTTAAATAAAACAAGGTTTGTATGGAATAACAAATTTCCACGCGTTTAGGTCAGTCAATATAGGTTTAAACGTCAGACGGAGCCTAGTCTAGCTTAAAAAAGCTGAAAACCGCTTCAAAATGCGTCACCGGGATGCAAAGTAATTACGATTTGATGTATTGTCGTCACCCCTTAGGTGTATTTTGCGTGAAATTTTCTAAGTGTCGGAAATGAAAATTGAATATTTTTTGAAGTTTCACAGATGCGATCCGCACGTGCGAGGCGTCAAAAAACGCGTCTCGGCGCGAGCTGTCGAACGGTGAAATAAACTGGAATGAACGCAATACTAAAATTTTGAGTTTTCGCCTAAAAACTGTATTTTTTCAACTGAAAATTGGGCAAAGTGCAAATTTTCACTACACTGCGGCAGTCTGGTTCGCGGAACGCGGTGCAGAGCGCGGGTATGGCAGGTAGGTAACTATTGATATACTATGATGGGCTGTTTTTGATGTAAAAATTTGGAATAAGTGGAGTTTTTCAAATAAAAAGTTAAATAAAACAAGGTTTGTATGGAATAACAAATTTCCACGCGTTTAGGTCAGTCAATATAGGTTTAAACGTCAGACGGAGCCTAGTCTAGCTTAAAAAAGCTGAAAACCGCTTCAAAATGCGTCACCGGGATGCAAAGTAATTACGATTTGATGTATTGTCGTCACCCCTTAGGTGTATTTTGCGTGAAATTTTCTAAGTGTCGGAAATGAAAATTGAATATTTTTTGAAGTTTCACAGATGCGATCCGCACGTGCGAGGCGTCAAAAAACGCGTCTCGGCGCGAGCTGTCGAACGGTGAAATAAACTGGAATGAACGCAATACTAAAATTTTGAGTTTTCGCCTAAAAACTGTATTTTTTCAACTGAAAATTGGGCAAAGTGCAAATTTTCACTACACTGCGGCAGTCTGGTTCGCGGAACGCGGTGCAGAGCGCGGGTATGGCAGGTAGGTAACTATTGATATACTATGATGGGCTGTTTTTGATGTAAAAATTTGGAATAAGTGGAGTTTTTCAAATAAAAAGTTAAATAAAACAAGGTTTGTATGGAATAACAAATTTCCACGCGTTTAGGTCAGTCAATATAGGTTTAAACGTCAGACGGAGCCTAGTCTAGCTTAAAAAAGCTGAAAACCGCTTCAAAATGCGTCACCGGGATGCAAAGTAATTACGATTTGATGTATTGTCGTCACCCCTTAGGTGTATTTTGCGTGAAATTTTCTAAGTGTCGGAAATGAAAATTGAATATTTTTTGAAGTTTCACAGATGCGATCCGCACGTGCGAGGCGTCAAAAAACGCGTCTCGGCGCGAGCTGTCGAACGGTGAAATAAACTGGAATGAACGCAATACTAAAATTTTGAGTTTTCGCCTAAAAACTGTATTTTTTCAACTGAAAATTGGGCAAAGTGCAAATTTTCACTACACTGCGGCAGTCTGGTTCGCGGAACGCGGTGCAGAGCGCGGGTATGGCAGGTAGGTAACTATTGATATACTATGATGGGCTGTTTTTGATGTAAAAATTTGGAATAAGTGGAGTTTTTCAAATAAAAAGTTAAATAAAACAAGGTTTGTATGGAATAACAAATTTCCACGCGTTTAGGTCAGTCAATATAGGTTTAAACGTCAGACGGAGCCTAGTCTAGCTTAAAAAAGCTGAAAACCGCTTCAAAATGCGTCACCGGGATGCAAAGTAATTACGATTTGATGTATTGTCGTCACCCCTTAGGTGTATTTTGCGTGAAATTTTCTAAGTGTCGGAAATGAAAATTGAATATTTTTTGAAGTTTCACAGATGCGATCCGCACGTGCGAGGCGTCAAAAAACGCGTCTCGGCGCGAGCTGTCGAACGGTGAAATAAACTGGAATGAACGCAATACTAAAATTTTGAGTTTTCGCCTAAAAACTGTATTTTTTCAACTGAAAATTGGGCAAAGTGCAAATTTTCACTACACTGCGGCAGTCTGGTTCGCGGAACGCGGTGCAGAGCGCGGGTATGGCAGGTAGGTAACTATTGATATACTATGATGGGCTGTTTTTGATGTAAAAATTTGGAATAAGTGGAGTTTTTCAAATAAAAAGTTAAATAAAACAAGGTTTGTATGGAATAACAAATTTCCACGCGTTTAGGTCAGTCAATATAGGTTTAAACGTCAGACGGAGCCTAGTCTAGCTTAAAAAAGCTGAAAACCGCTTCAAAATGCGTCACCGGGATGCAAAGTAATTACCGGTTAGGTTAGGTTAGGTTAGGTTAGGTTAGGTTAGGTTTTTTTTTTTTTTTTTTTTTTTTTTTTTTTTGTACCTCTACCTCCGACAAAATCGGAGTCTATTTTAAGCTATTTCATTCATTCCAGTTCTCTCTTTTATTCTTCTCGTACTTTCATTCAGCATACTTTATCTTTCTTGCTTTCATCATCTTTCTGTCTTTAAGGGTAGGACGCCCTTCTATTTATCTACTCTAATTTCAATTTCTTAATTGTTTTTGATATATTTATTTTTGGGGAAATAAACACAGCAACACCGGTTTTCTTATTAATTTGGTACAGTACTTCTTATTCTAATTTACATTTATTTCTTAATTCTATTACATTCCTGGTTTACAAAATTTAAACAGCCAGCTTAAAACTAATTCTTATTCCTATTTACAATGCTATTTTGTTATATGCTATCTTGACACTAATTAAATGACACAATTTTTCTTATATTTCTAGCTTGTATATAATATGGGTATTCCTTAATATTACTACATAAATGGTTTCCTTAATTACTTCTTAATTACAGCCCTCTTAAAACCTATTCTTATTCTAGTAACATGGCAACTTAATGATATAATGCTTGGTTTATTATGCCTATTTCTTAACACTAAACCTCTGTTTTCAATGCTTGACATTAATATATTCACAATATTATGTAAGCATTTTTACTTACGTACTTTTATTCCTATTTATGACTTTTTTACATATTTCCACGCAGTATTTAAGAAACGGCTCTCTATTTTTGCCGGCCACTAATTGCCACGTATTTTCTGCATTTATTTTGGTGTCGAGTGCAAGTTCGGCCTCGAGTCTTTGTCTGTCAAAGACGGGACAGCTAAACAATATATGAGGCACCGTTTCAGCAGTTTCAGGATCGCAGATGCACGATGGGCTCCCTTTACACTTAAAGCGATTTAAGTATTCCGAGAACCCACCGTGCCCCGTCATGATTTGGGTTAGTGTGCTGCTTATTTTGCATTTCCTGATTATCCTGTAGGCCGCCACCGCGTCCGGGAAAAACAGTTTCGTCACTGAGGCAGTCTCTCCGGAGCTGTATCTGTGATTCCACACGTCAAGCGTTGCCGTTCGGATGCATCGCTTGACGTACGAGACCGGGCACAGATCATAGTCGGGCTTTCGTTTGGAACCTTCAGCGGCACTTTTGGCTAGTTCATCGGCTCTCTCGTTTCCAACCAACCCTGCATGCGCTTTGATCCAAAACAAAGTAACAGACTTGTTTTGGATAGTCAGGGACCTAATGTTAGCCCTTGTCTCGACTGCCAAAGGGTGGTATCTGTTGTGGTTTTGAACTGTTTGGAGAGCTGCCATGGAATCACTGAAGATTCCAAACGATTGCGCACTGTGTTTTAGGATTTCCCTGGTGGCGACGCATATCGCCAGAAGCTCAGCCTGGTAGACGGTGGAGTAATGTGGAAGAGCAAGCTTGCGAGTTTTGGTTTCGGCGTCACCGGTCCACATGGACAGTGCCGCTCCAACCTTGCCCCCAATCTTGCTCCCATCCGTAAAGATACGAACTTCAAGTTCGTTCTGGGCATCAAGTTGCTCTTGGTTTACCAGGCTTACAACCTCCAGCTCAGCGCGCTCCGCAGGGTGTGGGGCCTCCATTACCGAGGCAGTCTGCTCGACCATCCTGTCGCAAAGTGCTGGCTGAGGCACCCCTCTCTTGGCCTCGTATAACGATGCCGCTTCGCGGACACGAAGATCGAGAGGTAGTATCCCAGCCAGCACTAGTGCGGCGTTTAAGGAGACCGTTCGGTATGCCTTGCACAGCGTTTGCGCAATACCGCGCTGTACTGCTCCCAACTGCTTCATGACGCCCTGCTTCCCAACGGCCGGGGCCCATACGCTGGCGGCGTACAGGACAATTGGTTCCACGGTGGCCTCATATATTATTTTTATGACTTCGGGGTGGAGCCCCCAGCTGGCTTTTGCAGCTCTAGTCAGTTGTTTGTGGACTCCTATTGCCTTTCTACAGACGTTTGCGACGTGTGCGTTAAAGGTGAGCTGTTTATCGATGGTGACACCCAGGAGTTTGATCTCGTTGGACATGGCAATGTCGATCCCATCCATGCTCAGGCGCGGGGTGTCGTATTTAAGTTTGCGAGTCACCACCATTGCATTGGTTTTATGTGGGGCAAATTTAAGTTTATTTTGTACTCCCCACGCCTGAACATGTCCGAGAGCGGCATTGGCACGTCCCTCGATCTCCAGCGCTGTGTCACCGTCGAATACCAGCACAACGTCATCTGCAAAAGCTTGGCAATAGTCGTCCCTATCTTCCAGACTCTTTAAGAGCGGGTCCAGCAACAGGTTCCAAAAAATTGGTCCCCCTATCGAACCCTGGACGCAGCCCTTGCTTGTAGCCTTGCAGAACTCTTCACCCGCGTATCTGACTCTGACCCTTCTGTGTTCGAGGTAACTGTCAATGACCCTCCTCAAGCCGATCGGACACTTTTCCTCAGCCAGGCGGACCCTTATGGCTGGCCACCAGGCACTGTCGAAGGCTCCCTCTATGTCCAATGATATTAGGACTACAATTTTCTTTTGTTGCAGCTTGCCGCGTATGTGTTGCATTAGTACATAGAGGGAGTCCTCAGTGCTCCTCTGGGGCATGAATCCATACTGGCGAGTACTCATCCTCGGGATCAGATGAAACTTGAGGCGGGCCACCAACATCTTTTCGTATATTTTGCCTAGTATTGGCAAAAGGCCAATTGGTCTGTAGGCCTTTGGGGTGCTGTAGTCCGTTTTTCCAGGCTTTTTTAGCACGACAACAGTTGCCTCCTTCCAGACTTCAGGGAAGAGGTAACACCTCCGACAGCCATTCATGAGTGCCAGGGCCACCTCAGGAGCGCTGTTAATGGCTTGGCTACAAATATCGGCAGTGAAGCCGTCTGCACCTGGCGCTTTTTTGGGGTTGAAGGAACCACACGCTGCCATGAGTTCGGCCATCGTGAATGGTGGATCGCATGAGTCATCTTGCCCTCCAGCATTCACGGCTTCGGCTTTTTCTCGAATAAGACGGTGGTAGGTGCTGTCACTGCCCGAGTGGTCTTCTGGGTAGAATGTGTTCGCCAGTAGTTCTACTGAACCTTTTGTGTCCAGCACCCCACCGTCCTTCACTAGTGGCTGGTCTTCTCCTCTTCCCTTGGTCCTTCCTATCACCCGGTAGATTCCTTCCCAAACCCCTTCTCTATCCTGTCTCGCACAGAAGTTCTTCCAGCTCTCGATTTGGGCTTTGGCTGCTTCTGTCTCATACTCAACTTTCAGTTTCAGGTACTCTTCTACGACTTTCGATCTACGGGACGGGGCAGCACACCTGACTCTGCGTTTCCTGGTGGCGACCTGTTTCTTCAGCCTCTCGAGTTTCTCGGACCACCACGGCAAGGTAAGTACTTCGTTACTCTTCTTCATAGGCATTGATGAAGTGCATGCGTCTTTTATTAAATTAGTGTAAATATTTGTTGTTGAATTTAGTTGGTCGACTGTATTTAATTTATCTATTTCTTCTTTGTTAATTTTGTTATGCTGCATTAATTGTCCGAGTTTCTCACGAAACTCAGCCCAATTTGCTTTTTTGGTGTTAAAAATTCTGGTTGTTCTATTGACTACAATGCCTTTTGATCTTTTTAATTTTATATTGAAAGCAATGCCGTTATGATCCGAGCTCGTGAAGCCCTCGTCTACCTTCCACTCGTCCACCAGGTCCAGAATATCTGTCGAGCATGCTGTGATATCGACGTGGCTGCAGTAACGAATTCCCCCTCTGATCGTGTCGAAAGTCGGAATTTCCCCTCTGTTGAGTATGTTAAGACTCAGCTCGCCGAGAACTCCGGACACTTCTTCGCCCCTGCGATCGATGGACAAGCTTCCCCACCAGGTACTCTTGGCGTTTGCATCTCCTCCAACCACCCACATTCTGGGACCTACTGTTTCCTCAACCAGTTTGAGGTGCTCCAGGTATGGTCCGATTGGCTGATCCGGCTCAAGGTAAAAGGAGACCACAGTGATGTTCCAGGCACTGGTTCGGATCCCCACCACGGTGATGTTTTTCGTAGTGAGTTTCGGGTACTGTGTGACCACAAGATCTTGGTCGAATACCGCTATTGCGGCCTTCACAGTCCCATCTCCGCTATCAGTGCTCTGGAAGATCCGAACGCCCCTGCGGTCCCCCATTACTCGAGCCCCACCCACGTATGGTTCCTGGAGGAGAGCAACGGCGACTCGGCGCTTTACCGCTTCCGTAAAGAGCTCATCGGTTGCGAGTCTTTTTCGCTGGAGGTTGGCTTGCACAAAGCTGTAGTGGTTTGGGTTGCCCTGGGTGCCCTTAGCAGTATGCAACTGTTGCTCTCGCTATTTCGTCCCATTTTTGACGTGTCGGACATTCGAGGTCAAAGGCATTGTGAGCAGCGTCTCCGAGCTTGGCTTTTGTGCAGTTTTGGCATTTGGGTGGTTCACCTGCCAGAAAATCAGCACACTCCGACTTCAGGTGTGGGCCGCCGCAATGGCTGCACAGGTCAGCCGGTTCCTTGCAAAACCGTCTGCCATGCCCGTAGCCCAGGCAGCGCGTACACTGCACCAACGGGGTTTGGTCTTCAACCTTAACGCGCTGTAGGTCCACGTGCAGGCATGCGACTTCGGTTGCCCTTCTCCAGATTACAGGTGAGGTTAGGTTAGGTTAGGTTAGGTTAGGTTAGGTTAGGTTAGGTTAGGTTAGGTTAGGTTAGGTTAGGTTAGGTTAGGTTAGGTTAGGTTAGGTTAGGTTAGGTTAGGTTAGGTTAGGTTAGGTTAGGTTAGGTTAGGTTAGGTTTTTTTTTTTTTTTTTTTTTTTTTTTTTGTTTTGGCAGGAGTGGGAAATCCTCATGGACGCCCAGACTGCCTCACTAGTGGGACAGTCTGGGCAGTGCCGGACTCTTACCGGCTAAAACCACACTCCTGCCACATGTTTATCCCCTGACGTGGTCAGAGACATTTTCGGCCTTGTTTTGAGTTGGTGTGCTTTTTATGATTTCATCAGCGATTTTATAAGTTTCATTACATTTCATTTATTATTATTATTTTTTTTTTTATTTTTTTTTTTTATTTTTTTTACATTTTATATTTATTACTTAAGGTATGAGAGAGTTCAAGAAAATTAGCCAAATGATGTTATATTATTTCTTTTATAATTTTGTTCGTAATTTTAGCTATATCTAATTGACCTAGTATTTTAATTCGTGCGTTCATATGATATCCAGCATATAAAGACATTTTATATTGGTATCATACTTTTGCTTCATCTATTTGTTTCTATTTATGACTATATTTGCAATTTTAATGCAGAATTCCATGACATTTTTCCTACTTTTTGTACAGGCAATCAGTTGTGGCAGACTTTGAGCTTCTAACTTCATTTCTATTCGTTGCTCTAAATCCAGTCGCTGCTTAGCGAAAATGGGACACTCTAGTAGGATGTGCGGCACGTCTTCTTTGACTCCTGGCTCGCAGGCACACGATGGGTTCTCCTTACACCTGAAGCGATTCAGGTATGCGGAGAACCCACCGTGCCCCGTAAAGATTTGTGTGGCAATGTTGGAGCGCTCGATTTTGTTTACCACGCTGTATGCCGCTACTGCATCGGGGAAAAACAGCTTCGTAGTCGAGGCAGTTTCGCCTGTTTTATATCTTCTGTTCCATTCGTCAAGCGTCTCTAAACGGATAGTACGCTTGACGAATGAAACAGGGCACCGGTCATAGTCGGCTCGTGTCTTTGATCGCAGGGCAGCCTCCTTCGCGAGCTGGTCAGCCCTCTCGTTCCCCTGTAGTCCTGCGTGGGCTTTAATCCAGAACAAGGAGACACTCTTGTTCTGGAGGTTACAGCGTCGTATGTTGTCTCTAGTTTCCACTGCTAGGGGGTGAGGGGAGTTTGGGTTTGCGATGGTTTGAAGGGCTGCCCTTGAGTCACTGAAAATCGCAAACGAGGTCTCCTTTCGCCTGAGGACTTCTCCCATTGCTCTATTTATGGCCAACAGCTCTGCCTGATAGACGGTGCAATAGGACGACAGACTAAGTTTGAGGGCTTTGGTTTCAGAGGCGCTATTCCACAAGGATAGCGCTGCTCCAACCTTACCCTCAATCTTACTGCCGTCCGTGAAAATACGCACAGCGAAATTGCTGTGGTTGGTATACTGGTCCTCGTCTACCAGGCTGCCAAACTGCAAGCTCAGTTGCTCTGCGGGGTGCGGGGCCTCTGAAACTGGAGCCATCCGCTCGACCTCCCGATCCCCCAGCGCTGGCAGGGGCACTCCCCTCTTGGCCTCATATAGCGAGGCCATCTCGCGGATGCGAAGGTCGAGGGGGAGAATACCAGCCAATGTCAGCGCTGAGTTTAGGGAGACCGTGCGGTAGGCTCTGCACAGCTTTTGCGCGAAACCTCGCTGCACCGAATTCAAAAGTTTTTGCACTCCGACTTTTTTGGTCGCCGGCGCCCAGGCGCTGGCTGCATAAGTTATCACCGGCTCCACCGTCGAGACGTAAATGTTGCGGATGACCTCCGGGTGCAGACCCCAGCTGACCTTTGCTGCTCTGGAAAGCTGTTTGTAGGCGTTGATGGCTTTCTTGCATACGTTTTCAGCGTGCGCGTTGAAGGTCAGTTTGTGGTCGATGGTAAGGCCCAGTATCTTGATTTGCGGTGACATGCAAATGTCGACCCCGCCCATGCTCAGGAGTGGGATATCGTACTTCAGTTTATTTGTCACGACCATTGCGCATGTTTTATGTGGTGCGAATTTTAGTTTGTTTCTGATACCCCACTCCCGAACATATTCAAGGGCGGCATTTGCCCGTCTTTGCACCTCCAGTGCTGTGTCCCCGTCAAAAATCAAGACAACGTCGTCGGCGAACGCCTGGCAATAGTCTCCCCGCCCCTCGAGCTCTCGCAGAAGTGGGTCGAGCACCAGGTTCCACAGTATCGGACCGCCAATCGACCCCTGAACGCATCCTTTGCTGGTGTTCTTCACGCACTCTTCACCCGCGTACCTCACCCGGACCTTTCGGTCAGCCAGATAACTGTCCAGTATCCTCCGGAGGTTAACCGGGCACTTTTCCTCAGCCAGTCTGGTTCTGATTGCCGGCCACCATGCGCTATCGAAGGCTCCCTCTATGTCCAGTGACACAACAGTGATCAGCTTTTTCTGGTTCAGCTTTTTATTGATATGTTGTATCATGGTGTAGAGGGAGTCCTCGGTGCTTTTTTGGGGCATGAACCCAAACTGACGAGTACTCATCCGCGGTATCAGATGCCACTTTAACCTGCACACCACCATCTTTTCTAAAATCTTACCCAAGACTGGCAGAAGGCCGATGGGCCTGTACGATTTAGGGCTAGTGTAAGACTCTTTACCTGGTTTCCGGAGGATTACTACAGTTGCCACTTTCCAGGCTTCTGGGAAGTGGCCCTGCTCCAGACACTTGTTGGCTAGTGCAAGGAATGCCTGCGGGTCTCGGGTTATCGCTTGAGCGCAAATGTCGGCTGTAAGACCGTCCGCCCCGGGTGCCTTTTTCGGGTTAAAACTTTCCACCGCGGTTTTCAGTTCCTGGAGCGCAAACGGCGGGTCATGTACTTCACCATGCGCCCACTCGTTTGCGTGACTGGCTTCTTTACGAATCCGTCGGTGGTAGTCACTATCTTGATCTTCCAGGTCTTCGGGGTAGAAGGTCTCTGCCAGAAGCTTAACTGAGTCCTTGGGATCTAGCGGCACTCCGTCCTTCTCCAGCGGCACGTCCTCGTGTCGCTTGGCGGTCCGTCCAATGACCCTGTATATTCCTTCCCATAGTCCCTCTCTGTCTTGCTTGCCACAAAATGCCTTCCAGCTCTCGATTTGCGCTGTTTTGGCTTGGGTCTCATATTTTTCTTTTGCCTGCAGGTACTCTTCGACAACTTTAGATCTGCGAACTGGTGCAGCGCAACGGATGCGGCGCCTCCTAGTGTTGACTTCCCTCTTCATGTCGGCGAGCTTCTTGGACCACCACGGTAAGGTAAGTACACTTTGTTCTTTAATTTTTGGTAAAGTTTCTTCACAAGTTTTAGTTATTACGTTTATATATTTATTAATATTATTTTCTAAATCTATTTTACTATTTATTGAATTTATATCTGTTAAATTTATTTTGTTTTCTATTTTTAATTGTTCCAGTTTCTTATGAAACTGGGACCAATTAGCATTTTTTGTTTTGTATAGCCTGGTAGTTCTTTTGACATTGATGCCTTTACTTTTTATTAAATTAATTTCAAATAAAATTGCGTTGTGGTCCGAGCTCGTGATCCCCTCGTCAACTCTCCAGTCTTCCACCAGGTCCAACACGTCCGTTGAGCAGGCAGTTACGTCAACGAAACTACTGTAGGATTGGCTTCCTCTTATAGTGTCGAAAGTCGGTGTGTTCCCGACATTTAGCACCTGCAGGCTCATCTCCTCCAAGGTGCCCGACACTGCCTCACCTCTGGCGTCCACTACGGCGCTGCCCCACCAAGTGCTCTTTGCGTTTGTATCGCCTCCAATTATGAGTTTCATGGGGCCAATTTCCTCGCGAATCTGCTTTAGCTGCTCCAGGTATGGCTCTATGGGCTGGTCTGGTTCAAAATAGAAGGAGACTACTGCGAGTTCCCATGCGCGGGTTCGGATCTTCACCACCGTGATGTTGTTTGTGGTGTGCTTTGGACACTGGATTACATCTAGGTCATTGTCGAAAACGGCTATTGCCGCCTTCACAGGTCCATCTCCTTGTACCGCGCACTGGTATATTCTCGCTCCGCGGTAGTCTCGCATTCTTTTAACCCCACCCACATATGGTTCCTGGAGCAGCGCGAATGCAGCCTTGCGCTCGCTGGCAACAATCATGAGTTCTTGTGTTGCCAGGTTCTTTCTTTGCAGATTCGCTTGGATCACCCGATATTGTGTGGAGGTGTTTGAGTCCATTTTTGTGCGGGCAGCGGTGCCTGTGTGTCCGGTCTCGCGTGCGTCCACCTTAGCAATACGCTACCGACAGACGTGCCAGTGCGTCCCATTTTACGCGGACCGGACACTCGCTGTCGAGGGCGTTGTGATTGGTCTTGTCCATTTTTGACAGTTTACAATTATGGCAGGTCGGTACCTCTGCTGCCAAGCGAGAAGGGCAGTCAGCCTGCATGTGAGGATCCCCGCAGTGTATGCACAGGTCAGCGGGTTCCGTGCACAGTTTGCGGCTATGGCCGTAGCGTAAGCAGCGAGTGCATTGCACCAGTGGAGACTGGTCCAGCACTCGGACCCGCTGGAGATCGATGTGCACTCGACCCGCCGCTGTCAGTCTCTGCCATATTGCTGGAGATACTTGTACAATGATGTGACTCATATGTGGGTTCCTTGCACTCCGGCGGTATTTGACTCCCAGCCGAAGGTCTTCCACGGCCAAGTTCCCCAGCAGGTGGGAGTTTTGGCGCTGCAGGGCCTGTATAACCTCCACATCCGTGTGGCAGGAGAGGACATCTCTCATTATGATTAGGGGGTCTTTGTTTTTCACCTCCTCAACCAGAAATTTTCCAGACCCCCTAATTCTGTCTCTCACCACTGCCAACTCCTCCTTCGTTCTGAAGCCGATTACGACTTTCTGGTCCCTAGCCTTTCGCAGACGCTCAATCCTATTTCCCTGATTTTTAGCGTCGACCACAGTTCTCAACTTTTCCACGACTTGCTCGCCTGTGTCCCGTTCGTCTGTGGACGTCACCACCACCGAGTGAAGCGGCTCCTGGACTCGCGGTTTCGGGCCAGCCGTCATCTCCGCATAAGAGGGACCTTGACCTGCCACAAAGTGTGTGGCCCGAGTCATATGGTCCGACAGGGCTCGCGTGTGCTGCTGGCATTCCTCTAGTGCCTGTTTGTGCTCCTTTAGGTCTGCCAACAGCTGGTTTACAAGCTCTGTCGGAATGCAAGCCGTGGTTTGCCCCTGCGTTCGGTCTTGGCTGACATCAGAACCATCGGTCGTTATCGGTGCGCTCGATGGTGGGACAGGGTGGTCTTCGCCTTTATTCCTGGCCCTCTCCGACTCCTTGACAATGTCGTAGAGCCTGTTTATAGCCCCAAGTACCTCCGTCTTTATTTCGGTCTTGAGGTTGCGAGAATTGCCCAAATGAAGCTTTGCCTTATTTAGGCAAGCTCTCGCCTCCGCTGTGAGGTTGGGGTACCGGGTCTCAGATTTCGGTGGGGGTCCTGCTGGCTCGACAGATGTAAACGAAGTTTTTTGCGAGCTGGGCTTTCCTATCGCAGGTGGTGCTGCGTCGGCCTTTGTCATTGTCGGTGACTTGGCCGGAGACTTGGCCTGAGTCTCCGTCTTCCCAGCTTCCCACTCCCCAATGCTGCGCCTAACGCTTGGGAGGGAGGGTCCCGCTTTGTCAGTTGACCTCGGCGAACTTTTAGAGCCTTGCGAACTGGCGTCTTTCTTGGCGGGTGTGCGATAGCCAAACATTTCAGGGGATAAAAGTGTCCTTACAGTTAAAATAAGAAAGAAATAGCGATCCCTGTATAGGGGGGATTGATACGTAAAGTATTTGACCGGTAGTCAGTCAGTCAGTCAATTTAGGGTCAGCAGAAGAATCCCCATACGCGTGGAAAAAAGATTTATATGCGTTTAGTACTATTAGGAGGTCGAAGAATAAGTATAAATGGTTTTAAAGAAATAAAAATAAAATTTGGTTATACGAAAAAGTTTACCTGGTCAGCCACTATAGGGTGGGTGGGCGGGCAATTTTTTGAATTTTTTCAGCTGCGATTCGCACGTGCGAGGTGTCAAAAGACGCGTCTCGGCGCGAGCTGTCGAACGGTGAAATAAACTAAAATGGACGCTGAACAAAAATTTTGAATTATCGCCTAAAAACTGTATTTTTGCCACTGAAAGTTGGGCAAAGTGCAAATTTTCACTACGCTGCGGCAGTCTGGTTCGCGGAACGCGGTGCAGAGTGCGGGTATGGCAGGTAGGTAACTATTGATATACTATGATGGGCTGTTTTTGATGTAAAAATTTGGAATAAGTGGAGTTTTTCAAATAAAAAGTTAAATAAAACAAGGTTTGTATGGAATAACAAATTTCCACGCGTTTAGGTCAGTCAAAGTAGGTCTAAACGTTAGACGGAGCCTAGTCTAGCTTAAAAAAGCTGAAAACCGCTTCAAAATGCGTCACCGGGATGCAAAGATATTACGATTTGATGTTTTTTCGTCACCCCTTAGGTGTATTTTGCGTGAAATTTTCTAAGTGTCGGATATGAAAAATAAATATTTTTCGAAGTTTCACAGATGCGATCCGCACGTGCGAGGTGTCAAAAGACGCGTCTCGGCGCGAGCTGTCGAACGGTGAAATAAACTAAAATGGACGCTGAACAAAAATTTTGAATTATCGCCTAAAAACTGTATTTTTGCCACTGAAAGTTGGGCAAAGTGCAAATTTTCACTACGCTGCGGCAGTCTGGTTCGCGGAACGCGGTGCAGAGTGCGGGTATGGCAGGTAGGTAACTATTGATATACTATGATGGGCTGTTTTTGATGTAAAAATTTGGAATAAGTGGAGTTTTTCAAATAAAAAGTTAAATAAAACAAGGTTTGTATGGAATAACAAATTTCCACGCGTTTAGGTCAGTCAAAGTAGGTCTAAACGTTAGACGGAGCCTAGTCTAGCTTAAAAAAGCTGAAAACCGCTTCAAAATGCGTCACCGGGATGCAAAGATATTACCGGTTAGGTTAGGTTAGGTTAGGTTAGGTTAGGTTAGGTTAGGTTAGGTTAGGTTAGGTTAGGTTAGGTTAGGTTAGGTTAGGTTAGGTTAGGTTAGGTTAGGTTAGGTTAGGTTAGGTTTTTTTTTTTTTTTTTTTTTTTTTTTTTTTTTTTTTTTTTTTTGAGGCAGGAGTGGGAAATCCTCATGGACGCCCAGACTGTCCCATAATTGAAACAGTCTGGGCAGTGCCGGACTCTTACCGGCTAAAACCACACTCCTGCCTAAGCGTGAGCCCCTGCTACAACTGTTGCAGGGATCTTTATAGGCCTGCGATTTACTTTAGCAATTTACGTTTTGTTTCTTTTATTTACAATTTTTACTATTTTTATAATGTACTCAATAAATTTGTCCTTTACTTTTTTGCGTTCTAATAAGGTCCTAAAATTTTCTTTGCTTATTTTTATTCCAAGGCTCATCTCCAGGTCGTGCCTGTGGGAGCCATATACCGGGCACTCCGTCAGGAGATGGGGGATCGTCTCCTGACTGTCAGGGTCACAAATACACGCTGGGTTCTCCTTGCACTTGAAGCGAGTCAAGTATTCGGAGAACCCACCGTGTCCCGTGAGGGCTTGGGTCAGCTCCTTTGTTATGCGTAGTTCCCGCACCGTCCTGTACGCCGCGATCGCACATGGGAAATACATTTTGGTGGTGGCCGCCGTTTCTCCCGTACAGTATCTCCGGTTCCATTCGCCCAGCGTTTCCAGGCGGATCGCTCGCTTGACGAATGAAACCGGGCATCTGTCGTAGTCGGGTGCCCGCTTCGACCTCAGGGCAGCCTCCTTTGCGAGCGAGTCGGCTCTCTCGTTACCCTCCAGCCCCGCGTGAGCTTTTATCCAGAACAAGGAAACGCTCTTGTTCTGGCAGTTACTGTGGCGGATGGCGTTTCTTGATTCAACTGCGAGGGGGTGGAGGGCTTCGGGGTTCGCGACTGTTTGGAGGGCTGCCATGGAGTCGCTATAGACAGCGAACGCCGTCTCTGGTCTTCGGAGGACTTCTTTTGTGGCTTCGCAGAGGGCAAGAAGCTCAGCCTGGTAGACGGTACTATAAGACGGCAGAACAAGTTTGCGGGTCTTCGTCTCGGCCTCGCCAGTCCATATGGATAGCGCGGCTCCGACTTTACCCTCTATCTTGCTGCCGTCTGTGAAAATTCGCACCGCGTAATCGCGGTGGGAGTTATATTGCTCCTCGTCTACCAGACATTGCAGTTCAATTCCCCTCTGCTCAGCCGGATGTGGTGCCTCTAGCGCTGATGCCACTCGCTCGATCTCCCTGTCCCCCAGCGCAGGATGGGACACCCCCTTCTTGGCCTCATATAGTGAGGCCGCCTCTCGGATTCGGAGGTCAAGAGGGAGTATCCCAGTCAGCACCAGCGCTGCATTCAGGGAGACCGTGCGATAGGCACGACACATCTTTTGAGCGAAGGTCCTTTGGACGGCGTTCAGCTTCTTTTGCACCCCGACTTTGTTCGCGGCCGGCGACCACGCACTCGCTGCGTACAGGACGATGGGCTCCACCACGGCCGTGTAAATACTACGGATTATGTCCGGGTGGAGACCCCAGCTGACCCTTGCGGCCCTCGACAGCTGCTTATAAATACCGACGGCTCGGGAGCAGACGTTTGCGACGTGGGAGTTGAAAGTCAACTTGTGGTCGATGGTGAGACCGAGCAGTTTTATCTCATTTGACATGCCAATGTCCACTCCGCCCATCCTCAGACTTGGGGTGTCGTGTTTGAGCTTCCGCGTAATCAACATGGCCTTTGTTTTGTGCGGCGCAAATCTGAGCTTGTTCGCGACACCCCAAGTCCGAACATACTCGAGGGCGACATTGGCATCCCTTTGCACCTCGAGTGCCGTCTCCCCATCGAACACCAAGACGACGTCGTCAGCAAACGCCTGACACTGGACCCCTCTACTCTCCAGCCCCTTCAGTAGAGGATCCAGCACGAGGTTCCAAAGTATGGGACCACCGATCGACCCCTGGACGCATCCTTTCTCGGTCCCGGTCTCGTACTCCGCTCCCGCATATCGGACTTTCACCACTCTCTCGGACAAGTAGCTGTCCATAACCCGTCTCAAGTTCACAGGACACTTTTCCTCAGCCAGACGCACTCTGATAGCTGGCCACCATGCGCTATCGAAGGCTCCCTCAATGTCCAAGGACACAATCGTGACAAGCCTCTTCTCAGCGAGTTTGCCACGAATGTGCCCCATCAGTGCATAGAGGGAGTCCTCGGTGCTTTTCTGTGGCATGAAGCCGTACTGGCGAGTACTCATCCTGGGCAACAAGTAGAACTTGAGTCGGGCCACGAGCATCTTCTCGAACATCTTGCCGAGTACAGGCAAAAGACCAATCGGCCTGTATGATTTTGGAGTGGTGTAGTCTTCCTTTGCGGGTTTGCGGAGCACAACAACCGTTGCCTCTTTCCAGGACCGTGGAAAGTATCCATGCGCCAGGCACTTGTTCATCAAGCGCAGAACTAGGTCTGGGTCTTCGTTGATCGTGTGGCCCCATATGTCCGCCGTCAGACCGTCGGAACCGGGGGCTTTTTTGGGGTTGAACGAGGAAGCAGCTCGCTTCAGCTCATCGAGAGTGAAGGGAGGATCGCAAGGTTCAACTTGGTCCCTCCCGTTCACCTCTTCCGCTCGTCGCCGCACCCTTTTGTGCTCCTCGTTGTCCCCCTCCGTACGGTCTTCAGGGTAAAAAGTCTCTGCTAGGAACCTCGCTGAAGCCTCTGGGTCCAGTGTCCTTGCATCCCTCACCATCGGCAAGTCCTCCTCTCTCTTTTCCGTTCTTCGGATTACCCGGTATATACCCTCCCAGGTTAGGTTAGGTTAGGTTAGGTTAGGTTAGGTTAGGTTAGGTTAGGTTAGGTTAGGTTAGGTTAGGTTAGGTTAGGTTTTTTTTTTTTTTTTTTTTTTTTTTTTTTTTTTTTTTTTTTTTTTTTTTGGCAGGAGTGGGAAATCCTCATGGACACCCAGGCTGCCTCACAGGTGAGCCAGTCTGGGTAGTGCCGGACTCTTACCGGCTAAAACCACACTCCTGCCTTACAAAATATCCACAGGCAAGGAATGCCCGTGCTGTTGTTTATAGTGTTACAATAATTGTTTACATTTTTTATCTTATCGTTATTACAGTTAGTCGTGTTCCTACTGGACTAATGTTAGTAGCCTAAATAACTAACTTAAATCTAAGTGAGTCCATTGTTTCTTTTTTTTTTTTTTTTTTTTTTTTTTTTTTTCTAATAATTTTAATTAAAATACCTACTTATATTATGTTAGTGTCGTGTAGTGGTGTTGGTGTTATATTCTATTTTTACATGCAATGTTTATTTCGTTTAACTACATGGCAGAGTGAGCCGACCAGCCCCCACCGACGGCATCCGTTCTCGGACGTGACGTTCACATCCGCGCCGCTTAGCTCAACCATATTTTAGGGAACTTAACGGCCGGATATGCACCGCCGCCATCGGAGGGACATTTACGTGAGTATGACAGACTCACTATGCCATGCAGTTTTACATTTTCACACAGATTTGGGTTTGTCAATTATGGTGTGAGGGAGTTTGGATGGGGATTAGATTAGTATGGGTTAGTATAGGTTAGATTAGGTTAGGTGTGTTGAGGTTTGCTAACCAGGGACTTCGCTAGCCTGAGCAGAGCTTCCACAACAGCTGCGTCTCGGTGCTGCATGGCCGTCTTTAGGTTGTAGTCGACGACCGTTTTAGTCGGCGCATCCATCGCTCTCTTCGCAAATCGGCCCGTGGCGTCATCGGCGTCGTCGGTGTAGTAGACGCAACTGGCTGTATGCCTGGACACCGCCACTACCGCGTGAGAGATGCTGTCGTGGATCTGAAGCCTCCTGGACTTGGTGTTGATGATAATTACGCTGTCGTAGGTCAACCCCTGAGCCTCGTGTATGGTCAACGTGCGCGATCCTTCACCGGACCCATACCCCTGGCTCATAAGGGAGGATTTCTCCTCTTGCGTATGAACCAAGAATAGGGTGTTTTCGGCGGTGCTCGGTATTTGCGCTCCCGTGTAACCTTTCACCTTCAGGGAGTGGACTTGCGACAGCGACGACTTGGAGGAGTATATACCGGAGTATATCTCGCTCAGTGCAAACGCTACATCCATCGGGTTGCGGTGTGTGCAAAGCAACTCCTGGGTGATACCTGCCACCAGGTTCGGACGGGTATACCTTAGTTCAAATAGGTTCTCTCTGTCCAAAAATGGTAACTGGTTCACGTCTCCGATGAGAACCACCTCGCTCGCTCCAGACAACTTGACTGCCATGACAATGGCCCCAAAGTGGTTCATGAGTGCTTCGTCTACCGTGAGGCGGTAGCATTTCTCTTTCTCTTTGAACCCGTTGGCTAAGATTGAGGCCATAGTGCGCACCTTTGTCTTTACTCGATCTCCTAAGCGGTGCGCTAACTTCTCTCTGAGATCTTTGGCAGCTTCGGTTGTCGTGGTGGTAACGACGTCCTTCTCATCGTCGAAGTGTTTCACCACCCACGTTGTCTTGCCGCAACCTGGAACTCCGTTTACCCACCTGATACTGGGTACCGTCCAATGTTCCAGCGATGCCGGGGTGTCTGAGGTCCCCGAAATAGACTGTGCCATTTCGAGGATCTTGTCGTCCAGCATGATCTTGGTACATTTGGCGGTAACCACTACCGGGTCGTCCTTTGGAGTGTGGAATGTAACTTTCCCCTTGCGCTGCGTTTCTTCCTCGTCCAGGGTCACGAAACAGTTTTTAGTGGCGCTGTAGGCTGCCATGTACGACCCCGTCATTTCCCCAGCAACAACTTGGGACGTGGCGTTGTCGTATACGGCTGCCTCGGCTTCCTCGAGTAGTACTCTAAGCAGACCCTCTGTGTTGCGTTGAAAAGTCTGCCAGATTTTGCTGCATGTCATGAGACTAACCTGTTTGGTCGCTCTCACAATTGCCACGTACTCGAGGAAGGCGCTCTTCACGTGGTCCGTGGTGCCCGAGTTCACTGCGAGGGTCGGCGGGCTGACTTGCCCTTTGTCGGCTCTTGTGGGTGTGGGTCTTTTTGGTTCCGGTTCTTTGGGTGATCTTTGAAAGAACCTTTCCACAGCTGTTTCCTGCCTTGCAGATGGTGATGCGCGGCTGATGCTTGGGAGCAGTGCGGTGAGGAAAGTACCGATTGCTTTTAGGCGACTCCTCGACCGGGCTTTGTCCTCCGGGCTGGTGGATTTGGCCTGCTCCTTTGCAGCTTTTTCGGCGGCTGCCTTTTGCTGGGCCCGTTCTGATCCGCTTTGGGTAATCGGACTTGTCGTGAGGCTCGTCGTTGTGGCTGTTGGGTCTCGTGGGGCTTTGAGGAAACTCAGAGTTTCCCCTCTGTCCTCGTAGACGATCACCTCGTGATGTTCTGAGGCTTTCAAACAGCCGAAGCGGTCTGCGACGTCTCCTCTATCCCATCCGATCGCCATTGCGTCGACACTTATGGTGCGGGCTGTGACTGCCATGTGTCCTCCCACCTCCCTGATCTTTTGGAGTAGTGAGCTCGCTTGTGCGAATGGCGTTTCCTCTCTCCACTCGAATAGTGCGATTGTTTTCCCTTTAGATCGCATTAGACGGCATCGGTGAGAGGCTATTTCCACCTGAGGCAGCGCTGCGTACTTGCTGCCTTTCATGCTCGATTTGGTGGTACTCCCGTTGATCAGGGCTGCGAGGCCTGGTGATATGGCTATACGGGCTCTGGCTCGGCTTGAGCCTATGCAGAAGCTTATGCCCAGCTTCTCTGTTTCCCTGTTCATGAACAGAGCGACACTTCGCAATCTGATGCCTGGTGTTCCGCTTCCTCCGCATGCCAGGAGCTGCGTGACGGGCATGGTGTTGGGAGCCGACTGTGGGCTGGCTTCTGCTGCTGCTGCTACTGCCGCTGGTGGTGGCTGTATGTTGGTGTTGACGTGTGTGATTTGTATTGTTGTTATGGGTGACGTTCGTGTTGCGTTCTGTGAAGTTATTGTTTGTGTGTCCGTTGTTGTTGTTGATGGTGTTGTCGTGGTTGAGTTTTGTGTCGTTGTTGTTTGCGTGTTTGTTGTTACAGTTGTTGGTGTTGTCATTGTTGTGGTTGTCGTTGGTGGTATTGTCGTGGTTGTATTTTGTGTCGTTGTTGTTTGTGTGTTGTTTGTAGCAGTTGTTGGTGTTGTCATTGCTGTGGTTGTCGTTGGTGGTGTAGTGGCGAGATTTGCTTGTGTTTGTACAGATGGTGGTCGGTCTCGACTTCGTGGAGTTGCGTCGGTTTTGTTGGCCCTTGCTGCAACTGTGGCGATTTTACTCGCGAATGCCAAGAATGGATTCCTGGTAGTCGGTCTCTCCATGATGGTGTGGAGTGTGGACTGGCTAAGCTGGGTGTCGATCTTTTGTTCCAGCTCCATTCTGTCGTTGCAAAACCTTGGACATTCGAAGAGTAGGTGCCAGACTGTTTCATCGCAGCTGGGGTCACAGACGCACGAGGGACTGTCCTTCAAGTGAAATCGGTGGAGATACGCTGAGAATCCTCCGTGTCCAGTTAAGATCTGGATGTGGACCGGTGTCAGGACTGCGTCTTTGAGTGTCCTTTCCGCCGCTAGGACGTTAGGGAAGAACACTTTTGTGACCGCTCCTGTGTTTGAGGACTCGTACCGCGCTTGCCACTTTTTTATGGTCCCCTCCCGTATCTTCTTTCTCACGAACGATACGGGGACCTTGTTGTAGTCCGCTGTTTCTTTTGTTAAGGCTGCTTCCTTAGCCAGCTCGTCCGCTCTCTCATTCCCGGCGGTTCCAACGTGGGCCTTGAGCCAAAAAAGCCTCACTTCTCTGCCCTCCTTGCTGGTCTGACGTACGAGTCTCTTTATTAGGAGTGCCAGGGGGTGAGTGACGGACGGACTCCTCAGCAGGTCAAGTGACGATCTTGAGTCACTTAAGATGCTCACTGAGGGTGCCCTTGATTCTCTTGCCATCCTGACAGCTCTGAAGAGAGCGTACATTTCCGATTGGAAGACTGTGTTATGAGGCTCCAGGCCAAAGGTGCTGTACCTAGACTCTTTTCCGTTTTCCCACCAAGTTAGGGCAGCTCCGACTTTCCCCTCTATCTTGCTGCCGTCGGTGTATATTTGGGGGCCGATTACTTGATGGGTCTCCAGAGTTTCAGGAGTCAGGTCCTCTAGGCGTGCATACTCCGTTGTTGTGAGTAGCGCTGGGTGGGGATTTTGGGAGTGGTGCACATTGCACTCCAGCTCGCGGCCCGGCGGTATGAACTCTTGGGAATGTCCCTTTTTGATCTTGAAAAGGGTTGCGGCCTCGATTACCCGGAGGTCTAGGGGGAGTTGGCCTGACAGGATAAGTGCCGATGTTAGTGATACCGTGCGGTATGCTTTGCAAATCTTCTGCGCGAAACCCCGCTGCAGTGAGTCAAACTGATTTCTCGTCATCAGTTTCTCTGCTGCGGGGGCCCACGCGCTCGCTGCATACATCACGATGGGCTCTATCACCGACACGTAAATTGTTCTTATTATCTCTCTGTTGAGACCCCAAGTTACTTTTGCCGCGCAAGCCAACTGCTTGTAGATGTCTGCAGCCTTTTTACAGGTCGCAGCCACGTGCGCGTTGAACGTGAGTTTGGAGTCTATTGTGAGACCTAGCAGCTTGACCTCTTCGACTAGGTTCAGCCGTGTGCCCGACATGTGTAATACCGGAACGTCGTATTTAAGCTTTTTCGTTAATACCATCGCATTGGTCTTGTGCGCGGCGAAACGTAGCTTATTTTTGACGCCCCATTCCGATACTATGTTTAGCGTGTCGTTGGCTGATTGCTGCAGGGGACCGGCTGTAAAGTCCGAGAAAACAAGAACAACGTCGTCTGCGAAGGCTTGGCAGTATACCCCCATACTAGCCATCTTGTGTAGGAGTGAATCTAGGATAAGGTTCCAAAACGTCGGACCGGCAATTGAGCCCTGGACGCATCCTTTCGTGGTTCCCTTTTCGCTAGTCGCTCTGGCATAGTTGACCCTGACGTTCCGGTCTTCCAGGTACGAGGTGACGAGAGCGTAGATGTTTTTGGGACAGTTTTTGACTACCATCTGTCGCTTGAGTGCTGGCCACCACGCGTTATCGAAAGCGCCCTCTATGTCTAATGATATCAAAAGCACGATCTTTTTGGCTTTGATTTCGGAACGTATGTGTCCTATTAGCGCATAGAGGGCGTCCTCGGTGCCACGCTGCGGCATGAATCCGTATTGGTTTTTATTGAGTGTCGGGAGGAAATGCCACTGGAGTCGGCCAACCAGGAGTTTTTCTACTATCTTGCCGAGAACCGATAACAGACCTATTGGTCTGTACGACTTTGGGTTCGTATAGTCGTCCTTTCCTGGCTTGCGGAGTATGCACACGTGGGCGACCTTCCACTGCTTAGGGAAGTGTGACAGAGACAGGCACCTGTTGGCTATCGCTAAGAACAATTCCCTGTCGCAGTTTATTGCCGCCGCGCAGATGTCTGCCGTTAATCCATCGGGGCCGGGAGCTTTTTTCGGATTCTGATTTTGGAGAACCATTTCGAGCTCCGCGAGTGTGAAGTGTGGGTCGTTGGCAGACAGTCCTTGGGGGTTCTTCTCCTCCGCAAGTCTTCTCAGTGCTGTGTGGTAGGGCTGTTCGGCATTGGTGGAGTCGTTAGGGTAGAAGGTTTTTGCCAGAAGATCCGCGGATTGCTCTGGGCTGAGCGTCTCGCCTGCGGTGTTTTTCAGGAGGGTATCGTCCTGTCTTCTGGCTGTTTTCCTTAACACCCTGTAGATGCCGTCCCACATGCTCTCTCGGTCCTGTTTTGAGCAGAACTCCTTCCAGCTGGCTGTGGCTGCTTCCGTGGCTGATGTGGTGTAGATGTGTTTGGCCGTGAGGTATTCTTGGATGACGAAGTGTCTCCGGCTTGCGGCTGCGTTCCGGATCCTTCTCTTCTTCGTCATGGCGTCTTTTTTGAGACGGTCCAGAGAAGGTGTCCACCATGGGGGTTTGGCGTTGGGTTTGGGCGACCCCAGTTTTGGGATCGCTTTCTCGCATGAGCGGTGGATGTGGTGTGTATATTGCGTTATGAGTGACTCCAGATCTTCTGGGCTCGAGATGTTTGAGACGCTGGCGTGTGTGATGTTGTGTTCCGCCAGACTGGCCTTTAGGTGAGTGCTGAAGTCAGGCCACTTTGCCTTCTTGGTGTTGTAGATGCGCGTCGAGATCGGCTTTAGGGGTTCCAAAGTTCTTTCTAAGCGCAACGTGAAGGTGATTGCGTTGTGGTCTGAAGTTGTTAGATTCCTGTCTACTCGCCACTCTTCGATTTTTCCGAGCATCGACAGGCTGCATGCCGTCACGTCGACAATGCTTGTGCACCACTTGTCTCCTCTGTAGATCTCGAATGTCGGTGTTTGGCCTGTGTTGAGGATCTGGAGATCTCGCTCATTGAGAAAGGAGTTATACGCTGCCCCACGGTGGTTTTCGGAAACACTTCCCCACCACTGGCTCCAGGCGTTTACGTCTCCTCCCACCAGGATATTGTGTGTGTGTAATTTGTTTATGGTGTTGTGTGTGACTGAAAGATACGGTTCGATGTCTTGGTCCCCCTCAAAATAGACCGATAATACTCCGAGACTAAGCTGGCCCACTTTCAGCAAGACAGCCGCGATATTTTCGGTTACAATCTGAGGGTCGTGGATGACCTCTATACTGCTCCCGAAGATAACGATCGCTGCCTTTACTGGTTTCCGGCGGTTGAGGCTGCACTGGATGACTTGTGTGCCGGGGCTTTGTTTCATCACACCTGTTCTTCCAACATAGGGCTCTTGAACAAGTGCAATTGAAACTCCCTTTGCCTGAGCCGCTAAGTGAAGTTCTTCTGTGGCCAGCTTGGAGCGTTGGAGATTGACCTGGATGAACGGCAATCTTGCTATCGGTCTTGTTGCGTTTTGAGGGGTGACTGTTTGGCTGGTTGATGTCTCTTGGTCGCCCTTAGCAGTAGGAAACGCGGGACCTCGCTATTCCATCCCATTTTTGGCGTTCCTGGCAGTCTTCGCTGAACGCTGTGTGTGCCAGGTCGCTGCCCGTTTTGAGTGCTACCTTGCAGTTTATGCATGTGGGTTGTTTGCCGTCAGCTCTAGTGAGGCAGTCCTTTACGTTGTGCCCTCCGCTGCAGTAGCTGCAGACTTCCTTTGGGGCCTTGCATATGGACTTGTTGTGTCCATATCCAAGGCACTTCGTACACTGAACGAGGGGGGACTGGTCCTCAATCGAGCACCGCTTGATGCCCACGTGGACTTTCTGCACCTGAGTGAAGCACTGCCATACCTTTGGAGAAAGTTCCAGTACGGGGTGACATTCGTGGGGGTTGCGTGCGCGCTTCCTGTACCGCATTTTGACGGTCTGCTCATCCACAGCGACGTTCTGCAGAAGGTGTTTGTTCTGCGCTTTTAGGAGATCGACGATCTCCCCGTCGCTGTAGCTGGACAGCACGCCCTTAATGCATACTAGAGGGTTTTGTGGTTTTGGCTCCTGGACCTTGAGCCCTCCGTTGTTCCTGAATTGGTTTTTAACCAAATTCAGGTCCGTCTTGCTAGCGCATCTCAGAACTATTTTTTGGTTCCGCGCTTTTCTGACGGTGTCTACTCGGGCACCGGTTGTTTTGAGGTCCAGGGCAACCCTGATTCTCTCGATCACATTATCTCCAGTGTGCTTGGGATCTGTGGACGACACTATCAGGGTATGATTTGGTTGGGTAGGTTTGGGGGGCTTCGGTGTGCTGGCGACCTGGGCAAAGGTTTTGGGGCCCTGCTGTTGTTGTGGCGGTCTGTCCGCTTTGCCCAGGTCTGCAACCCCTTTCTCGATGTTTTGGAGGGTCTTCTTGACCTCCACGACTGCCAACTCCGCGTCCAGATTCGGCGCTGCCGGCGCCTGGACGATCGGTTCCTTGTCTCGTAGTACGCGGATGTCTGCCGAGACTATCTCCAGTCTTTCGGTTATCGGTTTGAGTTGTTGTGTTATGTTTATGGGAGGGTGTGTTGGTGGTGGGGGGGGAGTCACGGGTTTGTTATTTATTTCCTGAAGCAGGGCCTGTAGTTTTCCCACTTCTTCCATAAATATGTTGCTCGTGAGCACACTCGCCTCCGGCGTCCGGCTGTCGGAATCAATTGGTCTTAAGAGGTCAGTTTTCATTTTCTCCAACGACTTTCGGAGCACATCCAGCTGGTTGGTGATAGTGTTGATGTTGTGGTCCAGGCGGTTCAGACCTTCACCCATGGAATCCCATTTGGGATCCCAAGGTACTTTTTCCTGACACTGCCTGGTCTTTTCGTGCTCCTTGATGTTTACTGTGGTCGCTGCTTTGACCTCTTCCTTGACCTCCTTTATTCCCTTGAAGGCTTCAAGGGTCTCGTGGCCAAGCCATTCCCGGATTCCTTTCGCCTCCTTCTTTGTGTCGGAGACGTCTGTGCGCATGAGGGAGAGCTCGACTTTGAGCGCCATCAAGTCTCGAGTGTGAGCTCTCTCGACCCGCACAAGCTCTTGTGCGTGACGAGAGCGCTCCTTCTCCAGACTCAGTTTGTGGCGCGCTCTTGAGTCGGCGAGGGAAAGTGCCGTCTCGTACAAGCCCTGCAAACAGTTGTGTGCAATCGTCTTGCACTCCCGCTTCATATTGCCGGCCGTTTCCAGGGCATCCTTTCCCTTCTGCAGGTAGTCGTTTGCTGCCCTAGTAGCCAGGTCCATTTCGACCCCTGTGCCCCTTCTCGGTGTGCTATAGAGGAAACTCTTTCGTTCTGGGTGGTTCACTTGGGCTGCCGATGAGGCCACTGAGCTTTCCTCGTCCGAGATGATCTGGCGGGGGGGTGAGATACCGCACTGCTCCCAATGTATTACTATGCTCTCCGAGACTCTGCTGCGATTCGCCTTATGAGACTCGGGAGCCGACGGTGTTATGTCGGAAACTTCGGTACAGGCAGACATGTTGGAGCCCGTTACGTCCGGCTCTGATGAAGCCTTCGGGACCTGTGGCGGCTCTGATGGACGCGCCGCCTTTTCGGATGCCGACGATTTGGCCGAGTTCTTTAAAGCTTTTTCCCTGAGGGACTTGGACGCTTTGGGCGCGGCCTCCGTGGTCGGCTTGCGGGAGGCGGAGGATTGTTTGGACGACATTGTTTTAAAGTATTATTATTGGAACGAAGTTCCTTATTACTATTATTATTACTATTATTGTTATTATTATTATTATTTTTATTATTATTATTATTTTTTTTTTTTTTTTTTTTCCTACTAATTTACAATAAACAATGGACTCACTGCTGCTTCCGCTGATGTTCTGCTTCTGCTGTCCAGTGAGGAGCCCGATACTGCCCAAAGCTCGATGTTCTGAGCCCTGTGTGCGCGATGGTAGTGGTTTCAGTGAATTTCCGTGGTGTCGCTGGATCGGTGTGTCGGTGTGGTGTCGAATTTAAGGATTCTGTTGGGGCCAATTTGAAGATCTTTTCTTGCCCTTTCAAATGAGCCCAAACTCGACGTCCTAGCTCCAACGGTTACGGAGTTAGACTGCGGGGGGGTGGGGTAGCCCTGAGAGGGGGGTCGGGAGGGGGGGTCGGGAGGTTTCGTGTGGAGGTGCGGGGGGGTGAAGGAGGTGGGGTCGGGGGGGGGGGTGATCTCGTGGGGTGACTATTGGTAGGGGGGGTCGGGGGGGGGGGGGGTCCTTTTGAAGTGACTATGGGTGAGGAGGGTTGGGGGGTTGAGAGGTTTCTTGTGGAGGTGAGGGGGGAAGGGTAGGAAACGATGTCTTATGAGGTGAGTGTGGGGGGGAGGGTTGGGGGAGGGGTCAGACCCGCGTGGGGAAAGGGGCGTGAAGGGTGTTGGGGGGGTTTACTTAAGGGGACGGCGGGGGGGGGGGGATGGTGGGTCCCCTGGTGTGTGTGGCTTGGCCGCAGGATCCCGAGCAGGATGAATCCAAACTCGAGGGGGGTACGACGAGGGGTTAGGGAGTTCCCTCAGGGCTTACCTGGTGGTGCGTCGTGGAGTCGTCAAGGTGGTCTGGTCTGCAGGCAGATTCCTCGGCCGGCTTCGGAGTCTCCAGTGAGGGCTGGGAAGGCTGGATATACGTCACGCCTCGTGTCGTCGGTTGATCGGTCGACGAAGACACGCGGTCCTAAGTAAGGTTAAGTACTAAACTAACCGCGTGTTTTGGCGTATTCCGTACCTTAATAACTCCCCGAGTCCTGCTCCGATTTTTATAAATGAGGTGTCGTTGAATTGGTCTCTGCCGCCTTTTCCTGGATTATTATTAGCAGAACGACTCCACTGACCTTTGCTGAGTTATTAGGTCCAGAAGTCCCGGGGGTCCTGCTCCGCAACCTGATGATATAGGGGCTTGCCCACACGAATCCTGGTGAATTGGCACTTTAGAATTACACTGGTCACTGTTTTGCGCACGTAGCTCAACGCGTTGAAATTATATGAATTTTAATTGCGGAGCTGATGTTGTTCGTGGCGATTTGAATCGGTTACTCGGTTAGGTTAGGTTAGGTTAGGTTAGGTTAGGTTAGGTTAGGTTAGGTTAGGTTAGGTTAGGTAAGGTTAGGTTTTTTTTTTTTTTTTTTTTTTTTTTTTTTTTTTTTTTTTTTTTTTTTTTTTTTTTTTTTTGGCAGGAGTGGGAAATCCTCATGGACGCCCAGGCTGCCTCACAAATGAGCCAGTCTGGGCAGTGCCGGACTCTTACCGGCTAAAACCACACTCCTGCCTTACATTATACCACAGACTTTTCGTCCGTGCTTTTGTTTGTGAATATTTTACAATTATGCTAATGTAGACTGCCCCACGTGCAAGTGGTGTCTACAGAGCACTATATATCTCATTGAAGATTAGTAGCTACACATTACCTTTGATAAGGTTCAGTCTTGTAATATATATATATATATATATATATTTTTTTTTTTTTTTTTTTTTTTTTTTTTTTTTTTTTTTTTTTTTTTTTTTTTTTTTTTATATTAAATACATATACATAAATTCCCCTTTGTAATTAGTTTTTACGGGTCTTTTTACGGATCTATTTTTTTTTTATATTTCTAAATCTAAGTGTACTTAGCCATTATTACAACAACAATTATTCGTCACTGGTTGCATTTTAGTCAGCCGCGGGCCTCCCACCGTGGACCAGGTCGCTGCGGCTTGGTATTGCTCGGGTAGTGCATGTGGTGGTGGCGGTGTTGGTGGTGTGGTTCGTAGATGTTGCTGCTGTTTCTGCGGGTGTGTGAGTGTGTGTCTTTGTGGTATATTGTGTAGAGCCATTTGCCCTCGCCACGGCTTGTGTGACCCTGCTGGCGAATGCCAAGAATGGCTCTCTGGTGGCGTTTTTCCCCATTATACACTGCAGTGTAGATTGTTCCACTGATAGTTTGACTTGAATTTGAATTTCTAGGTCCAGTCTTTCTCGGGCGAATCTTGGACACTCGGTAAGCACGTGCCAAACAGTTTCGTTGCAGTTCGGATCACAGACACATGAGGGACTGTCCGCTAGATGAAAACGGTGGAGATAGGCCCTGAATCCCCCGTGACCAGTTAGGATTTGAACATGTTCAGGTGTTAAAACAATTCCTTTTAGTATTTTTCTTGCCAACTGGACGGTGGGGAAGAATATTTTGGTGACGGAGCCTGTACTGGAGGATTCGTAGCGACGCTGCCACTTGTTGACAGTTTCCTCACGTATCTGTCTCCTGACAAACGATACGGGCACCTTGTCGTAGTCGGGGGCAGTCTTCTTAGTGAGTGCTGCTTTCTTGGCCAATTCGTCCGCTCGCTCATTACCAGGTGTACCCACGTGTGCTCTCAGCCAAAACAACCTCAACTCCCTCCCTTCCTCTCGAATCTCGCGCACCAACCTTTTTATACCAAGTGCCAGGGGGTGAGTGACGGATGGGCTCCTCAGCAATTCGAGAGAAGATCTCGAATCGCTCAATATGCTGACGGAGGCCACCCTAGATGTTCTCACCGTCCTAACCGCTCGATACAGTGCGTACATCTCTGACTGAAAAACAGAGTTGTGAGGTAAGGTAGGGTAAGGGTAAGGTTAGGTTAGGTTAGGTTAGGTTAGGTTAGGTTAGGTTAGGTTAGGTTAGGTTAGGTTAGGTTAGGTTAGGTTAGGTTAGGTTAGGTTAGGTTAGGTTAGGTTAGGTTAGGTTAGGTTAGGTTAGGTTAGGTTAGGTTAGGTTAGGTTAGGTTAGGTTAGGTTAGGTTAGGTTAGGTTAGGTTAGGTTAGGTTAGGTTAGGTTAGGTTAGGTTAGGTTAGGTTAGGTTAGGTTAGGTTAGGTTAGGTTAGGTTAGGTTAGGTTAGGTTAGGTTAGGTTAGGTTAGGTTAGGTTAGGTTAGGTTAGGTTAGGTTAGGTTAGGTTAGGTTAGGTTAGGTTAGGTTAGGTTAGGTTAGGTTAGGTTAGGTTAGGTTAGGTTAGGTTAGGTTAGGTTAGGTTAGGTTAGGTTAGGTTAGGTTAGGTTAGGTTAGGTTAGGTTAGGTTAGGTTAGGTTAGGTTTTTTTTTTTTTTTTTTTTTTTTTTTTTTTTTGTGAGGCAGGAGTGGGAAATCCTCATGGACGCCCAGACTGTCCCATAATTGAAACAGTCTGGGCAGTGCCGGACTCTTACCGGCTAAAACCACACTCCTGCCTAAGCGTGAGCCCCTGCTGTTCTTGCAGGGATTTTGTGAGGCTTTGCGTTTTGTCTTCGTTTTATTATTTGTTTCTCTTATTTACTATTTTTACTATTTTCACTATGTACTCTATAAATGTATTTTTTGTCTTTTTTTGTGATATTAAAATATTTAAGTTATGTTTATTTATTTTGGCTCCAACTTGAAGTTCAAGGTCGTGCCTGTGGGTCGCATGCACAGGGCACTCCGTTAGGAGATGGAGGATCGTCTCCTGACTGTCGGGGTCGCAAATACACGCTGGGTTCTCCTTACACTTGAAGCGGGACAAGTATTCGGAGAACCCACCGTGTCCCGTTAGGGCTTGGGTCAGCTCTTTAGTTATTTCCAGTTTTCGCACCGTCCTGTACGCCGCGATCGCGCATGGGAAGAACAGCTTGGTGGTGGCCGCCGTTTCTCCCGTACAGTACCTCCGGTTCCATTCGCCCAGCGTTTCCAGTCGGATCGCTCGCTTGACGAATGAAACCGGGCATCTGTCATAGTCGGGTGCACGCTTCGACTTCAAGGCAGCCTCCTTTGCGAGCGAGTCGGCTCTCTCGTTACCCTCCAGCCCCGCATGAGCTTTTATCCAGAACAAGGATACGCTCTTGTTCTGGCAGTTACTGTGGCGGATGGCGTTTCTTGATTCGACTGCGAGGGGGTGGAGGGCTTCGGGGTTCACGACTGTTTGGAGGGCTGCCATGGAGTCGCTGTAGATAGCGAACGCCGTCTCTGGTCTTTGGAGGACCACTTTTGTGGCTTCGCAGAGGGCAAGGAGCTCAGCCTGGTAGACGGTACTATAAGACGGCAGGACAAGTTTGCGGGTCTTTGTCTCGGCCTCGCCAGTCCATATGGATAGCGCGGCTCCGACTTTACCCTCTATCTTGCTGCCGTCTGTGAAAATTCGCACCGCGTAATCGCGGTGGGAGTTATATTGCTCCTCGTCTACCAGACGTCGTAGCTCTATGTCCCTCTGCTCCGCCGGATGTGGTGCCTCTAGTGCCGATGCCACACGCTCAATCTCCCTGTCTCCCAGCGCTGGATGAGACACCCCCTTCTTGGCCTCGTATAGCGAGGCCGCCTCTCGGATTCGGAGGTCGAGAGGGAGTATCCCGGTCAGCACCAGCGCTGCATTCAGGGAGACCGTGCGATAGGCACGACACATTTTCTGTGCGAAACTTCTTTGGACGGCGTTCAACTTTTTCTGCACTCCGACTTTGTTCGCGGCCGGCGACCACGCACTCGCTGCGTACAGGACGATGGGCTCCACCACGGCCGTGTAAATACAGCGGATTATTTCCGGGTGGAGACCCCAGCTGACCCTTGCGGCCCTCGACAGCTGCTTATAAATCCCGACGGCTCGGGAGCACACGTTTGCGACATGGGTATTAAATGTCAACTTGTGGTCGATGGTGAGACCGAGCAGTTTGATCTCGTTTGACATGCCAATGTCCACCCCGCCCATCCTGAGACTTGGGGTGTCGTGTTTCAGCTTCCGCGTAATAAGCATAGCCTTGGTCTTGTGCGGTGCAAATTTGAGCTTATTCGCGACACCCCAAGTCTGGACATACTCGAGGGCGACATTGGCATCCCTCTGCACCTCGAGTGCCGTCTCCCCATCGAACACAAGGACGACGTCGTCCGCAAACGCCTGACACTGGACCCCTCTACTCTCCAACCCTTTTAGAAGAGGATCCAGCACGAGGTTCCAAAGTATGGGACCACCGATTGACCCCTGGACGCATCCTTTCTCGGTCCTGGTCTCGTACTCCGCTCCCGCATATCGGACTTTCACCACTCTCTCGGACAAGTAGCTGTCCATGACCCGTCTCAAGTTCATAGGACACTTTTCCTCAGCCAGACGCACTCTGATGGCTGGCCACCATGCGCTGTCGAAGGCTCCCTCAATGTCCAAGGACACAATCGTGACAAGCCTCTTCTCAGCGAGTCTGCCACGAATGTGCCCCATCAGTGCATAGAGGGAGTCCTCGGTGCTTTTCTGTGGCATGAAGCCGTACTGGCGAGTACTCATCCTGGGCAGCAGATAAAACTTGAGTCGGGCCACGAGCATCTTTTCGTACATCTTGCCGAGTACAGGCAAAAGACCAATCGGCCTGTACGATTTTGGAGTGGTGTAGTCTTCCTTTGCGGGTTTGCGGAGCACAACCACCGTTGCCTCTTTCCAGGACCGTGGAAAGTATCCATGCGCCAGGCACTTGTTCATCAAGCGCAGAACTAGGTCTGGGTCTTCGTTGATCGTGTGGCCCCATATGTCCGCCGTCAGACCGTCGGAACCGGGGGCTTTTTTGGGGTTGAACGAGAAAGCAGCTCGCTTCAGCTCGTCGAGAGTGAAGGGAGGATCGCAAGGTTCAACTTGGTCCCTCCCGTTCACCTCTTCCGCTCGTCGCCGCACCCTTTTGTGCTCCTCGTTGTCCCCCTCCGTACGGTCTTTAGGATAAAAAGTTTCTGCTAGGAACCTCGCTGAAGCCTCTGGGCCCAGTGTCGTTGCATCCCTCACCATCGGCAGGTCCTCCTCTCTTTTTGCCGTCCTACGGATCACCCTGTAGATGCCTTCCCACATTCCTTCCCGATCCTGCTTCTCACAGAAACCCTTCCAGCTCTCGACCTGAGCTTTAACCACTGCAAGTTCATACTCAACTTTCTTTTTCAGGTACTCCTCAACAACCTTTGGTCTCCGGACTGGCGCTGCACATCGGATCCTCCGCCTCCTCGTGACAACCTGCCTCTTCAGGTCGGCGAGTTCGTTGGACCACCACGGCACGGTTACTTCCTCTACTCTCTTCTTCTTGGGTATCACGTGATCACACGTCTGTTGTACAGCTGATGTGAATTGTCGGACTACCTCGTCTACATTTTGTGCGCTGTCGATATTATCGATCAGGTGTCTCGTGTCTGGCATAATTTGGCGCAGTTTCGCACGAAACTGGCCCCAATTAGCTTTTTTAGTGTTGTAGACTCTGGTAGTCCGGTTCACCGTGATACCCGCAGACTTTTCGAGGTGAATGTTGAACTCAATGCCGTTGTGATCCGAACCTGTCAGGTCGTCGACGACTCGCCAGCCGTCTGTCACCGTCAGCATATCCGATGTACAGGCTGTGACGTCGACGCAGCTAGTGTAACGTCTGTCACCCCTAACTACGTCGAAGGTTGGAGTTTCCCCTGTGTTGAGGACTTGCAGGCCGAGCTGGTCGAGAGCTGCCAGCATTTCGTCGCCTCTGCTGTTTGTCTCGCTGCTGCCCCACCAGATACTCCAGGCGTTGGCGTCTCCTCCCACTATGAGCCTATGCGGGCCGGTCTCGCTTTCGACCTTTCTGAGCGTGTCCAGGTATGGCCCTAAGGGCTGATCTGGCTCAAAGTAGAACGAGACCAGCGTGAGCCTCCAGGCACCGGTTTGGATCCCCACCACGACGATGTTGTCCGTGGTGAGTTCTGGGTACTGCCTCACGGTGAGTTTTGGGTCAAAGACGGCGATTGCCGCCTTGACAGTCCCTTCTCCTTGCCTGGTGCTCTGGAAGATTCTCACGCCTCTGGTCCCGTTCATCCTTTTCGCGCTGCCTACGTAGGGTTCCTGGAGCAACGCTGCGGTCACTTTGCGCTGCTCGGCCTCGATCATAAGCTCTTGAGTTGCCAGTTTCTTCCTTTGAAGATTCGCCTGGAGTATCTTGTGTGGCATTCGGTTCTGTGGGACCACCTTAGCAGTAGGCGACGGACGCACGTGCCAGCCTGTCCCACTTTACCCGGATAGGACACTCGGGGCTAAACGCGTTGTGGTCGGACCTTTCCATCTTCGCCTTGACGCAGTTTTGGCATTTTGGTGTACCCGCCTCTAGCCACTGGGCACACTCTGCTCGGAGATGAGGGCCTCCGCAATGACTGCATAGGTCGGCAGGTTCTTTACAGAGCCGCCGGCCATGCCCATAGCCCAGGCATCTCGTGCACTGCACCAGTGGTGACTGGTCGTCGACGAAGACGGTCTGGAGGTCGATTCGCGCTTTCCCCTTTTCGAGCATCCTGTTCCAGATTTTCGGGGACGTGCTGACGACTACGTTGCTGGTCAGAGGGTTTCTGGAGTTTCGCCTATATTTAACGCTCAGCCGATCTTCCTCTTTGTCGAGGCCGTGGAAGACATCCCGATTCTGATTGCGTAGCGCCCTCAGAACTTCCTGGTCGGAGTGGATGCGGAGGACGCCCCGGAAGATCAGCATCGGGTCCTTGTTTTTCACCTCCTCGACAATGAGGTGGTCTCCTGCCTTCTCCAATTTGTCCCGAACCCTGTTCCTTTCTTCTACCGACTTACACCCCATAATTATTTTACGGTCTTTGACCTTCCTCACGCTCTCTACCTCTACTCCTCCCTCTTTAGCGTTTACCGCATTTCTTATTTTGTTTAATACCTCGTCGCCTGTGTCCCCTTCATCTTTCGACGTCACCACTATGGAGTGCAGTGCGGTCCTTCCTGGGGTCTGCCTTTTCGGTGGACACGCTGCTACACTCGCATAAGTGGCCGTCTTTTCTAGTCGCTCCCCATGTTTCTCCATCGCTTCTTGGAGCATCTCCATCCTTTCGCTGCTCTCCTTCACCAGCGTGCTATGCTCCGCTAGTGAAGCGAGCAGCGAATTTATCACCCGGGTGCATTCTTGACTCTCCGGGGGGGCGGTGGCCTTGATGACTTCCTTCGCCTCAGGTTCAGCTCGCTTGGCTGTTGTTGCAGCAGCCGCCTCTTCCTTCACCAACTGAAATAACCTTTCCACCGACTGGGTGATCCCGGCTTTGAGATCCGACCTCAAGTTGCGGGAGTCGTTTAAGTGCGACTTCGCACGCAAGAGGCAGTTTCGGGCCTCGGTCACCCGGTCGATGGGTTTCAACGGCTGTTTTTGGCTCGTTCCCGGCGATCCTCCCGCCGCCTCAGCGGATGTTCTGCGCGCGACAACCTTGTTCTCTGTCGGGGGCGCAACTCTCCGCGTGGACTTTGGGTCGGCCGCCACGACCGGTGCTGCCTTCTTGGGTGAAGGTGCGGCTGCTGAAGGGGGCTGGGTGTCCGCCACCTTTCCATTTTCCCACTCTCCAATGCTTCGCCTCACACTAGAGGCCTGAGTTGAAGCACTGGGAGGGGGAGTTAGCTTCTCTCCATTCGATGGAGACACATGGGGACACGTGGGGGTCTTTTTAGCGGGTGTACGTGAGAGGAACATTATTGAGGATTTAAGGAATAAATATAGTTAACTAAATAATTATAAGATTTTGATTGGTTAAAATAAGATTGTAAGTTTAATTAAAATAATAATAAATAGAGTTCAATAAAACTAAGTCATAAATTAATAATAATAAATTATAGTTTTTAAAAATTTTTGTTCCCTGTAAAGGGGGGATCAAAAGGTTCGTTACAAAACTGGTTGGGAAAAGCCAGTCCCGTCAGATAGGTGTTTAAAGTGTATAAACTATCGTCCCAAGTCTCCTATTTTGGTGGAAATACTTGAGTGTAGTTGCAACTGCAATGCAAAGGTCAATAAATGGCTGCAAGGGCCAAAATTCGATTTAAAATAATTTGAACTTTTTCAATTTGCTGGAAAAACTCGCCCAGTCAAACGAACAAAGGTTCAGGTATAATATTAGGAATTAAAAGCGGTTTTTAAATTTTTTGTTGTTCGAAAAAGTTTACCTGGTCAGCCACTATAGGGTGGGTGGGCGGGCAATTTTTTGAAATTTCACAGCTGCGATCCGCACGTGCGAGGTGTCAAAAGAAGCGTCTCGGCGCGAGCTGTCGAACGGTGAAATAAACTAAAATGGACGCAGTACGAAAATTTTGAGTTTTCGCCTAAAAACTGTATTTTTTGAATTGAAAATTGGGCAAAGTGCAAATTTTCACTACGCTGCGGCAGTCTGGTTCGCGGAACGCGGTGCAGAGTGCGGGTATGGCAGGTAGGTAACTATTGATATACTACAGTGAGCTGGTTTTGGAGTAAAAACTCGGGTAAGTCAAGTTGTTCAAATAAAAATTTAAATAAAATAAGGTTTGTATGGAGTAACAAATTTCCACGCGTTCTGGTCAGTCAAAGTAGGTCTAAACGTTAGACGGAGCCTAGTCTAGCTTAAAAAAGCTGAAAACCGCTTCAAAATGCGTCACCGGGATGCAAAGTAATTACGGGGTTAGGTTAGGTTAGGTTAGGTTAGGTTAGGTTAGGTTAGGTTAGGTTAGGTTAGGTTAGGTTAGGTTAGGTTAGGTTAGGTTAGGTTAGGTTAGGTTAGGTTAGGTTAGGTTAGGTTAGGTTAGGTTAGGTTAGGTTAGGTTAGGTTAGGTTAGGTTAGGTTAGGTTAGGTTAGGTTAGGTTAGGTTAGGTTAGGTTAGGTTAGGTTAGGTTAGGTTAGGTTAGGTTAGGTTAGGTTAGGTTTTTTTTTTTTTTTTTTTTATTATTTTATTGAGGCAGGAGTGGGAAATCCTCATGGACGCCCAGACTGTCCCATAATTGAAACAGTCTGGGTAGTGCCGGACTCTTACCGGCTAAAACCACACTCCTGCCTAAGCGTGAGCCCCTGCTACTGATTTTGCAGGGATTTTAATCGGGCTGTATGTTTTCTTATTATCTTAGGTTTTGTTTCTCATGATTGTAAGTTTAGCAATTTTTTCGACGTATTTTATAAATTTATCTTTTGTCTTTTTACCTACTATTAAGATGCTTAAGTTTTCTCTACTTATTTTAATTTCAAGGCTCTCTTCCAGTTCATGCCTGTGGGAGCCATATACAGGGCATTCCGTCAGGAGATGGAGGATCGTCTCCTTACTGTCGGGGTCACAAATACACGCTGGGTTCTCCTTGCACTTGAAACGAGTCAAGTATTCGGAGAACCCACCGTGTCCTGTTAGGGCTTGGGTCAGCTCCTTCGTCAGTTGTAGTTTCCGCACCGTCCTGTACGCCGCGATCGCACATGGGAAAAACAATTTAGTGGTGGCCGCCGTTTCTCCAGTACAGTATCTCCGGTTCCATTCGCCCAGCGTTTCCAGTCGGATCGCTCGCTTGACGAATGAAACCGGGCATCTGTCATAGTCGGGTGCACGCTTCGACTTCAAGGCAGCCTCCTTTGCGAGCGAGTCGGCTCTCTCGTTACCCTCCAGCCCCGCATGAGCTTTAATCCAGAACAAGGATACGCTCTTGTTCTGGCAGGTACTGTGGCGGATGGCGTTCCTTGATTCGACTGCGAGGGGGTGGAGGGCTTCGGGGTTCACGACTGTTTGGAGGGCTGCCATGGAGTCGCTGTAGATAGCGAACGCCGTCTCTGGTCTTTGGAGGACCACTTTTGTGGCTTCGCAGAGGGCAAGGAGCTCTGCCTGGTAGACGGTACTATAAGACGGCAGGACAAGTTTGCGGGTCTTTGTCTCGGCCTCGCCAGTCCATATGGATAGCGCGGCTCCGACTTTACCCTCTATCTTGCTGCCGTCTGTGAAAATTCGCACCGCGTAATCGCGGTGGGAGTTGTATTGCTCCTCGTCTACCAGACGTCGTAGCTCTATGTCCCTCTGCTCCGCCGGATGTGGTGCCTCTAGTACCGTTGCCACACGCTCAATCTCCCTGTCTCCCAGCGCTGGATGGGACACCCCCTTCTTGGCCTCGTATAGTGAGGCCGCCTCTCGGATTCGGAGGTCGAGAGGGAGTATCCCGGTCAGCACCAGCGCTGCATTCAGGGAGACCGTGCGATAGGCACGACACATTTTCTGTGCGAAACTTCTTTGGACGGCGTTCAACTTTTTCTGCACTCCGACTTTGTTCGCGGCCGGCGACCACGCACTCGCTGCGTACAGGACGATGGGCTCCACCACGGCCGTGTAAATACTGCGGATTATTTCCGGGTGGAGACCCCAGCTGATCCTAGCGGCCCTCGACAACTGCTTGTATATCCCGACGGCTCGGGAGCAGACGTTTGCGACGTGGGTATTAAATGTCAACTTGTGGTCGATGGTGAGACCGAGCAGTTTGATTTCGTTTGACATGCCAATGTCTACCCCGCCCATCCTCAGACTTGGGGTGTCGTGTTTTAGCTTCCGCGTTATAAGCATAGCTTTGGTTTTTTGTGGCGCAAATTTAAGCTTATTCGCGACACCCCAAGTCTGGACATACTCGAGGGCGACATTGGCATCCCTCTGCACCTCAAGTGCCGTGTCCCCATCGAACACAAGGACAACGTCGTCTGCAAATGCCTGACACTGGACCCCTCTACTCTCCAGCCCCTTCAGTAGAGGATCCAGCACGAGGTTCCAAAGTATGGGACCACCGATCGACCCCTGGACGCATCCTTTCTCGGTCCCGGTCTCGTACTCCGCTCCCGCATATCGGACTTTCACCACTCTCTCGGACAAGTAACTATCCATGACCCGCCTCAAGTTTATAGGACACTTTTCCTCAGCCAGACGCACTCTGATGGCTGGCCACCATGCACTGTCGAAGGCTCCCTCAATGTCCAAGGACACAATCGTGACAAGCCTCTTCTCAGCGAGTCTGCCACGAATGTGCCCCATCAGTGCATAGAGGGAGTCCTCGGTGCTTTTCTGTGGCATGAAGCCGTACTGGCGAGTACTCATCCTGGGCAACAAGTAGAACTTGAGTCGGGCCACGAGCATCTTCTCGAACATCTTGCCGAGTACAGGCAAAAGACCAATCGGCCTGTATGATTTTGGAGTGGTGTAGTCTTCCTGGTTAGGTTAGGTTAGGTTAGGTTAGGTTAGGTTAGGTTAGGTTAGGTTAGGTTAGGTTAGGTTAGGTTAGGTTAGGTTAGGTTAGGTTAGGTTAGGTTAGGTTTTTTTTTTTTTTTTTTTTTTTTTTTTTTTTTTACTGCCCTTCGTTTATCCCCTGACGTGGTCAGAGATCTTTTGTTAACTATGTTATTTTTGAAATGATTTTGTTTTTGATTTATTAATTTACTTTCTTATAAAACATGTAATACACTTTATTTTAATTTTGTTAACTTTGCTTTTAATTCGAAAGGGAAGGGCTTAAATAATTTTCTGTTAATTAATTGTGGGTTCTTTTTTAATTATGTTAAATTTTTATACCATCAAGATCTATTTTGTTTATTTTCATTACGAAGTTTATATGATAGCCATTCATAAACGCATTTTATGTTGGTATCATACTTTTCTTTGTCTATGAGTTCCTATTATTAACTATTTTTACTAATTTAATGCAAAAGTCTAAGATTCTTTTACTATATTTTCGGCACGCAATCAATTTCGGCAGATTTTCTGCTACTAGTTTCATGTCTATCTGTTGTTCCAGCTCCAGCCGCTGCCTGGCAAAAATGGGGCACTCTAGAAGGATGTGAAGCACGTCTTCTTCAGCTCCAGGCTCACAGACGCACGACGGGTTCTCCTTACACTTGAAGCGTTTCAGGTATGCGGAGAACCCGCCGTGTCCCGTAAAGATTTGGGTAGTGACGTTTGAGTGCTCAATATTCCTTACCACGCGGTATGCCGCAACCGCATCGGGGAAGAATAATTTGGTAATCGATGCAGTTTCGCCCATTCTATATCTCGTGTTCCATTCGTCAAGCGTCCCTAAGCGGATAGTACGCTTGACGAATGAGACAGGACACTGGTCGTAATCGGCTCGAGTTTTTGATCGAAGGGCAGCCTCCTTCGCTAGCTGGTCTGCCCTCTCGTTCCCCTGCAGTCCTGCGTGAGCTTTAATCCAGAACAAGGAGACACTCTTGTTCTGGAGGTTACAGCGTCTTATGGTGTCTCTAGTTTCCACTGCTAGGGGGTGAGGGGAATTTGGGTTCACGATGGTCTGGAGGGCCGCCCTTGAGTCACTAAACACCGCAAACGAGGTCTCCTTTTTCTTGAGGACTTCTACCACTGCTCTGCTTATGGCCAGCAACTCCGCCTGATAGACGGTGCAATAGGACGACAGACTAAGTTTGAGGGCTTTGGTTTCCGAGGCGCCATTCCACAAGGATAGCGCTGCTCCAACCTTACCCTCAATCTTACTGCCGTCCGTGAAAATCCGCACAGCGAAATTGCTGTGGTTTTTATACTGGTCCTCGTCTACCAGGCTGCCAAACTGCAAGCTCAATTGCTCTGCGGGATGCGGGGCCTCTGAAAACGGAGCCATCCGCTCGACCTCCCGATCCCCCAGCGCTGGCAAGGGCACTCCCCTCTTGGCCTCATATAGCGAGGCCATCTCGCGGATTCGAAGGTCGAGGGGGAGAATACCAGCCAATATCAGCGCTGAGTTTAGGGAGACCGTACGGTAGGCTCTGCACAGCTTTTGTGCGAAACCTCGCTGCACTGAATTTAGGAGTTTTTGCACTCCGACTTTGTTAGTCGCTGGTGCCCAGGCACTGGCCGCGTAGGTAATGACCGGCTCCACCGTTGCGTTGTAGATGCTGCGAATGACCTCTGGGTGCAGACCCCAGCTGACCTTTGCTGCTCTTGAAAGCTGCTTGTATATGTTTATAGCTTTCTTGCATACGTTAGCAGCGTGGGTGTTGAAGGTCAGCTTGTGGTCTATAGTTAGCCCCAGTATCTTAATCTGTTCAGACATGCAAATGTCGACTCCGCCCATATTGAGGAGTGGGACATCATACTTCAGCTTCTTTGTTACAACCATTGCGCATGTTTTGTGTGGTGCAAATTTCAGCTTGTTTCTGATTCCCCACTCCCGAACATATTCAAGGGCGGCATTTGCCTGTCTTTGAACCTCCAGTGCTGTATCCCCATCAAAGATTAAGACTACGTCGTCAGCGAACGCCTGGCAATAATCTCCACGCGCTTCGAGCTCTCGCAGAAGTGGGTCGAGCACCAAGTTCCACAGGATTGGACCGCCGATCGACCCCTGAACGCATCCCTTTGTGGTGTCTCTTGCACACTCTTCACCCGCGTACCTGACCCGGACCTGTCGGTCGGCCAGATAGCTGTCCATCAGCCTCCGAAGGTTAACCGGGCACCTTTCCTCAGCCAGTCTGGTTCTGATTGCCGGCCACCATGCGCTATCGAAGGCTCCCTCTATGTCAAGTGACACAACAGTGATCAGCTTTTTCTGACTTAGCTTTTTATTGATGTGCTGTATCATGGTGTAGAGGGAGTCCTCGGTGCTTTTTTGGGGCATGAACCCAAACTGACGAGTACTCATCCGCGGGATCAGGTGCCACTTTAGTCTGCCCACCACCATCTTTTCGAGTATTTTGCCTAGGACGGGCAGAAGGCCGATGGGCCTGTATGACTTGGGGCTGGTGTAAGTTTCCTTGCCTGGCTTCCGAAGGATAATTACGGTGGCTACTTTCCAGGCCACCGGAAAGTGGCCCCGCTGCAGGCACTTATTGGCCAGTGCAAGAAACACCTCCGGGTCTCGGCCTATCACCTGGGCACAGATGTCGGCTGTGAGACCGTCTGCCCCGGGTGCCTTCTTTGGGTTGAAGCTTTCCACCGCGGTTTTTAGTTCCTGGAGCGCAAACGGTGGGTCATGTGATTCACCATGCGCCCACTCGTTTGCACGACCAGCTTCTTCACGAATCCGACGGTGGTAGTCATTGTCTTCTTCTTCCAGGTCTTCGGGGTAGAAGGTCTCCGCCAGCAGCTCAACTGAGTCCTTGGGATCGAGCGGCACTCCGTCCCTCTCCAGAGGCAAGTCCTCGCATCGTTTGGCGGTCCGTCCAATGACCCTATATATGCCTTCCCATATACCCTCTTTGTTTTGCTTTCCACAAAAAGCCTTCCAGCTCTCGATTTGCGCTGTTTTGGCTTGGGACTCGTACTTTTCTTTTGCCTGCAGGTACTCTTCGACGACATATGCTCTCCGGCGCGGTGCAGCGCAGCGGATGCGACGCCTCTTCGTGTTGACCTGCATCTTCATATCAGCGAGCTCTTTGGACCACCACGGTAAGGTAAGTTGGTTATGTGTTTTAATTTTAGGTAATGTTTCTTCGCAGGCTTTAGTTATTATGTTTGTGTATTTATTAATTTTATTTTCCAAATCTGTTTTGCTATTTATTGTATCTATATCTGTTATATTTATTTTATTATCTATTTTTAATTGATCCAGTTTCTCATGAAACTGGGTCCAATTAGCGTTTTTTGTTCTGTATATTCTGGTTGATCTTTTGATATTTAAACCTTTAGATTTCTTTAAGTTTATTTTGAATACAATACCGTTGTGGTCCGAGCTCGTGATACTTTCGTCGACTCTCCAGTCCTCCACAAGGTCAAGCATGTCCATTGAGCAGGCTGTTACGTCAACATAGCTGGTGTAGGACTGGTTCCCTCTGATGGTGTCAAAGGTTGGCGTGTTTCCGACATTTAGCACCTGCAGGCTCATTTCATCCAGGGTACCCGACATTGCGTCGCCTCTGGCGTCTACTACAGCACTACCCCACCAAGTGCTCTTCGCGTTAGTGTCGCCTCCCACAATGAGTTTCATGGGGCCTATTTCCTCACGAATCTGCTTTAGCCGCTCCAGGTATGGCTCTATGGGCTGGTCTGGTTCAAAATAGAAGGAGACTACTGCGAGTTCCCAGGCGCTGGTTCGTGGTTAGGTTAGGTTAGGTTAGGTTAGGTTAGGTTAGGTTAGGTTAGGTTAGGTTAGGTTAGGTTAGGTTAGGTTAGGTTAGGTTAGGTTAGGTTAGGTTAGGTTAGGTTAGGTTAGGTTAGGTTAGGTTAGGTTAGGTTAGGTTAGGTTAGGTTAGGTTAGGTTAGGTTAGGTTAGGTTAGGTTAGGTTAGGTTAGGTTAGGTTAGGTTAGGTTAGGTTAGGTTAGGTTAGGTTAGGTTAGGTTAGGTTAGGTTAGGTTAGGTTAGGTTAGGTTAGGTTAGGTTAGGTTAGGTTAGGTTAGGTTTTTTTTTTTTTTTTTTTTTTTTTTTTTTTTATAAATTGTACTGCCTACCTCCGGCTAGGTGGCCAGAGCCTTTCTATACTATGCTACACTTTCATTCCAGTTCTCGCTTTTGTGCCTCTCGTACTTTTATTCTTCATACAATTTCTTTCTTTCATTCGTCTCATGCAAATGCGGGTGGGGTTTCCCGCCTACAGGACTATTTCTATCTATATTTCTTTATTTGGGGTTATAGTTCATTAAGTGGGTACAATCATGGTTTTATTTGCAACTAACATTATTTTAGTCTTGTACCTTTCTTAATTTTGTACAAATATATTTGCATACTTAGGCACCATTTTACATTGCTTGTTTTCGCCGTTACTGTTTTATTTACATTTTTCGCTTATTATCTACAGTCTTATCTTCTACAATCTTGACTTATACGGTCTTATCTTATACAATATTATCATCTACAATCTTGTCTTATACAATCTTATCTTATACTATATTTCTTATACAATATTGTCTTTTACATTTTATTTCAACTTTTATTGCGCACGTTTTATTTACTATTTACAGTTTTATATGTTTTTCCAAAATATGCGATATCATATTTGGTAACATAACGTTCCTAGTTCCTATTTATTTCTATTATTTACTTTACTGACTATTTGCTTGCCATACTCTATAAATTTACGCAACTTTTTTCCTGTCATTATTGTGCTTAGGGTTTCGATTGTCATTTTCTGACCCAGCTTTGTTTCAATTTCAAGGCGTTCTAAACTATGTACAGGGCATTCCAACAAAATGTGGGGCACCGATTCGACCTTTCCCGGCTCGCAGATGCACGATGGGTTATCCTTGCACTTGAAACGATGCAAGTACTCGGAGAACCCACCGTGCCCTGTCATCATTTGGGTTAGCAACTTATCCGGTTCTATTTTCCGTACGACTCTATATGCCTCCACCGCGTCAGGGAAGAAGATTTTTGTGATGCCTGCTGTTTCACCGCTTTTGTACCGTGTGTTCCATTCGCCAAGCGAGCGCATCCGTATGTTGCGCCTGGCGAATGATACCGGACACTTGTCGTAGTCGGGTTTCCGTTTAGAGGTTAACGCGGCCTCCTTAGCAAGGCAATCAGCACGTTCATTCCCCTCCAGTCCTGCATGCGCTTTGATCCAGAACAAGCTGACACGTTTGCCCTGGAGCAGAGCTTTCCGCAAATTCTCGCGCGCTTCAACGGCCAGGGGATGGAGAGCCTGTACGTTTGTTACGGTTTGAAGTGCTGCCGTTGAGTCCGAGTATATCCCAGAGTTCATCGCCTTTTGGTGAACGGCTTCCCTCGTCGCTTTACATAAGGCCAGGAGTTCTGCCTGGTATACGGTGCAGTAAGATGGCAAAGCAAGTTTCAGGGTTTTGGTTTCGGTTTCGCCATTCCACATGGATAACGCTGCCCCAACCTTGCCCTGAATCTTGCTGCCATCGGTGTAGATACACAGTTCGAAGTTGTTGTTTTGGTCCAGTTGTTCTTGGTCTACCAGGGCTTTGAATCCCAGGGTCATATATTCTGCTGGATGTGGGGATTCCAACGCCGATGACATTTGCTCCACTTCTCGGTCCCCTAGTCCCGGCTGGGACACTCCCCTCTTAGCCTCATATAATGCGGCTGCTTCGCGTACGCGAAGGTCGAGCGGGAGTATTCCAGCCAGAACCAATGCCGAGTTTAGGGAGACGGTGCGATATGCTCTGCATAATTTTTGCGCGAAGCCACGTTGGACCACGTTTAGTTGCTTCTGTATGCCTAGTTTGTTAACAGCCGGTGCCCATACGCTGGCGGCATACAGAATAACCGGTTCGACTGCAGCAGTGTAGATGGACCGTATGACTTCCGGGTGAAGGCCCCAACTTATTTTCGCCGCGCGTGATAATTGCTTATAGATCCCTATCGCTTTGTTACACACCGCCTTGACATGAGAGTTGAAGGTAAGCTTTTGGTCGATTATGACTCCCAGTAGCTTGATTTCGCTGGAAGCGCAAATGTCGACCCCGCCCATGCTCAGCCGTGGGGTGTCGTATTTTAGTTTACGCGTTATTACCATTGCATTTGTTTTATTTGGTGCGAACTTTAATTTATTTGCCACACCCCACGCCCGAACATACTCGAGGGCGGCATTTGCGCGCCCTTCTACCTCTTGTGCGGTCTGACCATCGAAGATCATGACCACATCATCGGCAAAAGCTTGGGCATAATCTCCTCGCTGTTCGAGCCCCTTCAACAGTGGGTCCAGTACAATGTTCCAAAGAATTGGGCCACCGATGGAGCCCTGCACACAGCCCTTCTCCGTTTCTCTGACGTACTCCTCTCCCCCGTATCTCACCCTGACCTTCCTGTTTCTTAGGTAGCTATCCATCAGTCTCCTCAGATTCCACGGACACCCCTCTTCTGCCAGGCGAACTCGGATTGCAGGCCACCACGCGCTGTCGAAGGCTCCCTCTATATCCAATGACACCATGGTTATTATTCTCTTTTGGTCGAGTTTGGTTTTTATGTGCTGCATTAGGGTATAGAGGGAGTCTTCGGTGCTCCTCTGTGGCATAAATCCGTATTGATTTCTGCTCAACCTTGGTATCACGTGGAACCTGAGCCTGTGGACAATCATTTTCTCCAAGATTTTTCCCAACACCGGTAATAGGCCAATAGGTCTGTAGGATTTTGGTGAAGTGTAGGTGTCTTTCCCGGGTTTTCTCAGCACGACTACTGTAGCTTCCTTCCATGCGTTGGGAAAATGGTGGTGTTGAAGACACTTATTGAGTAGGTCGAGGAATACGTCAGCATTTTGGTTTATCATGTGGGTGCAGATATCGGCCGTAAATCCATCGGCTCCCGGCGCTTTCTTAGGGTTGAAAGAGTTGGCCGCTAGCATAAGTTCTGTGGGGGTGAAAGGAGGGTCGAGGGTTTGGTCCTCAGTTTCCTCGTTTAATCTTCTGGCGCGGTTTCTTAGTGCCCGGTGTTCTTCATTATCCTCTTCATTAATGTCTCTCGGGTAAAAAGTTTTAGCGAGGAGTTCGGCTGATTCCCTTGCATCCAGGGTTTTCCCATCCTTTATAAGGGGGAGGTCTTCTTCTCTCTTTTTTGTTCTTCCTATCACTCTATAAATTCCCTCCCATACCCCTTCCTTGTCCTGTTTCCCACAGAAGTCTTTCCAACTCTTAATCTGGGCGTTGGTTACATTAGCCTCGTAGTTTTCTTTTTCCGCTACGTAATCCGCAATGACCTTGGCTCTCCGAACCGGAGCCGCACACTTAATTCTGTTTTTCTTTGTAGCAACTTTCCTTTTTTGGGTCTCAAGCTCCTCGGACCACCATGGCACAGTGAGTTTTTCTCTATTGCTTTTCTTTGGTATGGTCTCATTACAAGTATTTGTTATAACTTCCGTTAGTTTATTTACTAATTTCTCTAATTGTTCTACTGACTCTACTTTTTCTATTTCTGCTTTTGTAATTTTATTTTCTGATAGTAATTGTTTGATTTTCTTATGAAAATCGTCCCAATTAGCTTTCCTGGTGTTATATTTTCTAGTGGTTCTTTCTATTTTATTTACTTTACATTTTTGTATGTGTAATTCGAAAACTATGCCATTGTGGTCCGAGCCAGTAAGATCTTCCACGACCCTCCAGTTGTCTACTCTGTCTAATAGGTCCAGGGACACGGCTGTCACATCAACGCAGCTACTGTACCTTTGGCTGCCCCTTATGGTATCGAAGGTCGGTGTTTGCCCCGTATTCAGTACATGCAACGCCATCTCTTCGAGCGCGCCGGCCGTTTCCTGGCCCCGGGTGTCGTCCTTATCACTTCCCCACCATATACTTTTTGCATTTGCGTCTCCACCGATGACCAGGCAGTTGTGTCCCACCTTTTCCCCAATAAACGCAAGATGCCGTAGGTACGGTTCTATGGGCCGGTCGGGTTCGAAATAGTAGGAGACGAGGGTGATTTCTCTAACGCCTGTCATTGCTCCTATCACACAGAAGTTGTTGGTGGTCAGCTCAGGGTACTGCCTTATGTAGATGTCTTGTTTAAAGACGGCGATTGCTGCTTTTACCGTACCTTCTCCTGGGCTCGCACACTGAAAGATCCGTGCTCCCTTATATGCCCTCATCTCCCTGGCATTCCCCACGTACGGCTCCTGTAGGAGCGCTATTGTGACACCGCGTTTTTCTGCCTCTATCATCAGCTCTATGGTCGCCAGCTTCTTCCTCTGCAGATTGGCCTGGACAACAAGGAGAGGAGCCTGAACACCGTTTGCCACCTTAGCAATATGCCACCTTGGCTCTAGCCAAGGCGTCCCACTTTCGCCGTACGGGGCACTCGGTGCTGAAGGCTCCGTGATTTACGGTGTCCAGTTTTGCGGTTACGCAGTTGCAGCAGGAAGGAGCCGCTCCTGCGAGCCAATCCGAGCACTTATCCTTCATGTGTGGCCCTCCGCAGTGGCTACATTTTGGTTCGGTTTCTCTGCAGTAGCGCCTGCCATGTCCATACCCCAAACACATCGAGCACTGCACGAGCGGAGACTGATCTTCCACACGCACTTTCTGTAGGTCGATGTGAACCGACTGTTGGCCCATCATTCTGTTGTAGATCTGCGGCGAGACTTTGACCACCACGTGACTTGTGAGGGGATTTCTGGCCTTGCGTCTGAACTTTATTTCCATACGATCCTCCTCCTTTTTGAGGCCATGGAAGACCGATCCGTTCTGGTTTCTCAGAGCTGTAGTGATGTCCATATCGCTATTGCACGCCAAGACATCTCTGAGCACCAGCATGGGGTCACGGTTCTCCACCTCCTCAACTAGCAGGTGATCTCCCGCTTCCTTAAGGCGTTCCTTTACACGCTCCCTTTCTTCTCTTGTCTTACAGCCCATGATCACTTTTTGGTTTTTCGCTTTTCTGACTTTTTCTACTGTTATCCAACCGTCTTTTGCGTTTACTGCTTTCCTAATTCTGTCCATTACCTCCTCTCCAGTCTCCGTGTTGTCCTTTGCGGCGACGACAATGGAGTGCAGCGCCGTCCGTTCAGGCATCAACCTTTTTGGCGGCGCTGCCACTACGCTCGCATAGGATCTGTCTTTCTCCATGGTAACCTCTTGTAAGTTCGATACTGTCTCTCTTAATTTCTCTATCTCTTTCGTTGCCTTTTCTATTTGGTTCCCTTGCACTTTCAACATTTCTGTAATCTCCTCCTTCGCGATTTTTTGCTCAACCGCTATACTTTGCACTTGGCTCCAGTCCACCTTTGTTCCCTCGCCTTTGCTTGGGTTTTCAACCTGCCCTTGAGGGGCAGCCGTCACGGCGGCCGCAGTTGCTGTGGCCCCTGCGGCGGCTTCCTCCTTCAAGAGCCGATAGAGGTGATCCAGTGCCAGGGTTATCCCGGCCTTTAGGTCCGTCTTCAAATTTCGGGACTCACTTAGTTGGCATTTTGCTTTTTGAAGCCACACCCTGCCTGTTTGCACTCTGTCAATGGGTTTCCCTTGCTCCTGGTTTAGCCCCGAAGCACCTGCTGTTTCTACAGAAGCTCTTCGCGTCGCCCCCTTACTTTCGTGGGTGGGCACTGCTTTCTGTTCTGCCTTCCGCATTATGGTCGATGTTGTGGCTGCTTTCTGAGGGGAGCGTGTTGGAGGAGGTGTCCTTTGTTTTGCGGTTGTAGCTTGGGATTCGGTTTTCCCGGCCTCCCACTCTCCTATGCTGCGTCTCACGTTTTGTTTAGAGGGCTCCGTGCCCTCTGCAGTCTTTGGCGATAGCGTTGGGTCTTGGGAGCTCGTTTGTGCGTCTTTTTTGGCAGGTGTGCGATATCCAAACATTTTTGCGGCGGTAGGCAGGTAGAGTCGTAAATGATAAAGAAGTTATGCAATATAAAGATTGCCGACAATACTACGACAAACAACTAATTATAAAATAGGGATAAATTTATAGAGTCTGGCTCTGTATCTATTTTAGGTATTTGATAGGGTATGTATAGTACCCTGGTCAAAGTAAATTTGTAAAATAAAGTAGAATATAAAAACGGCACAATAAAAATAAGCACTTAACAACTAAACAACAACTGTGTTTTAGACTTAACAGCGTCTTAAACACTAAGAAGTGGTCCAATCTTGTCTTTACCAGACCCAGTAGGGTTCCTGGTGTCAAAAATCAAAAGTCTCTACTTTTAAATTTTTCGACTCTACGTAGAGTCAGTTTAATACTTCAGTCAGATAGAGCTCGCCGAGCCCGTTTCAACGATCCCAAACTCGGGGTACCTAGCCCCAGGGGTTCCGGAGCAATCGAGGTGCAAAAATACTGGTTTCGGACCAAGATGGCCGCCCAAATATGGTTACAACGCGATTACTCCGCAGCCACTGAACCGAATTTCACCGTGTTTGGGTTTGCCTACACGTGCTCGACGCGATCCAGCCGGCTAAGGTGGTTTCAGGCCGAAAAATTTTCAGGCGCTGAAAACTCCTGAAAACCACTGGGGCGGGTAGAGAGCGACCCGCCGATGACTCCAGAGAAAACCCAAGGTTTCTACGACCTCTAGTTTGGGAGTTATCCGGTTCCGAAAAATGATCTGACAGTTCAAGAACTGTCAAATTCAAATTTTAAACCGGTATAACTTTCCTTACAGTTGAGGTAGAACACTCGAGTTTGGGTTCTTTCGGCTTGCCTCGCTTCGCTCCGTCGCGCAAAGTGGTTTTCAGGCTCCTGGAACTTTTTAGCGCAGATCCGCCCGAAAACAGGTTTGTCCGATAGAGGCGGCCCCCCCAATCACCGCTGTGAAAACCGCAGCTCTCTGCGACCACTGGCTCCGGAGATACTTCGGCTCAAAGTTTGCCAAGATGGCCGCCGATCTGTCAAAACCCTACTTAGGATGACCGTAACTCCGCAACCGTTTGTCCCAGAGAGACGCGGTTTTGAATGCTGTGGCTGGCTTGACCCCCTCTATCCGCCAGTAACGGTTTCAGCGCGAAAAAATTTCAGGCTCTGAAAACGCCTGAAAACCTATTCGGCCCCAAAACAAGATCAGGCCACACACTTTTAAAAAAGTCCGAGGTTTCTGTGACCAACGGTTCCCCTGCTATAATAGTTTAAAACTTATAACCAATAAAACCAAAATGGTGGATTTTGGCCAAAATACGCAATTTTAAGTATTTCTGCGCCAACTTTGGGCTTAATTGAGGTGGAATATAGTATTTAGACCCAAATCTGTCATAAAAATATAATATTTGCTATTATTTTCCTATTTATTAAGAAAAAACATAAAAAATACAATAACTTCGAGACCGCTGGTCACAAAAATCTGAAAAATTTACACAATATATAATAAAATAGTGTCAATTGAATGGATTAAAAATAAAAATTTTCTGAAAAAGATTTCTGCGAAATTTTTCAATTTTCAAAAAATTTTAGTTTTTTAATTACTGTCTAGAAATTATTAAAGCTAAAAATCCACCAACCAGTCGTCGTCTTCTCTCCGCAAGCGCGCCAAGGATAGCAGTTGCAGAAATTCGATTTTCGTCTTCGTTCCTTCGCAATTTGCAGTTAAAGTTCGACTTTTCAAATTGCCGCCAAAAATCAACCGGCGGCTGAAAAATTCAGCTGTTTGCTGAAAAATGTCTTTGAAGCACTGTTCTTTTCGGCACCAAAACCTGGCTGCGCTCACCCGTCTAGATTTGATTTTCAGCACCACGTGGTTTTTGGTTTTTCGTCAATTTCTTGAAAACCGAGCGGGTTTCAGGGTCGGTGTTGCTGACAAATGCTGATGGACGTATTTCCCCTCCGATTCCAATCCCGAAAATGGCTGTGGTGTGCCTCCTGCTTCTCTGGTATGCGCTGAGAGATTCTGATTTCGAAAACTAACCTCTAAAAAGACAGTTTTCGTCTTCCAGGGCTGGTAACACTGCAATCCAGTAAGAACTTTCACTTCCAGCACTTAGGTCACACTTTTCCGAACACGCCGATACTAAATTTGTCACAATCGGTCAACTTTTTACCACTTTAATCGATTTTTAAGTACGGAGCAGCGTGGTTTTGCGTCTTATCACCACGAGAGTCGGGGGGGAACTAGGTTAGGTTAGGTTAGGTTAGGTTAGGTTAGGTTAGGTTAGGTTAGGTTAGGTTAGGTTAGGTTAGGTTAGGTTAGGTTAGGTTAGGTTAGGTTAGGTTAGGTTAGGTTAGGTTAGGTTAGGTTAGGTTAGGTTAGGTTAGGTTAGGTTAGGTTAGGTTAGGTTAGGTTAGGTTAGGTTAGGTTAGGTTAGGTTAGGTTAGGTTAGGTTAGGTTAGGTTAGGTTAGGTTAGGTTAGGTTAGGTTAGGTTAGGTTAGGTTAGGTTAGGTTAGGTTAGGTTAGGTTAGGTTAGGTTAGGTTAGGTTAGGTTAGGTTAGGTTAGGTTAG